>JAJJWX010002607.1:0-540105 GCA_023529315.1 Papaver bracteatum
CGTTCATATAAATGCAAGATGAAAAGTTTCCACTTCAAATAGTCTGATACTCAAACAAATCAGCAAATGAAAGAAAAATAAGGAAACAAATAAGACCTCAAAAGGAGGCGAAATGATCAAAAACCTCTAGTTATGAAGGCTAGGCATCAAATTATGATGTGCACCCTAGTTTGCACAAATGCAAGAGACAAATAAGTAAGACCTAACGCACGTCACATTGAGGAAAACCTAGAAATGCATGACTCAAGGGAAAGAAATACCAACCTCGAACTTGAGCCATGGAGATATGGGCGAAATGAAAGCCTATCTGGCAGACACTCCTGGGCCAAAAACCAGGGCAATAAGTTCTCTCCTAAGGACTGTAGAAATACGATCAGGGCGCCACGGTACATGGTTGAGCCAAGATTGCTTGGGAATTCAGGAGCATTTCCATCCATTCTTGGAAATTCCTAGCTACGATACAGTTGGTCCCCAAGAAACCCAATTAGGGTGTGATCTCGTAACCACAAGCCATATCGGCGGAGGGATAAGAGATCACGAAAATAGATGATTGTTGGTAAAACCGGATGGGAATAGCCCAACCCAATCCGTTAAGGGTAATCTTCCTCAAAGGGGCAGTCAGGGAAATATAAGGGACGACACCCTCCATTATGGAGCTAAATTGTGTCATAGACGACAATGTCATGGGGCTATTACTCAAGGGAGTACTTAGTCCTATCGCATTTCTGCATGAACATATCCTGCAGAGGAAATAATATGAAAAGATGATAAGGAAAGATCATTCGACTACTACTTGAAAGAGTAGTGGTCTTCTGCGATTTCGCCGCCCGACCACAAATAATACCCTAGGGCAAAGATAAGACCTATTAAACAGGGGGAGACTAAATAAGATATCTACTTAGGGAGGCATAATAAGACCTTGAAATAAATACCAAACATACCTATAAGATTATCATGATCATTATTTTGCATATACGAAATTCTTGGAGAAAACAGAAGGAAATAAAAGAGGAATTCTGATAAAAGAAAGCATAGGCGAGCTCATCACATACACAGAAGATGAACATGTAGTAAGCGCAGATAAATAAATGCGAATACGTCATGGTAACTGAGGCGGGTACAAACTAAACTTTATATTTAGTACTACCGTATTAGTTAAAAAGGTGAAAACATCGCCCAGATCGACTAAATCACATATGCAACCGTATTAGATAACACTAACGCAAGATATTGATAAGATATTTTCGTCTTCAAAGGCGAAGAACAGAGGCAAGTATGGGAATAAAAATTTAGGAGTTAAATGTTATTCGCCTTTTCAGTCAGAGTCATGCAAACACTTTCACATGATATTAAACTAACAATTACACCAATTTATTATACTGTTATTCGATCCCTGTCTACAGTAGCGCGAAGAATGTTCTCCTGAAATTGTTCCAACGCTTGAACACTCTTAGCGATTGTTTGATCCTTCTCAGTCAACAAAGCATTCCTTTTATCCTTTAAGTCCTTAACTTCGCCCTTGAAATTGTGAAGTTGGGTTTTAAGATTCTAATTTATGGACAATGTCTTCCTAAACTCAAACTTAACATCCTCATACTTCTCTTTCAACTCCTCCATATTGTCAAATTCTAAGTCAAAAACATCTAATCTATCAGACATGGAGTTGAAATGGTCTAAGAGGGTCGAATCTTCGACAGGGAAAGCAACTGTTTTATTTGATAAATTGAACACTTCTGCAAGAAAATATTACTAATAAAAATATAAAAGCAAGCTCAATTCAGGCGATAACATCCAAGGGAGATAATAACAATGAATATACCGATAATTTTGGAATTCCTCTTGCGAAGATTGACTACCATGGCCTCGTGGGACACTACATCTCTTTCAGATTTAGATACCTTGCTCTCTAAATGATGGATATTATCGCGCTGATCTTTAATCAAGATTTAGGAAAATTCCGAGCAGCGAGAACTCTAAATCACAGAAAGATTAATAATACAAACCATGATACAAACATTGAAATAAAAGGGGGATAACGAAATGACTTACCATGAGCTCAAAATAAGAATGAAGCTCTGGACTTAGAGCAGAGGCAAATCCGCGCAAAGAATCATGGTTAAGAGAGGGCTCCATACAGAGCTTCATCATCGCGGTGCACATCCGAGCAAGCGCGAAATCATTGTCAGTTGGTGTAGAAGAATTGAAGATCCTTGAAAGAAGTTCGGTATTCACACTGTCAGCATGAAGAGAAGAAACCCTATTTTGAGAAGAAGATGAACACGTGCCAGCATGAGGCAATTCTGTGGAAGTTCTATTAAGAACGACCTCATTTGAAGGCTCGACAAATTGGGAAGGATCTTCATGCGATGCGAACGCACCAGTGGAGAAGTTATCCAGATGAAGATACTGATCAGATGATCGATTGGAGCGATGATCCTTAGCCAAAGGACCCATTTTTCGCTTTTTATAAGTACCTTTCTTCTCAGGATTAGGGAGTGAAGCTCGAATCTTCCCTTTTGCCTTCGATTTAGAACAAGCCTTCTTAGTTTAAGGAGACTCATCCTCAACATCATAAGAATCTTCTCCAGATTCTCCCTACACGCACCAAGATGTATAAGAAACAGAGGCAACAATATTGTTTAAAAGAGATACAAGAAATTATTTCTTACCTCCTTGGAGCCGAGGACTCCACCTTATTCAGTACTTTCTTCTCCATCTTCTTCTTATAAAAATCAACAACATTAATAGGTGGAATACAAAACTGAAAACACGAGATATAAAGGTGGGAGAAAATACCTCTTTAGCCTCCTCAGGCCAGTTAAATACCGAAGGATCGTAGTCAAGAAAATTGATGGGAAATCCCACGGGAGGACCAGTGCGATCAGATCCATTTGTGTTCCTTCCCCAAATATATGGACCATCGAGGATAAGGGGACACATCATCCAGTGGGAGTCCTTAGAAAAATGAACATAATCATTAGAGGTGTTGTGAAAGTCAACGTCCCACATGATCTTATTTTCCTCAGCAAAACCATCCGCTCGCTTGAGCCGAATACCCCAACGCCTATTTTCATGAGCGACAAAGTACAACATTATAATGCTTGAAGAAGTTCTCTACTGTATATTCCTCGCGGTTTTAAGGATTAACATATTTCTCGTAGAGAGATTTCAAACCAGCAGCACGGCGTGAATACTCCACCATAATCCTAATAGTATCACCGCAAAGCTGATATATCGCTCGATGTTTTTCAAAATGCGATAAAAGTTCATATAAAAGTGGAATTTATGGGTTAAAAAGAGGAATAGGAAGACCAAAGCGAAGCTGTCCCAATGAGACAATAACCCTTCTATCGCTCCATTGTTCAAGGGCGAACCATTCAGGATCCAACTTAGTGGAATGATTCGAAGTAGGAGGAATTGTCATACTAATCCCGTTCGAATTCAATCCGCTTGTAAGTATCCCGATTTCCTCTTGTTGCCTTTTACATGCTGTTGGGGCCGTTTGAGTATGAGAATAGAGATTGAAGAAGACAATCAAGAATTTTGATCAAGATCGAGAAATTTTGATGATCAAGAATTTGATCAGATCAGAATAACTAGAAGCAAAAGCGGTAGTAAATAAGTGGACAAAATTGAAGACAAATAAGCAGTTTGACAAACTTGAAAGAAGGAAAACAATAAGAAGGACGAGAAAAATCAACAACAGCAGCAGAAGAAAAAAGTTGCAGAAGATGAAAGAAAAGACATTAAAGAGAAAAGAAAGAATTTTAGGTGTGATGAAACGACTAAAAGATGCTATTCCTTTTTCCAAGAGATTTTATCTCTCATATGCATTTATTAAGAAACCAATGGGCGAAGGTGGTTACCGATAAAAAAGGAGAAAAGTTAAAGACGCGTCAATCAGTAAAAAATGCAGTCAACACGTGTAGACGGTCATGCGGAAAACACAAAACAATGTCGGTGGATCTGGAGAATATGAAAGACAGGATTGATGCGATGGATTAAGACTTCTCTTATCGCCCTTTTCTTCAAAAAGATCAATGCGAGAAGAGGTAAAATGTAGATACAAAATATCGCTAAACCAATAAGAGCGCGAGAAGATCATTTAACAACAGTCATGAAAGCGAAGACTATAAGTTCACTACGTCACTCCTGACGCACGCGATGACGCCACGAGAATCACACTCAACATGTGAAGTTGAACACGATGATAATATGGGCGCGATAGTATCGCTCTCTCAGATCCGAAATAAGAGACATTATTAGCTGTCCTCCACTATGTAACCCCCTATCAAAGGGACTAGAAGCCATTATAAGAGAGGGAGCCTAGTTAGCAATTCGGCGAACTATTCACGAATAATTCGCGAATCCGAATTTTATCCGTCCCAAACGCGTTCGAATGCAACTCCGACCTGTGTTCGCGGTTTTTATGGCTGCCCCGAATTATACGCGAATTTTCCGAATTCCGAACTATTCGGGTCATTTAATTCGGCAGATTTCAATATTAGTTAATTCTAAAAAAATGTTTGAAGGGAGTAGGAATCGAACCTAAGTCCTAACTTTCACTGAGTGTAACCCAAACTATTGTGCCAAGCGCTGGTTTTTGTTATTACTTCATATAATTTTTATATAATACATTTTTACTTTATATTAAAAAGTATTTACCACCATATAAACCATAAATTAGTCATTTATAGCTATAAATATTTACTCCCTCCACTCCACTTTAGACGAGTGATTAGGGTTATTTTTTTGTTCCATATTACTTGATAGTTTTCATATTTTTCCCACAAAACTACTAACATTACCCTAACATTTTGTCTTGGAACTATAAATTTATTTTCAATTACACTAATAGCAATTAATGTTTGAAGATTTTTCTCAAATGTATACATAGAAATTTTTTATATCTCTCTCTATTTCTTAATTTACGTATAAACTCCTAAAACATCAACTAAAGTGGAACGGAGAGAGTATTAATTTATTATATATGTCTGCCGACTTTCGGAGGCCGAACTGATATCTGGAAAACGAATTATACACGTACGTATACCGTTCCGCATTTCATCGCCAACCACGAACCAAGAGGCCGGATAGTTGACCGAATTAGATTTTTACAAATCCGAATAATACCCGTACGTTTGCCGTTCCGTACGTATGCCGAATCCCGACTTGCTAACTAGGAGAGGGAGCTTTTTGATAGTTCTGCCACATCAGCAGTTAGCAGCAACAGTGACAAACTGACAATGGGTAGTCTTCTAACCAATAGCCTTATCACTAAATACCACAGAAACATTGAGAATTATCTTGTTTGGAATCAAGTTGAACCTGGCTATTTGCGTAAACGATTGGCAGAATCAGCTCCCACCAATACTGAATCCGCTGAAACCGTTCATCCAGATGTCACAAATGAGATCATTCTTGGTCTTACTCGTTAGCAAAGTCCAAATTACTTCAAGTGGTTCCATTGCTGGATTTCTTGGAGAGATGCTGAGCACTGGATTTAATGTCGTGGGTTTCAATTGGATGTCTTCACCAGCTGTAACTGAGTTAGATAGTATTGTTATGATACTATCATCATTTCTTTTCCCCACATAAACCGATATTGAGAGAGTTTAGATCTTGTGAACACTGCAACCTGCAGCTTCTGATGGCAGATCCACCAAATACTAAATTGCTTAATTCCAATGCGACTGTTTAGAAGAAGAAAGGTCAAACATCTTTCTTTTTCCATTTCTACTTTATGTTGATTTAGGTTGTTTTTTCTTTTTCTTTTCGGTTCTAATTGGTTTCCTCGTTTAGGTTGATTTCCTTTTTATATATAGTTTTAATGGCATTGAGAAATATTGAAGCCTATATAAGAATGGATAGTATTGTAGAATTCTTTCTCAAAAAAGTTATTTTCATAGTCATTGCTTTCTAGCTTTGATCCAACTTATACGATCTGAATAAGAAACATCTTGATTTAGTGATTTTCTAGGGTTTCAATGGGGAGACTGAAAATCAACAGGAAGAGAAAACAGCAGGTTTGTTTCCTTGATTAATTTTTTTTTCTTTCTTTTTAGGGTTTTGTAGAAAAAAAATCTACACTTAGTATAATGGATTGATATTAATATCGTCGCTGTTGTAGGAGGAATCTACTGATAAGAAAGAGGAAGAGCCAATTATTCAACCTGCTCCATATGTTATTGTAGTTCATGGACCTCCCAAGGTAATTATTAGTGTGTGATTGAGATTATTTTTTTACTGGAAACTCGGACTTGAAGTTTTAAGGGCCTAAATTTGGAATTCGTAGGTTGGGAAATCCTTGTTGATTAAGTCTCTAGTAAAGCATTACACCAACCACAATCTTGCTGATACCGCAGGCCCCATTACGATCATAGCAGGTACATTTCTTCACAGTCTTGATTGTTTAACTTGACCACTTCTGTAGTTTTTAAACGTGTTAGTTTCACAGTCTCGTTGTGCTTTTGGTTGAGTGATTTTTTGTCAGGTGGAAAAAGACGGATACAGTTTGTGGAGTGTCCTAATAATGTCAATGGCATGATTGATGCTGCAAAATATGCTGACGCGGTGATATTCATCATCGATGCGAGTTTTGGGTTTGAAATGGTATGTCACACTTTACTTTTGTGCTACACAAGTTTAGGACATTCAGCATATGTGCTTACGAACTTCTATCGGATGTCATACTTTCAGTGTGTTCTATGTATGTATAACTTTTTTAGACAAGCTTTAACCAATATGGGGGTGTTTGTTAACCTTTTAAAAGCTATAACCAATATGCATTTGTTGATTTCAGGAAACACTCGAGTTTGTTAACCTTTTAAAATTTCACGGCATGCCCATGGTTATGGGGGTGTTTACCCATCTTGACTGCTTTGAAGGTATGGACGAAGTTGATTATGAAATGCGGGCGGTGCACTTCAAAAAAGATTTCAGGAATGAAATATGTGAAGGGGCACATATATTTTGCCTGTCTGCTCCAGGTGACGAGACGTAAGTATATTTGAAAGAACATATCTAACTAGCTTCATAAAGTTCATATGCTCAATGCCTTGGCATTTTTCCTATAATGTTAGCCTTTTTTTTTTTATTCCAACGGACTCACGAAAAAGGAAGATGAAAGTAAATTAAGGAACGTACAACATGATTTCTTATCTAGCTTGTGATCAGCAGGTATCCGGATCATGATATATGCAAACTGGCAAGCTTCATATCGGGTATTGAATTCCATCCTTTGCCATGGCGAGCTGCACATCCTTATGTGCTGGTAGATCTTTTCGAAGATGTCACTCCTGCATTAAGATTGCACATCGATGGAACTTGCGATAGAGACATAATTTGCTATGGTTATCTCCGGGGTTGTGATATCAAGAAAGGAACTAGGGTACTTCTTTCAGCTAGGTTAACTGACGTCAAACTTGCTTTTTATTCATCTCTATACATGAGTCATATTTAGATTAAATAATGTGACACCATCTAAAGATAAAGGTTTGGTGAGTTTTAGATTTAGTTTAACGATAAGCTGTTCTAGTCCATTCCCATTGGTTATTTAATAATTTCGGCTTCTTCCTGGTTCACACTAGTTTTTTTTTTTTGCATTTTTTTCACTTCTTTTGCGACAAGTTGTACTTGGCTGACTGACTTACCTGTGTTTTGGCAGGTGCATATTGCTGGCGTCCATGATTTCTCTTTAGCTGACGTTACAAGCTTAGGTGAAACTTCCACTGTACGAGATGTTGATGGCAATGATATGAAGGTACCCACT
The DNA here is from genome assembly GCA_023529315.1 of Papaver bracteatum. Lineage (NCBI taxonomy): Eukaryota > Viridiplantae > Streptophyta > Magnoliopsida > Ranunculales > Papaveraceae > Papaver > Papaver bracteatum. Next base: position 7,772 of record JAJJWX010002607.1, read on the forward strand.
ACAGATATTTTAGTTTTTACTGTTTGCTTGAGATGAACAATTCTTCATATCTATCCTGTACACTGTAAAATGGTGATGGCGTATTCTCATATTCTTTGGTGGGAATGAATACTTTTTGATTCAGATGCAGATTAATATAAACGAAGACGGCGATCTTGCTGAGGAAACTCAATTGAAAAAAAAAAAGATTTTCAGAATGGGGTCTTATCTAAAGTTTAAGGTCTGTAATGTTCCTTCTAAGATGGTTAATAATTATGATCCCGGTCGGCCTATTCTCATTGGAGGTATCAGTCCTGAAGAAGATTTTGTTGGATGTGTCTCGGTCAGTATGCCTTATCTAAGTTTTAGTTTACTACCAGACATCATTCCATTTCTTAGCAGTCATCCCTGTTAAAAAACATCTTTGTTTTCTTCAAATTGTGGAATTGCTAAAAGGGAAGAGATTCTTCTATGTGCATGCTTAATATTTGAATACTCCAGTATTGTACATTTGTAGGACATTTTCATAGTCAATTGTAGACCCAATTTAGAATTTGCTTATTTGCCCGTATCTTCATGAACTCGGTGTTTTTTTCCCAGGCGAGATTTGAGAGACACAGTTTGCATATGAAACCATTGAAGACAAAAGATCCTATCATTGTTTCAGTTGGTTGGAGAAGGTACCAAACGACACCTATCTATGCCCTGGAAGACTTGCGTAAAATTCTTGAATTCACTCCTGAAGACAAGCCCTGTTCTGCAACATTTTGGGGCCCTTTTGCAACTCCTGGAACTGGAGTTGTTGCTGTACAGAGTCTGGCAGATAACAAGGTCTGATGTATTCTATCTTCTATTTATTTATTTATATTTCCTTAAAAATGAGATTATCCTTCCGTTAAATTGTTGATTTGCTTATACAGTGGTTTCTTATTATCTTTACTGAGTAACTTTCATTTTATTTAATCTACAGGCAGCTTTTCGTATTTTAGCAACCGGTGAAGTACTTGGTTTTAGCCGTGCCCCATATATATCTTTGAAGACATGGGTTGGAACTCCTTGCAAGATCATCAACGAAACTGCTCTTATCAAGGACTTGTTTACATCAGATATTGAAATTAATCAGTATAAAGATAACAAAATAAAGACTGTGAGTGGAATTCTGGGAAAGGTTAACGAGGTTAGTGTACCTCTCTTCTGTATATATGCTCCAGTATTGTTACTTCTGCTATCGAAATTATGGTAAATTAGGTGACTATCCATATGCTGTAGTAAAATTTGTGAATGAGTGGAATTACTGTGGTATTGGTCCCAGCTGTTTTCTGCGTTAAGAGTTCGAGACCCTTCACTTAATGGGTTATAGAGTTTGCAGGATTTGTTTCTCTCAAGTGAATGTCCAAATTGCATACATGCTTGTGTTGATCTGTTTTGTTGTGTTTCCTCAATCTGCAGGCTGCCACAAAGGAGGATGGTCAACCTAGACAAGGGATTGCTAAATGCACATTTGATCGCAAAATTTGTTTGAGTGATACCGTTTACATGGAGACCCTTTATGATGTTCCTATTGAATTCAACCCATTCTTAAAGACAGCCAAGGATCCAAACCGTGTTTGGACATACGACACGGTTATCTCCTAATCTTGACTGCTTATTGCTTGCAAATTTTAGCGGTTCTTATCTGACTATTTGTTGTTTGAAGCAGAAGGAGAGCGAGAAAAGAGGAGCACATTTGGTGTGGGCTTCTTGGGAAAGAAAGGTAGCACCAGAGAGAGTGAGAGTAATTATGTCCAAGTTACAAGAGGAGAAGCTCAAGTTTAAGTCTCAGAGGCGGAAGGCAAAAGAAAAACGGCGTGCTGTGATCATTATCCATCGTTTAAGTAACCCTGGGGCGGCAGAATTAGATGAGGCGTATTTGGTAAGAACTTGAGGATATCTATTTTTTGGTTGATTGTTTTATGGTGTGTAGCGTCTGATTTAGATGCTTGTGACTTACAGAAACAGAAGGAGGAGGATACCCGTAACAATATACGTCGTGGGAAAGTTTCGAGAACTGTCAGAGAAAGACGAAAAACATAGTTGTTGATTAAGAGATCCGCAGCAGGATATTATTAGTTTTGAAGGTTTAGTTTTACATCGGGTTTATTTATTATGCAACTTTTTATTTTATTACTGTTGTATTACGCAGCTAATCAAATTGCTGTTGTAGCAAGCAAGACAGGTTGGATTAGTTGCAATTAGTTGTAAGTATTATTTATGCTTATAAAGCTGGTTTATGTATTTAACTATGCTATTTTGTTCAAGGTTTATGGCAGTGTCAAAGCGTCTTTCTTTAAGCTGAGTTTCTTTTGTTGCTCTTGCTGATGGAAAATTTGATATACACCTAATATTGTTGGAGAAAAATGAGTTTTAATAAAAAATATTTTGGTCTTGGTGTGGCTTGATCTAGTGACCTATGGGTCCAAGGATACTTACTCATTTTATGAGTGAATGAATCTCTCTTTTCCCACATTGGGTATAACAGAGAAGGAGCTCCACTATATAACCATATGCTTATGGATATGTTGTAAAACACCAAGTTCCTCTTGTTTTCAGATTTATTTTTTGGGCGAGTTTTTCTTTAGGAAATTCCTTTTAGGTGTTTTATTAGTTTTTGAAGAAAACCAAAACCTAACTTGATTTGCAAGTATCTTCTCCTTTAAATACAACTCGAAATTCTATTTTCTATACACCGAAAAATTCTTCTTTCATTCTAGGTTTTCTCCATACGTTTTACTTCCATCCCCGTTGCTGAGTTCGAAGAGAGGGTAACATGTGTTGTGCTAACTCAAGTTATATCGGACAGTCTTATCCTGGACACATCTTCGTTGTGAGGGGTTTAGCATTACTCATCTCGAGTATACCCGCGAACTAATGTGTTAAGGACAACTTGTTGAACCTGTGATTCTGCCCTCGTCAAGTTATTTCGGTAGAGTTGTTTCACATTAGTTCTTTACATATTATTGATACATATAACGTGTTGTTCACTGTTGCAAGATCCCAACAATCTTAACACATTAGTATTCCTTGCAACGATGTCAACAATGGAAACAAAGATGAACGTTGAAAGACCACAAAAGTTTAACGGAAAGGATTTCAAGAGATGGCAATCCAAGATGTTGTTTTTTCTGAGCAATCATGAATTAGACGCAATATTGCAGGGTCCTCTTGATGTTTTGATGGCTGCTGAAGATAATACTGAGGAAGATAGAGCGTTTTACACGAGGGGTAACTATATGGCTAAAAATCACATCATGAATGGTTTGGAAGATGCGATGTATGATTTTTACAATGCTAAAGAGAACTTGACTGCTTATGAGTTGTGGACTGCGTTAGAAGCAAAGTACCAAGCTGAGACTGCCGGAAGCAAGAAATTTCTGGTGGCAAAGTTTATGGAGTTCAAGATGACGAATGATAAGTCTGTTGTTGATCAATTCCTCGAATTTCAACAAATCATTGACGAGATTCTTGCTGAAGGTATGGTCATTGATGAGACTTTTCAAGTGTCTGCATCGATTGAGAAGTTACCATCTTCTTGGTCGGAGTACAAGAAAAAACTGAGACATGAAACTGGCGAGATCAACATGGTTGAATTGGGAAAGAAGATTCAAGTGGAAGAGATGTTGTGCACCAAAGATAAGAACGTGTCATCTGCAAGGGACATGGTGAACAAAGCTCATATGTCTGAACACAAGTCTTTCAAAGATGGAAAAGGTGACAACAACAACAACAACAACAACAACAACCGCAACTCGAAGCATGGACCTAACAAGAAATGTATGTTTCGTAAACTAGAGTCTAGCATTACTAAAATTAAAGGTCCTTGTTGGGTGTGTGGAATTAGTGGTCATATGGCAGTTCACTGTAGACAATGTAAGGATAAAAAGAATAATGCTAACTTGGTTGAGAAGAGCAAAGATGAGTTTTCTGCTGTGGTGTCTGAAGTTAATTTGGTGACAAATGTGATGGATTGGTTGGTAGACTCTGGAGCTACCAAGCATGTTTGTGGGAACAGAAACCTGTTCACCTCCTACCAGAGGGTAGTGGAAGGCGAGAAACTCTATATGGGTAACTCATCTGCATCAGAGGTTGCAGGAAAAGGAAAGGTCGGTCTGAAGCTCACATCTGGAAAGACTCTCACATTGAATGAAGTTCTTCATGTTCCAGACATCTGTAAAAATCTTGTTTCTTGTTCTGTTTTAGATGATAAGGGTTTTAAAGTTACAATCGAGTCTGGAAAACTTATAGTAACTAAGGGCAATGATTATGTGGGTAAGGGTTATAAGAATGGGGGTCTTTATAAACTTAATGTAACCTGTCCTGAATTGAAATTGAATGATTCTTCTGCTTATATGTGTGTGTCATTAAATGTTTGGCATAGTAGACTTGGTCATGTAAACTATAAATCAATGCATAAATTGGCTAGCGTAGGCTGCATATCCAAATTCACTTTAGATAAAAAATCATAAGTGTGAGATTTGCGTAGAATCTAAGCATGCTAAGAAATCATTCAATAAGAATGTCCAGAGAAACTCTAAACCCTTAGACTTAATCCACTCATACCTAGTTGATATGAAGTCAGTTCAAACAAGAGGTGGTAAGAAACGGTTTATTACTTTTATAGATGACTGTACGAGGTACTGCCATGTTTACTTACTTAGAGGGAAGGACGATGTCTTAGATACCTTTAAGATATATAAAAGTGAAGTCGAAAACCAATTGAATACTACCATTAAAACTATTAGGTCTGACCGTGGTGGTGAGTATGAAATTCATGTAGGAGATTTCTGTGAGTAACATGGCATAATACACGAGACTACATCCCCTTATTCTGTCAGGACCCTAGTTATTTGTGTTTAAATTTTCTTAATTGCTTTTATTGTTAGGAAGTATGTTAAGGTCTAACCACTTGGGCTGCCCCTTGTAATGGGATGACCAGCAGTTAGAGGCGCCCGGTTTTTTATTTGAATTGTACGGACCATTGTGGTCCGGTGCTACTCACACGAGTGGGGTGAGGAGAGCTACTTATCCTGAAACTTGTGGTTGAGCTGTTCATGAAAAAGTAAATCTAGAATTCCTTCTCTAAGTTCTTCTCTCTCTTTTAACCCTTATTCTCAAGTTGTTCAACTAATTTGTAAGGTAATCCTTACAATTGGTATCAGCAGCTGTCGATCTCTGTTGCCTGTGAACCATGGTTAATCAGAAAGACTTTGATGATCTTCATAAGAAATTTAACACTCTGATGAAGGGACATGAAGAAATTGTGAAGAAATTTGATGAAACCCAAGGCAGTATTTCCGCTTCGTTAACTGAGAGGATGTTTATGGAAGATCGGATCGTTAGCAAGCTCAAACTGGGTGATGGAGTACTGGAAACGCCTAAAGATGCTCACTCTCGAAACAATCAAGGAGAGAACAGCGAAAGTCAAGGTAATCGTCAAGTTTTTTCTCAGCTTAATAATCACCACAAGCCTAAAATTGAATTTCCTAGGTTTGAAAGAAATAATCCTAGATCTTGGATTCGTAAGTGTAAGAAATTTTTCCAACTACATCCTATGGAGGAGGAGCAAAAAGTCATGTTATCTTCACTCTATTTGGATGGACGAGCTGATGTATGATTCCAAGATTACCAAGAAGGTAAAGACATCATATTATGGGAGGAGTTTTCTGTTGATATTAATTTTCGATTTCAAGAGTTAGGTCATGATGACATCGTTGGAGAATTCAATAAGTTAAGCCAAGAGGGTGCGATTTTAGAGTATCAAGAATTATTTGAAGAATTAAAGGCTCTTATGCTGGCCAAGAACAAATATCTGACTGAAGATTATTTCACTTCAAGTTATGTGAGTGGTCTGAAGGAAGAGTTGAGGCTTGCAGTCCAAATGTTTTCTCCAGCTAGCCTTAAGCAAGCTATGTACCTGGATAGAATGCAGGAAGCTATTCTTGAAAAGACCGTAAAGAAAACAAAGTCATCTTATAGGCTTCCTCCTATATCTATTCCAAGTAGAAGTAGCAGCAAGGTATTTGTGACTTCGCCAAAAATAGCTTCTCCCTCTCCAAGGAGTATGGCTAGCTCAAGATTACCACCCATTAGGAAGCTTACTTATGCTGAAATGAAGTCCAAGCGTGACAAGGGGCTTTGTTACAATTGCGATGAAGTCTATACTACAGGACACAAATGTGTCAGACAACAACTGTATATGCTAGTGGGGGAAGATGAAGATCAGGGTACTTTAGAAAAAGCTTCTCCAGTCAGCTCTCCAGTCATACAAGAAATTGAGGAAGAAGTGGAGATATCTCTACATGCTCTGTCAGGTATTAAACCTCAAAACACTATTATAATTCAAGGTGTCTCTAGAAATAATAAGCCCATAACCATACTGGTGGATAGTGGTAGTACACACACATTTGTAGACCCTGAAATTGCTAAATATAGTGGCGCCTTCATAGAACCCACACCAGCTTTCCATGTAGCTGTAGAAGATGGAAACTCATTAGTGAAGCCAAATGCCCTAAGTTTTCATGGAGCATGCAAGGGCATAAGTTTAAATGTGAATCCAGAATATTAGCATTGGGGGGATGTGATATGGTGTTGGGAGTAGACTGGATGAAGGGTATTAGTCCGGTCAAATTTGATTTCGAACATCTAACTGTAACCTTCAATAGAGGAACTGAAGAGATTGTCCTTAAAGGAAGTTCTGAAGCTCCCAAGGTGACAATGATGACAGTAAAATCATGCCAAAAATACCTCAAGAGGAGTCAGCATGGAGTAATGGGGCATCTATTTTCTATCACAGCTAGGGAGGTACCCAATGATATTCCAGAGTCATTACAACCCATTTTAAATACTTACAATTCAGTTTTTAGTGAACCCAATAGCCTTCCTCCTAAAAGAATGCATGATCATCACATACCCTTAAAACCACTTTCTACCCCCCAAATCAGAGACCTTATAGAATTCCATATGTGCAAAAATAGGTAGTGGATCATATGGTACAAGAAATGCTCAAATCAGGTGTTATCATGCCCAGCCACAGTCCATTTTCATCTCTTATATTGCTAGTCAAAAATAAAGATGGAAGTTGGAGGCTCTGTGTTGATTATAGGAAGCTAAATGAGTTCACCATAAAGAGTAAATATCCAATTCCTATGATGGATGAGCCGCTGGATGAGTTACAGGGGTCACATGTTTTCTCCAAGATTGAGCTGAGAGATGGTTTTCACCAGATCAGAGTTTCTCCTCAAGACACTCACAAAACAGCATTTAAGACCCATCAAGGGCATTATGAATTTTTAGTCATTCCATTTGGACTAACCAATGCACCAACAAGCTTCCAAGACTTAATGAATGATGTCTTTGAACCATATTTGAGGAAGTTCATCTTGGTTTTCTTTGATGATATCTTAATCTACAGCCCTAACATGGAGAATCATGCCAAGCATTTGGAACTGACTATGGAATTACTTAAGAAGCACATCTTGTTTGCTAAAATGAGTAAATGCTCTTTTGGGAAAAAGTCCTTAGAATACTTGGGGCACATCATCAGTGGAGAAGGAGTTGCTGCTGATCCTACTAAGGCGGAGTGTATGAAGTATTGGCCCATTCCAAAGACCCTTAAGGAACTGAGGGGATTCTTGGGATTGACTGGATATTACAGAAAATTTTTGCAGAATTATGGATTGATTGCCAGGCCATTAACTGATTTGTTGAAGAAGAATAAGTTCCAATGGAGTTCAGAAGATACCAGTGCATTTGAATTACTCAAAGAGGCTATGACATGCACTCCAGTTCTGATCCTTCCTGATTTCAACAAGCCATTTGACATAGCCACAGATGCTAGTGAATTAGGAGTAGGAGATGTACTGATGCAGGAAAAAAGACCAATTGCCTTCTTCAGCAAAGGAATGGGTGCTAGATTTTTATCCATGTCTACTTATGAGAAGGAGATGATGGCCATAGTCATGGAAACTGGAAAATGGAAGCACTATTTTATGGGTAACAAATTCACCATCTATACTGACCATCAAAGCATCAAGTACTTTCTAGAGCAAAGAGTAAACTCACTTCTGCAGCAAAAGTGGCTAGATAAATTATTGGGCTACAACTATGAATTGAGATATAAGAAGGACTGTGACAACAAGGTAGATGATGCATTGTCAAGGGTACATCTTCCAGGAGATGCAACTTGCAATTCTATTTCTCAAGTACAACCAGTTTGGATGAAGGAGGTACACGAGAGTTACCTTGAAGACTCTTTAGCCAATGAATTGCTGCCAAAACTTATAGTTGAGGGCCACCAATCCGGGGAGTACTCACTGGAGCAAGGAGTCATTAGATATAAGGTAAGGATTTACATTGGAAACTCAGGAGAACTGAGGGACAAAATTACAGCAGCAATACATTCATCCTCCATAGGGGGACATTCAGGTGCAAGGGTCAGTTATCAGAAGGCTAAGTCTTATTTTTACTGGAAGGGAATAAAGAAAGATATAACCCAGATGGTGCAAGAGTGTTTCATATGCCAACAACACAAAGGGTTCACTACCCTTCCAGCAGGACTCTTACATCCACTGCCAATTCCTGAGCAAGCATGGGTAGATATCATCATGGATTTTATTTTTGGCCTACCAAAATTTGAAGGAAGGGAGGTGAACTTGCTGGTGGTGGACAGATACACCAAGTATAGCCACTTCTTGGCACTAAGTCATCCTTACACAACAACAACAATGGAAAAGGTAATGCTTGACTCATTCATTAAACTTCATGGGCTTCCAAAAACAATAGTGTCAGATAGAGACAATATCTTTTTAAGCAATTTATGGCAGTGTCTACTGACAAGAATGGGCACCTCTCTACACTTTAGCACCTCATACCACCCCCAAACAGATGGGAAAACTGAGAGAGTGAATGCCTGACTTGAGTCTTACTTAAGATGTATGACCAGTTATAAACCTAGAAAATGGGTGTCATGGTTATCCTTGGCAGAATGGTGGTACAACACCAGTTATCATACAAGCCTGAAGCTCACTCCATTTGAATCCTTGTATGGGTATGCCCCTCCACAGTTTGGTGTTAGCTCAAACTCTGCTGGAATCAGTTTAAGTGCAGATGACTATGTGCAACAGAGACAAGCAGTGGGACATTTGTTAAAGGGAGTACTTCAAGAGGCTCAACAAAGAATCAAACAAAAGGCTGGCAAGAAGAGACTTGAAAGAGAGTTCAAGGAAGGAGACTGGGTGTATTTGAGGCTACAACCTTATAGGCAGACCTCAGTACAACTAAGGAAGAATTTAAAGTTTGCTGCTAAGTTCTTTGGGCCTTACAAGATACTGGAAAAGATTTGGAAGGTGGCTTACAAGTTGAAACTCCCACCTGAGTCCAAAATACACCCAACATTTCATGTTTCTCAATTTAAGGCCAAGCTAGGAGCAGGGAAACTTCCTCAAACTACTTTGCCCAAGTTGAACAAGGACTAGGAAATGAAGGTTTCTCCTCTGCAAATTCTGGACTGTAGGAAAGTGAAGAAGGGTAAACACAATATTCCTCAAGTGATGGTGTAGTGGGAGAACTCATCCACTCAAGATGCTACTTGGGAGGACAAGGAATTCATGGCAAACCAATTTCCAAAGCTAATCCTTGAGGTCAAGGATTTGTAAGAGTAGAGGGTATTGTCAGGAACCTAGTTATTTGTGTTTAAATTTTCTTAATTGCTTTTATTGTTAAGAAGTATGTTAAGGGCTAACCACTTGGGCTGCCCCTTGAAATGGGCTGACCAACAGTTAGAGGCGCCCGGGTTTTTGTTTGAATTGTACGGACCGTTGTGGTCCGGTGCTACTCACACGAGTGGGGTGAGGGGAGCTATTTATCATGAAACTTGTGGTTGAGCTGTTCATGAAAAAGTAAATCTAGAATTCCTTCTTTAAGTTCTTCTCTCTCTTCTAACCCTTATTCTCAAGTTGTTCAACTAATTTGTAAGGTAAATCCTTACATATTCACCTCAATCCAATGATGTAGCTGAACATAAGAACCGTACCCTTAAGGATATGATGAATGCTGTAGTTGCAGGATTTCCCACAACACACCCCTTGTAATATCTTGATAATAATCTCTTGATCTAAACTAATTTGATATTAAAAGTATGATTAAAATTCAAAAAATTGTAAATAGACACACGGATTTTTACATGGTTTGATCAATTTGATCTACATCCATGACTCTTCACTATGATTGTTTAAATTTACAATTGATTTACATTTATAATCTCCATTAATGGAGTTCTAAATCTATTTTTGGGGAAGAAGATGATAAAGAAAAATATATTTTCTCCCTCTAAAAATCTCTCTGCAGAATATCTCTCTCTCCTAAAATTGTCTCTCTCCTCAAGACTCTCTCAACTCTAAAAAATACATCATCCTTTCCTGGATTTATTGGATCTCTATTTATAGGAAATTACATAATGGGTAACAGCTAAGCTTTCCTCTAATTTCGGATATCTCTCGTAATATTATCGTAGTAGCTATATTATTCCTTCTTGCAAGCATCGTAACCATCGCCGGTCAATCATGTTCTTTTTGTGTTTCTTCAATCGTCAACTGTTATGTCATTATTTTGTGACACTCACAAAGTGTTGTTGGAGAACTCGCTGTGACGCTCGCAGAAATGTTGTTAATCTCGCCAGAATATTGTTGTGGCGATATTCTGGTCCTACAAATGCCATGTTGATTAGTTCATGATTACCTTCGAATTTTTAGGGGGAGGCTATCCTCTCCGCCAATTATATCCTGAACAGAGTACCTTTTAAAGGATCAGACAAAACTCCATATGAGTTATGTAAAGGTAGACAACCATCTTATGAATACTTCAAAGTATGGGGGTACTTAGCAAAGGTGAGTATCCCTCCTCCTAAGAAAAATAATATATGACCCAAAACCGTTGATTGTGTTTTTATAGGGTATCCTGAGCATTCTAGTGCTCACAGGTTTATGGTTGTGAATTCTGAATTTTCTGACATAGGGTTGAATACTATCATGGAGTCTAGGGATGCTGTGTTTTTTGAGAATGTGTTTCCTTTAAAACGTGACTCTCGTAAGAGGTTTATTGATGATCCCCTAGACGTGCCTTCAACTAGTCAGTCATTACCTTTAGAGGAAGATAAACCATAAGTAGAACCTAGAAGAGGTAAAAGGGTTAAAACTAAGAAAACTTATCCCGGTTGCATTACATTCCTAGCCGAGTCTGATCCTCGGCCTTATAGAGAAGCCATGACTTGTCCAGAAGCTCCATGGTGGAAATAAGCTTCCATTAGTGAAATGGATTCCCTTCGAGAAAATGGTACTTTTGAACTTGTAGATTTACCTCCAGGGTGTAAGGCCATAGGTTGTAAATGGATTTTCAAAAGAAAACGTAAGATAGATGGAACTATTAAAAAATACAAGGCTAGGTTGGTAGCTAAAGGTTATAAGAAAATAGAAGGTATAGATTTTTTCGACACCTATTCGCCAGTGAGTAGAATTATCTTCATTAGGATGTTAATTGCTATAGCTTCTATCCATAATCTAGAGATACATCAAATGGATGTAAAGACATCGTTTCTTAATGGTGAGTTAGATGAAGAAATTCATATGGAACAACCTGAGGGCTTTGTAGTTAAAGGTTATGAAAAGAAAGTTTATAAACTAGTTAAATCTTTATATGGGTTGAAACAAGCACCTAAACAGTGGCATGAGAAATTTGATCATGTGATAATTTCTAGTGGTTTTAGAATTAATGAAACTGATAAGTGTGTTTATACTAAACTTGTCAAGGATGCTTGTGTGATTGTATGCTTGTATGTTGATGATATGCTTATACTAGGTACAAACATGAACGTTATTAATTCCACTAAAAAACTGTTGAATGAGAGCTTTGACATGAAAGACTTAGGCCCCGCTGATGTCATATTTGGGATGAAGATTAGAAAAACTTCTAATGGCTATAGTCTGAGTCAGTTTCATTATGTTGAATCCATACTTAAGAAATTTAATCAGTTTGACTGTATACCTGTTTGTACTCCATATGATTCTAAGTGTCATCTCACGAAGAATAAGGGTGTAGGAGTTAACCAACTTGAATACTCGAGAGTCATAGGAAGTCTGATGTATTTGATGAATTGTACGAGACCATACATTGCTTATGTTGTGAGTAGGTTAAGCAGATATACTTGTATTCCAGGGAAGATGCATTGGGATGCACTTATTAGAGTGCCGAGGTACTTAAAGTTCACATTGACCTTTTTTTTTGAATTACAAAGGGTATCCTGCCATCCTTGAGGGATTTTGCGATGCAAACTGGATTGCAGACTCAGAGGAGTCTAAGTCTACGAGTGGATATGTATTCACTCTAGCAGGTGCGTCTGTATCTTGGAAGAGTTCCAAACAGACATGTATAGCTCGTTCCACTATGGAATCAGAGTTTATTGCGTTAGATAAAGCAGGAGAGGAGGCCGAATGGCTAAGAAACTTTTTAGAAGATATTCCTCTCTGGCATAGGCCTGTGCCAGCTATATCTATACATTGTGACAGAAAATCTGCAATATGTAGAGCTAAGAATAGCTTTTACAATGGAAAGTCTATACATGTGCGTAGAAGACATGATTCTTTGAAACTACTAATCTCAACAGGCGTTATTTCCATAGATTGGACAAGGTCCAAGGAGAATATTGCGGACCCTTTGACGAAAGGTTTGTCTAAATAGATAGTTAGTAAAGCATCTAGGGGGATGGGGCTTAGGCTCAATAATTAAACTTGCCATAAAGGATACTCAGCCTTGTTGATTGGAGATCCCAAGATCAAGGTTTCGAATGAGACAACTAATTTATGGTGGGTAAAGGTAAACACTATCAGAGAATTTCTATCTATGTCCCTTCCCTATGGTGTTGATGTGATAGTGTGACTGCATGTGAAGGATGACTTTTAAATTAGTCTTAATGAGTTCCATAGTTTCAATTTAAGATTGGAGTGGGGTGTAGCAGTAAACACTCTTGACGGAACTCACCTATCTGAATGTGGAAGTGGTCCGCTTCCTATGAGAATTGATCCAATTCTCTAGAGTATTATGAGAAACAGGATATGTCCAGGGCCAAATTGGACAAAACGGCACGAACTTAGCAATGGCAAGAGGATATCATGCGTGATGGTTGTCGCGAATTGCACTAAATGCTATCAGTTCAAGACTAGGTTCACTGTTTAGCAAGTAGTTCCAGTAACTTCTCACTAAGTAAGGGTTCAAGACCTCATGGACACCTTTGCCTAAATGGTATTTTCCTTACTCTGATTTTTTCGTTTTTCCGAGATATCATTCATGTGGGGGATTGTTGGAGAAAAATGAGTTTAAATAAAAAATATTTTGGTCTTGGTGTGGTTTGATCTAGTGACCTATGGGTCCAAGGATACTTACTCATTTTATGAGTGAATGAATCTCTCTTTTCCCACATTAGGTATAATAGAGAAGGAGCTCCACTATATAACCATATGCTTATGGATATGTTGTAAAACAACATTGTGGGTGGAGCGGGTAGGAAAAAATACATATTTTTACCCCTGCGATATGCGCGTATGCCATGCACCAAGTTCCTCTTGTTTTCGGATTTATGTTTTGGGCGAGTTTTTCTTTAGGAAATTCCTTTTAGGTGGTTTACTAGTTTTTGATGAAAACCAAAACCTAACTTGATTTGCAAGTATCTTGTCCTTTAAATATAACTCGAAATTCTATTTTCTATACACCGAAAAATTCTTCTTTCATTCTAGGTTTTCTATATACGTTTTACTTCCATCCCCGTTGTTGAGTTCGAAGAGAGGGTAACTTGTGTTGTGCTAACTCAAGTTATATCGGGCAGTCTTATCCTGGACACATCTTCACTGTGAGGGGTTTAGCATTGCTCATCTCGAGTATACCCGCGAACTAATGTGTTAAGGACAACTTGTTGAACCTGTGATTCTTCCCTCGTCAAGTTATTTCGGTAGAGTTGTTTCGCATTAGTTCTTTACATATTATTGATACATATAACGTGTTGTTCATTATTGCAAGATCCCAACAAATATTTGGGTATCAGCGAAAATAAACCGCCCCTCTATCTCTCTCATCTAACTTGGTTGCTGAGCCGATCATCATGTGCATTGTTTATCATGATATAATCTTTTTTGATTATTTTTTGGTCTATGACTTTATGGTACGAAGAAAAAAATTGGGCTCCAGATCCTCTATAACCAAAATGCTCATGTCCCTCTGTCCTGACCAATGACAGAGGGCCATGTGTCAATATCAAAGTTAATTTTATTTAAACTCAAATAAGAGAAAATTAGGAAGCATATCAGCATATGTATTTTTCCTAAAATTGGACATCATCTTTCCTCATGTTCAAAGACTCAATACTCCACGACTCTTTTATTGGAAGATAAAACCCGAAAAAAATTGCTTTCTTTTTTTGGATTCCTAAGCTTTTTACAGTAAATTTGCTTTCTTTTGATCGGTTCATTTGGTGGTCGTTCTCCTGTGGTTTTAATTTTTCATTAGGATTATCAAGATTCATCTAATGATCTCTAGAGAGAGTAGCATAATTTTATCCGTCGTTGTCCGTTTTTAGAGTCGAAAATCCATAATTTTCAAGTTAAGAGAATCTTACAGATGGTTTTCTACAGGAAAATAGAAGTATAGATGATATAGGTTAATTAATTTTAGTTCTTTAAAGTTGTATCCTTCGTCTGGTTGTAATTCTTCCCCTCCAAAGCTCAAATGGTTGATTTTCTTATTTATGTTGTCCCAAATGAAAAAATCAAGGGAATCCAGGTACACAATTTCTGAAAATCCCTATTTTTCTTTTGAATTATTTTATTATACCAGTAAGGACACATGTGCGATGCACATGTTTGAATTTTTACTCATCCAACAATACTAAATTTGAAAGACATAAATCTTTTCTTTATAAGTAAGATATTGTTTGCTTGTTTCATATGCCTTTCTAACTGGATTATTGCTTGCTTTGATTTCTATTTTATGTGCTAAGTTTCATGTTGTTACTCATTCCACAATGCTTGCTAATCATAGTAGATAAACAAAGTAAATTAGATTTATTTTCTATAATTTGTTGGTTTTCTATTTTTTGGTATTTTGATATTTTAATTCTTACTATAAAATTCATTGCCTGGAATACCCAGGGATGCGGTAAAAAAAAAACCAAAATAACACCTAAATTTTCTGATTAACAATGAAAAACCGTATATTGTTTTCCTATCTGAAACAAAATCTAAAAGATCAGTTTTAAGGAAAATTTTGGCTGATTTCCCTAATATGTCTTTCGTAGATCCTGTGGGTATAGCAAGAACGGCAGGTGGTTTAGCTATAACTTGGATTGACGGTTTTCATTTTGAAATAGTTTACTCAAATAATCACATGGTAAATGTTTTAATCAAAACCAATTTTGTTGAACAAGAATGGTTATTTACTAGGTTTTATGGAAGTCCATACAAACCAAGTAAAATAGATTCTTGGAAATTTATAGAGGAAATTTCAACTAGAGTAAACTATAAGAAAATGGCGTGGATTGTTTTGGGTGATTTTAATCAAATTTTTAATCAAACTGAGAAAATGTGAGGACTCCCTTTTATTGAAAGTGAAGTTGAGCCCTTTAAAAGACTCTTAGAACGATTGGCCTTAGAAGACATAGGTTTTACAGGAAGTAACTTTACTTGGAATAATCATAGGGATGTTCCAAATAACATTCAGGAAAGGTTAGAATGGCAAATGTGGAATGGACTTGTAGATTCCCAAATTCTATCCTCAAAATCCTAGCTCCTGTGGGATCAGATCATTGTCCTCTGATGTTATTGTTAGACGGTGGCTCTAGTCAAAATCTTCTCTTTACGTTTAAATTTTTTGATATTTGGCTCAAAGAGCAGAGTTGCATTGATCTTATTCATTCTAATTGGAATTCTTCCGATGGTGATCATTTAGTAGTTTTGGTTAATAATTTAGAATTTCTAGGTGTACAATTACTACTGTGGAAGAAATCTGTTTTTGGGCTACCAACTAAGAAGATTAAGAATTTGTTTTCTGATATTGAAAAACTGAACAAACAGAGTTTCTCTCCTCTAGTTCAATCAAAAATAAATGAAAAACTTCATCATTTAGAAAAAATTTACGATACATAAGAAAAGATAGCTAAAAAAATATCTAGAGATAACATTGTTAATCTAGGAGATAGGAATACAAAGTATTTTCATATAAAAACTGAGAAAAGAAGGAAGAGGAATAACATAAATTACATGCTAGCTCCTGATGGTGAGGTCAAAGTGGATAAAAATGAGATTAAGGTAGTCCTAAAAAACTATTTTGCGGATCTCTTTGCAGCCACTCCTGTAAGAGATGATAATGAGATTTCTAAACATTTAACGATAGGTATAAATGAGAAGGATAATACTAGCCTGATGGAAATCCCTTCCAAAGAGGAAATTTGGGAGGTAGTTAAGTCGATGAAACCGAATAATTCGCCAGATCCGGACGGGTTTCTAGTAAGTTTTTATAAACACAATTGGAACCTGGTAGGTTCTCAGATAGTCAGTTGTATTCAAGAATTATTTGTGTCAAAAACTTTAAATCCAGGTTTAAACAAAAAAATTATTTTTCTTATTCCTAAAATTAAGAATCCAACGGATCCTAGTGATTTCAGACCTATAGGATTATGTAATACACCTTATAAAATCCTTTCTAAGTTGTTAGCAAACAGAATGAAAAAACTTTTGGATAAAATTATTTCTCCGTTTCAGTCGGCCTTCTTGTCCGGAAGACAAGTGTATGACAACATCATAGTTGGACATGAAGTAATTTATTCACTTCAGAAAAAGAAATCAAAAATAGGAGGGCTTGGGATTAACATAGATATGTCAAAATCTTTTGATAGGGTAAATTTGGATTTTTTAAATAGGGCAATGCTAGCATTAGGTTTTAGTAGTGAATGGTGTCAACTTATTAATCAATGTATTTCAACCTCCTCTATTTCTGTGTTGTTAAATGGTATCCCATGGAAATTTTTCAAACCAACTAGGGGTTTGAGGCAAGGAGATCCACTGTCTCCTTACCTGTTTTTGATTTGTATGGAAGTTTTCTCTAGGCTTTCGCTAGCTAAAGAGAAAGAAAAATTAGTCCACGACACCAAGATTTCTAGATACATCCCACATGTGTCGCATCTTTTTTTCGCTGATGATTGCCTCTTATTTACTAAAGCATATTTAAAAAGTTGTAAGAATATCTTAAATATCATAGAAACCTTTAGTTTAGCTTCAGGACAGATGATAAATTTCAATAAATCTGGTATTTTTTTTAGTAAGAGGACCCATCCTAAATTACAGAGAATGATGTCAAAACTTCTTAAGATTAAGAAAATTTCAATTAAGGACTCTTATTTATGTGTTCCATTGTTTATTGATAGGTCTAAACTCAAAACCTTTGACTCTATTGTCAAAAAGATGGAAGAAAGGGTAAAAGGTTGGATGAGTAAAATTCTCTCACAAGCGAGTGAAGTAATACTCGATAAATCTATTCTATCTAGTCTCCCTATTTTTCAAATGGGTTGTTTCATTCTTCCTATCCTAAAAAGATAATAAAAAGGATAAATATGGAAGGATTAATTGGGGGATATGAAATAGTAATGTTACTGTTCATACCGGCATGGTTTTTCTACAAAAAAATAATAATGTACTATGCCGGTATGAACAGTAACAGTACTATTCATATCCCCCAATTAATAAAAATATCCCCCTATTGCATGTTCTAAATATGATTCAAAGGGATTTCTGGTGGGGAAAAGATTCTAATGCCAGGGGACATTATCCTATGGCTTGGTATTTTCTCTGTAATTCAACATATGTAGGACGTATGGGTTTCAAAGAGGCAGGAAAAGTGAATAAGGCTATGGTAGCAAAGATAGCATGGAGATTGGTCTCACAACTAGATTCTTGGTTAGATAAGTTTTTAAAGTCCAGGTATTATAGGAATAAATCCATTTTTGGCTTAGAAAAAGAAAAAATTACCAATGCATCTTGGATTTGGAAATGCATTTTGCAAGGTGTGTCTTTTATAAAAATCACATTTGTTGGGAAGTAGGAAATGGTCAGTCTATTAGTCTTTGGAATGATAGATGGATTCCTGATTTAGAATTCCCTTTATGTTACTATGGTCTCAACACAAACCCCTTGTTAACACTTGTATCAGACTTGATTGACCCTGATACTTATAAGTGGAACCAACTCACAATCTCTGCTACTTTCCCTCATGTTATTGCCCATAAAATTCTAAACATAAACTTGTTTAGTTCTCTGGAAGATGGTTTAGAAAATGATAAAATTAGATGGTTACTAACCAATAATGGAGTCTTTATAGTTAAGTATTTCTATGATGATCTCAATATGCTCATAGCTCCACCTGAGGCAACTCGCACCTTTTGGAAGTCTTTTTGGAAAATTAACATCTCTCAAAGAATTAAAATATTTTTGTGGAAATGCTTAAATGATTCCTTACCTGTCAGACATAATATTGGTTCTTCAGATCAAACATGTATTTTCTGTAATTCGGAAATTGAAACTTTATCTCATTTATTCTTTGAGTGTTCTTTTGCCAAGTCTTTGTGGATGTTACCTCCTATGGCTGGTAAGTGTCCTGACTTGGGAATTGGAACTCATTTTATAAATTATTTTAATGTTTGGATGAGTGTTACAGGTTACTCAATTGACATACACTCGTCAGCTACAAAATGTTGGTTGATATGGAAGGAGCAGTGTTGCAGAATATTTGAAAATAAATCCAGTTCTTCCTTGAGCATTAGCCTTGTTGTTCTCAGATGGTTCTTGCCCTTACTAGGAAAATAAAAACATCAGTATTCAAGTCCTTGACATATTGCGAGTGTTTTAGAACAAACTTACAAAATTCGGGGTGATATTTATAGTTAATTTGATATTTAATTTACCCTTAGTAGGAGTTTAAAAATAAAAATAAAAATAGAATGTCCAAACTCAAAATAAAAAATGCAAAAAGAAAAGAAAATTACAAAGTAGAGGAATCCTAATACAAATTAAAAATATGACTACTCTCGGGTATTGAGCTCAAAAGAGGTAGTTAGGGTTTCGAAGTTTTAAAGAAAAAGCAAAATTAAGAGAAAAAAAAACATATATATATATATATATATATATATATATATATATATATATATATATATATATATATATATATCAAAAATAAGTGTAAAATTGACTGTGAATAGTTGCGTTACTTTTGGTCTTTATAGTTAAGTATTTCTATGATGATCTCAATAGCTCCACTGAGGCAACTCAAAGAAAATTAACATCTCTCCAAAATTAAAATATTTTTGTGGAAATGCTTAAATGATTCCTTACATGGACATAATATTGGTTCGAGATCAAACATGTATTTTATAATTAATGATCTCATTTATTCTTTGAGTGTTCTTTTGCAAGTCTTTGTGGATGTTACCTCCTATGGCTGGTAAGTGTCGACTTGAGGTGACTCATTTTATAAATTATTTTAATGTTTGGATGAGTGTTACGGGTTACTCAATTGTTCTTACAAAATGTTGGTTGATATGGAAGGAGGTGTTAAAGATATTTGAAAATAAAAGTTCTTCTGATAAAGATCGGAAAGATACCTACTATTGTTTTCGACAAGACACGGGGCAAACACCAGGTTGAACCACGAGAGACTTGGAGAGTGTAGAAGTTGATTAAAGAAATTTCGTAACCAAAAAATTTTGTTACGACGAAATTTTCAAGTAGGCGGAAATTTATCAAATAACAAGATATGTAAACAATGATAAATGATATGCATTCAACTTGTCTATTATTTGTCCCTTATAGTAGATTCAAGTATAACTAGGTGTTTCTCTGATGGATAATTTAATCACAACTAAAGTATTTCTCCAAAGCATTAATTGTCTAATTCCTAAAGATCAATATTTGGCCGTAGCATAATCAACAAGTGTCCATTGTGAGAGCAAGATGTTGAAAAACTTGGAATTGGAATACAACAATCAGATTTTATAAATTATTTTAATGTTTGGATGAGCAAGCTATTCTTGGATGAGCAGTTATACACACAAAATTCTCTCACTTGGGATTCAATTGCAACCACTCAACAATTAAACAAAACATGTTTTCTTAATTGATGGATAGATGAATACAATGGGGGTGAGGAGTGGATGTTTTGGAAAGAATCACTACAAAATGTTGGTTTTGATATGGGTTGTTTAAAGGAGCCGATCGCGGGTTGCAATGCTTCAACTTTCTTCTCTTCTTGTAATTTTGGAAACCGACAGAGGATGCACATAAGAATGAAGCTAATGTGTCACATCAAATTGAGAAAACCAAGTGTTATTGGAATCCTCCATTAGCAAACCAATCTAAGATCAATTTCGATGGTGCTTGGTTTTCAGAATCCTTGATTTCTGGTTTTGGTATAATATTAGGGAACTGTGCAGGGAATAGTCAAGGAGAAAAATCAGGATTCTTCAAAACAACATGTCCAGAAAAGGCAGATGCATTAGCTCTTTTGCAGGGAGCTAAATGGTCTAAAGAGATGAATTTAACATATTTCTGGATGGAAGGGGATTGCGAGAGAATTATGGCTTTTACGCAAGGGAAGAACAGCTAAGTCAAATTGCAGAATGAATCGATCCTCAAAGAAACAATGCTCATTTTATCTGGTTGTGATAATTTTTTGGGTTTTATCTTCACACCAAGAGACCATAACCAGGCTGCAGATAAGTTGGCAAAAGAGGATTTCAAATCATCTCTTCACCAGAGTTGGAGTTCAATCATGCCAAATTTTGTTTCTGCAATTTTAATTTTAGATAAGCTAAATTGTAGGTCTATTGCTTCATCAAGTTCAATTTTAGAAAATTCTGTTTTTTCCTAGGAAGAATACATGTCAGCAGATTGCAACATTAGGGCGTCAACCGCCTTGATGGGGAAAATTTCCAAAACTTGATTTTTCCTTTTCCTGGGTCAGTCTGTTGATTCCTGGTATTCTGTTTTTTTCTTCAATATATAAATGTTAGAGCATTGCTCGGTCGAACTCGAATTCGTTGCTATCTCAAGAATGTTTGTCAATATTATTGATCAAAACTATAAAGTCTTGATTTCTAGTTTACTATAGCTAAGGTCTCGGACTAGGATAGAAAGTGTAGTTGATCTCAAGAACTCCATGGCAATCATCATACAAGACGAAGGACTACTCAAGGAACCAGTAGATCTTCATCGACTAAAAGGTATGTGAAGACTTGAACTTATCTATCACTCAAAAGTCTATCTACTCTATCTCCTATCTTGAGACAAAATTCGTTTTACTATATAGACTAAGAATATACACATGTGATATTTCGAGCTGATTATATCTCGCTTCTCTATTTCTCGAAATATGTGTTGGTAAAGCTTTCGCTTTATCCAAGTTCATCTTTACCTAGTGACGTAAGTCATGTTGTGTTTCAATCATTTTGGAAATCGCTCTGATGAAAAATAGTTTGTGAATAACAACTATATAACGCCCTCGGAGAATGTTTCAATGATTGAAATGAGAGTTTAGACAATATAACCATTCGGGGATATAAAAATTGTTGCGGTAACACATATATGTATAAGTCCTTAGCACTTGAACCGAGATTTTCGAAGTTTGTTGATCAAGTGAAATCGGAACTTGAGCAGCCAACTCAGTCCGTGAACGTGCATAGTTCTCGAACCCAAGAATTTCTGTTGGAGTTGTGTTGATGGTGGATTTCTATTTAAGGGCTAAAATTGTAAAACACAAATTCTAAGCTGACGTCCTGCAAGGGATAAATCCTTCATGCGGTGAATATTCTCACCATATTAATTCATTGGAGCATGTGCAACCATCCCTGAGAATTAAAACCTACCCAGAGTGGAGCATGTAGCAACCATCCCGATTTTCTGTAGGTTTGCAGCGTTACAATTAATGCCCTACTCAAAGCCTTGTGTTCGACATGCAAACACCCGTAGGCTACCTGACGGCGGGTTATATTAGCCCCGTTGAACGCATGCAAGACTACCCATGTTAGTCTCACCTGCTGAAAACAAACTCAAAAATAGATCTCATCCGTCCAACTCCGCAGGCATGGTTGGACGGCCTAGATCACGCGCGAGACCGAGTAGCGCGCACGCACATGCTCACCGCCGGTCTACCTTCCTAATGGTTCAAACGGATTCACCATAGGATCCATGGGTGTCGAGATGCCCTAGCATGAAGCTGCGGCTCACAAACCCTAAAATTAGGGTTTGCTTACAGGTTGCGACCAAGCAACTTTGGGCATGCACGCACTAACGATTTCGAAGCACAAATGCTGGCCGACGACGCCTGTGTACTCACCATGGGACCGGCTACACGACCATACAATCGGCCTCGGTCTGTTGCAGACCATCCATCTCGAAATTCGTGCCCAAAGGCAGCATGCGATATCCCTTCTAATCTCGGCCATCCGTCATCGCAGGCTAGAACGGGCGACCCAGATTGCTCCGATTGACTTCCAGCTGGCGTGGACGTGTAGAGTAGCGTCCCACCTACATGCAGGGACAATAGGCCACTCCATGCATGCCTCCCAAGGCATAAAACCGTTAGGGTGAAAGAGGAAGCTCGCAATCCTTCCAAACCCTAATCCAACGGTTATTCCTCCATCAATCTCGTCCGTCCAAGTTCGCATGCTTCGATGAATAGCCTAGGAAGGGAATTAGGTGGAAAACAAGGTATCACCGTGATCACCATCCTCCACACTTCCCCATGGCATAACCGGCCAAGGTGGTTGCCGCTCATGCGACCTCCGAACAACGCCTGAACATAGCTAGTTGAGTCACTTCAACTTGCAATCTTTTCATCAAGGTTGTGTAGGCTTCAAATATGTTAAGCATATTTAATGCACCGCATGCATACAATATGCGCCTACAAACAACTTGATTATTTTACCTAGCACCGTTTGCTACCTTATGTGGGTCCCACGACTCACTCGAGACGTTAATCACGTCACAACTGGGGATACAAACTGGGGTATTGGTCTGGCGGTTTATAGCGTGCAGCGTGCAACACGCCATCACAAGATCGTGTCAGGGAAACATGGGCGGTTAGCGATGATAGGAGAAGTGGGAAAGCAACCGTGTGACACTAACATACAACTCCACTTCCTCCATCACTCCACTTCCTCCACTTTCCCACGAGAGACTTGATGAAGGCTTATCGACTTGTATAAATAGGTTCTCCTCCCTATTTCCAACAACACAGAAAAATCGAGTGTTAATACCATCGTGTTCAACACCCAGAGCCTGCCTGCAACATTTGCTAGCCTGCTCAACCTTATATTAACAAGTCATCAAATAGCCTTCACCTTCATACTCTCAACACCTTCTTCGCTTCCCTCCCTAAGATCAACCTCACATCCTTCACTTGTGACTAAAATAAATCTGGAACGGCCGTGTCTTCGGTTTAGGCCAGAATTGTACAGATTATCTCTCGAATCAAAAGTGCTCATCGTGCAGCACATTTGTTGAAGGTTTAAATTCACTTCTCATCCACACACACCCAAAATTACCTAAACCTGCAGAAGTAGTTTTCTCCCACAAACAATTGGCGACCACAGTGGGAGGTTAATCTCTCGGTTGTGAAGTCGATTTCTTCGATACCTAACCCTATTTAGTTAATTTCAAGATGGTTGGTATTAGGAATACCTCGAAAGCCTCAGATCATGATCAAGTTCCCTCCGACGGCACACCTAATGGTCTGGATGGAAGAATCCCGACGTT
Organism: Papaver bracteatum; assembly: GCA_023529315.1. Taxonomy (NCBI): domain Eukaryota; kingdom Viridiplantae; phylum Streptophyta; class Magnoliopsida; order Ranunculales; family Papaveraceae; genus Papaver; species Papaver bracteatum. Next base: position 31,624 of record JAJJWX010002607.1, read on the forward strand.
GATCGAGTTAGCACGAGTACATGAGGTTCACACGAGAAACATGGACCTGATCAAAGAAGCTATCAACAACATACTCGACCTCCTCATAAAGATGACGTCAGAGATGGGCGGCCCTGTCATGGAGGTCCCGACACTGGGGACTGAACGCCCCCAAATCAACAGTTTCACTACAGGCCAAAGACCTGTGGATCAGGAAGCCGCTTCTTTAGTGGGAAGTTTATGTGAACTCCTACACCTCTCAAAAGAGCATCGAACAGAGACGTTTTCATCCATCAACCGGATAGTCTTGGATGTACAGTTAACTCCCTTGTGCCCAGAAGTTTCAAGCACGATGGAGGCATCTGTAAACAATGTTACTTTTACAGAGGAAGACATGATGGCAGAAGAGGGACACAATCGGGCCCTACATGTAACCGCACGCATCAAAGATTCAGAATTCAGGCGGGCCCTCATTGACACAGGAGCATCCTCAAATGTGATTACCCTCAAGACACTCAAGGAGGCTAAGGTTCGCCCAAACAAGATTGTGCGTCGGTCTACCACTATGACGGACTTTGAAGGGAACCAAACCAACACATATGGGTATGTCAATCTGAACTTATCCGTAGGTCCTGTTCAATCAAAAGTGAAATTCGAAGTCATAGAGAAGGAACCAGACTACCACATGATACTGGGTAGGCCATGGCTCCACGAGAATAGGATTGTTCCTTCAACCTATCACCAGTGCCTGAAAACTATGCTGAATAATGAAGTCATTTGTATACCTGCATCGTTGTCTCCATACACACCCATATGCGGAGTATAATTGTTCAAACCGAAGAAAGCTATGCAGGAATATCCAGGCGAAGCACATTGTACCCCACTTCCCACATGGGCGTCAATCCAGGAAGAGGATCGGCTTGCGTCATTAAAACTCAGACATGATGCATCCCAGCTGACGAGGAAATCCCCTTCACCCAGCGGGGCGGGAAACCATGTTACCAAGAGAGGACAAACCTTTGTGGAAACTCAAGATCAGAAAGGAAAGACTGTCTACCGCCGCCGCTGTTAGCAATTAGCAGGAGAGACCGATGCTCGGTCTCTCCGCCTAATAGAATGTTGTCAAAATGGAGACCCACAGGAAGAGGTGTTGGACGCCCCCAGACAGCTGCAAGACGGTACCACCTCTACAACTGACGAACTCGAAACTATTAACATCAGAAGTGAAGAGTCTCCCAGGCCCATTTCCATTAGTTCCACTCTGTACATGGAGGAGCGGACGAATCTTGTGCAACTCCTCAAAGAATACCAAGATATATTCGCCTGGACGTACGATGAAATGCCTTGTCTGGATGAAAAGTTGGTTACTCATCACCTGCACATCAAGCCTGGATCCAAGCCTATCAAACAGTCTCCAAGAAAATTCATACATGAGGTGGAAGATCAGATTAAATCTGAAATCCAGAAATTGCTAACTGCCGGCTTCATCAAGCCCATCCACCATCCAACCTGGCTGGCTAACGTGGTTCCAGTAAAGAAAAAGAATGGGAAGATCCGATGATGTGTAGATTTCAGAGATTTAAATAAATGCTGCCCCAAGGACGACTTTCCTCTACCTAACATCGATATGTTGGTAGACGCCACGAGCGGGCATGGCATGTTCTCCTTCATGGATGGATACATCTGCTACAACCAGATAAGGATGTACGAGCGTGATGCAAGTAAAACTGCTTTTCGAACTCCTCTCGGAAATTTTTACTATACAGTCATGCCTTTCGGTTTGAAGAATGCCGGCACGACATATCAATGCGCTATGACAGAAAATTTTCATGACATGATGCATAAACAAGTTGAAGATTACGTAGATGACATAGTAGTCAAATCGAAAGCCCGGACGGAACACACAGGAGTCTTGCGACAAGTATTCGAGAGGTGCCGTGAGTACAAGTTGAGGATGAATCCTTTGAAATGTTCCTTTGGTGTCTCCTCTGGAAAGTTTCTGGGATTCCAAGTGACTGCTGAGGGAATCAAGGTGGACCCATCTAAAACTCAAGCCATCCTCACTATGCCGCCACCTCGAACCGTGAAGGAACTGCAAAGTTTTATGGGAAAGGTGAATTACATTCGACGTTTTATACCTGGTCTGGCTCAACTTATTGCTTCCTTCACCCCCATGCTAAAGAAAGGAGCAGATTTTAACTGGACCAGCGTCCAACAGGAAGCGTTTCGAAAAATTCAGCACATATTGTCGTCTCCAGCCATCATGAAGTCTCATGTTCAAGGGAGACCGTTATATCTCTACACCGCCTTCAGTGACACTGCCGTTGGAGCCTTGCTGGCTCAAGAGGATGATGAGGGAGTCGAACGTCCTATATACTACTTCAGTCGAATATTGAGGGACGCTGAACTCAGATACCCGAGAGAAGAGAAATCATGCCTAGCATTGATACATTCCATCCAGAAGTTCAGGCATTACCTACTATCCAACAAGGTAACGCTCATATCTAAATCAGACCCTGCAAAGTTCTTACTGTCAAAACCAGTTCTAATGGGAAGGGCTGCCAAGTGGCTCCTTCAAATGTTAGAGCTAGACATAACGTGTACTCCGCCTAGAGCTGTTAAGGGTCAGGCTGTCTTGGATTTACTAGCAGCTTTCCCTGGAGAAGGTACCACAACATTGCATGAAGACCTGCCTGGAGAGTTTCCAGACATCTATGTTGTCGAAGAGGAAGCTTGGCTGTTATATTTTGACGGATCCGCTACTCCCAGCAACAACACTGGAGGAGCAGGCATAGTCCTAGTATCTCCAACTGGAGAAGTCTTTTCACACTCCTTCAAGTTAGATTTTCAATGCACTAACAATTCAGTGGAGTATGAAGCCTTCCTTATAGGACTGCTATTAGCCAAGCAGGCGGGAGCCACACGTTTGGAAATAAGAGGCGATTCCAAATTATTGGTTAATCAGATGAACGGGGTGTATGCACTAAAAGAGATGACTCTAGCTCCGTACCGGTCCAAAGCTCAGAGAATGTTGAACTACTTCGCTGACGCAACCATAACTCATGTCAGCCGCAACAACAACATGCATGATGATTGCCTGGCAACGTTAGCTTCTAAATTGCAGTTCGAAGGCATAGAAGAAACCCTGACGGTGAAAAGAAGGACAGTGGAATCAACATGGCTATCACAATGCAAGGATGCTGAAACCTGTGACTGGCGGACTACGATCATTCAGGAGCTTAGCAGTTCACTTTCTCAAGAAAAGGTCAGCCTTAAAGCCTTACAAAAATTCTTTATGCTCCACGGCATGTTATACCACCGAAACCCGGATAGTTCCTTATCAAGATGTCTCGGAAAGGAAGAAGCACAGCTGAAACTTGACCGTGTTCACAACGAGATTTGTGGACAAACATTGGTGGTGACACTCTATCGACGCCTCCAACGTTTAGGCTATTACTGGACAGAAATGGAGACACAGTCTCGAGCGCTCCAACAGTCTTGCTCAAACTTCCAGGAACCACCTCATCAACTAGAAGTACTCAACATAAATCACATCGGGGATTGGAGGCAACCATATGTTAACTACCTTCGTGATGGCACAATTCTTGCTAACCTAAAAGAGGCAGTCAAAATGAAACAGAGAGCGAAATGTTTCGTGTTCCATGAGGGGATTTTGTACCGGAAAAGATTTGGAGGTGATCTGCTACGGTGCCTGGCTGGAGGAGAAATCTCAACAATTTTGAAAGAGATGCATGAAGGAGAACATCAAGGAAAGAAGAAATTGTTTCTCCAGATACACGAGAAATATTACTGGCCGTCCATGGAAGATGATGCATCTGCCTTCGTTCAAAGCTGCCACAAATTCCAGATTCACGGGAACCTCGTCCATGCACTTTCCACTCCCCTACATTCGATAAGTAGCCCGCTGCCATTCTATAGATGGGGACTTGATATTGTTGGAAAGATCAACCCGCCATCATCAAAGCAGCATGAATATATTATAATCGCAACTGAATACTTCACAAAATGGGTCGAAGCTATTCCTCTGCGTGGAACTACAGGAGCAACGATTGCAGCGTTCATTAAAGAGCATATCATCTGCCGCTTTGGAGTACCTAAACATATCATTACCGATAACGGCACTCCCTTCGCCAACAATCAAGTACGAGAGTTGCTTGAAGGATATGAAATTAAACAAGTCTTCTCCACCATCTACTACCCTCAAGGGAATGGGCAGGCTGAGAGAACCAACAAAACATTAATCCGGATTCTCAATCGGACAGTACATGACAATCCCAGAGAGTGGCATGAATGACTACCGATGGCGCTATGGGCATACCGAATGGCACCTTGGAGCTCCATTGGAGTTTCTCCATACTCACTTGTTTACGGGGCTGATGTTGTTCTCCCGGCAGAAATCAAAATCCCATCATCCAGGATTGCAGCAGCAAGTGGAGTCTACTGGAACGAAGTTGAGGCGTCTAACTGCAGGATTGCTGAGATGGATACGCTAGACCACAGAAGAAGCAAGGCAGAGGAACACACTCAGGTGTACAGAAACAGAATCTCCAGGGCTTACGACAAAGATGTAAGGCCACGAAGTTTTAAGGTAGGAGACCTAGTTTTGAAGACATCCAAACACATCCAACAAGACACGTCTGCGCCAAAGTTCTCTCCAAAATGGAAAGGTCCTTACGTGATTACCAAGGCGTACGACACTGGGTACTACAAAATCATTAAGGCGGATGGAGGCAAGTTAGAAGCGGTCATCAATGGAAAATGGCTCAAGACATATCACGCCTGATCATTGTCCCATACCTGTCCCAAGACATGACAATACAGGAATTCTCGTTTCATGTCTAACTTGTTAATTTATTCAGAAATTAATGAAAAGTTTTTTCCATCCATCTACAAAAAAAAATCTCGCATCTCTCAATGGTGTGCAAAAGAAGAAGAAAAAAAGAGGGAAGGAAATCTCTCAACGCAGCTCAGAAGAGGTCGTCCAACAGGTTGTAATCCCTGGAAAGCATCATCTTCAACCTTTCCTGGTACCTCTCTGTTCGGGCCTTCAAGCTTTGGATCTCCTGCTCCACCTTTTCTGACTCAGCAGCCAGAGCCTTCTCTTCCTCCAAGATAGCCTTCGCAGCAGGAACTACATTCACCAGGATACCAGCTCGATTGACCTTGATGATGTCAAGACGCTGCCACAGCCAACTCACATTGAACTCCATGGACTCGCAGGTAGAGAGCATGTTTTCCCACTTCTCGAGATTTGATTCAGCTACATTGCGGATAGAGACACCTTCCATCTCAGCAATCATGGGAAGCAAGCAGTTTACCACAGTAACCAAAGAAGACGAGCAATGCCGAATTACGTTCCTGGTCGCGATATGGCCATACTTTCTCCATATCTTTGTGTACATGGAGACGAACTCCTTTCGTACTAAAAAACCACCGACAGTCTTGTAGCTAGAAGATAAGCATTTCATACCAATATCGAACGAAAGGCCGGCATTGGGGTATTCATAGGATGAAATGCCCAGATCAGCATTCTCGAGGTCGTTCGGTGAAGGTGTAGCTGAATTTGAAGAAAATGGAATATTCAAGTCATCGTCATCAATGACTGTTACACATGTTCCAGCTGGACATATCTGCAAAAGAGAAGATTATTCACCTGATCAGGAAATAAGGGTGACTACTCGGAAAAGAAAAGGGAAAAGAACAAACCGGTATGACCCTCTTAACTCTACGCACACGAGCTGGAGGATTGTCACGAGTTTCAGAAGCGCACTAAAATGCAGAGCGGGTACGCTTGACATATGAACCTGGGTGATATGAAGAAGACGACTTGTTGTTGCCTGACATGATAGAACTCTGCAGAGAAGAAATTCTATCCCAAGATGTAGAAGAGGATTCCTGTGCATACGTATATATACACGCCAAGGGAAACCCTAGAAGTAGCTGTCTCGGAGTACGTCCGGCCGGCAAGGGGTCAACACCAACCAAGTCGCGCTAGATTCAGAAACCTAGCTGAAATCGGAGAAAAATTCGTTGAGGGGGAACAACTCCACCAGCGCTACAGGGCATTCGGCACGAGCGCCCTCCCCATGTGGTAAAAGTACGTTTACCCTAGCCTTAGTTATTTTTGTGCAAACTGTCACCATCTCATGCCTACCCTACAATAATGTAACCATTGCATGCTAGGCAGGGGACTTAATGTTGATGGTGGATTTTTATTTAAGGGCTAAAATTGTAAAAGACAAATTCTAAGATGACGTCCTGCAAGGGATAAAGCCTTCATGCGGTGAATATTCTCACCATATTAATTCATTGGAGCATGTGCAACAATCCCTGAGAATTAAAACCTACCCAGAGCGGAGCATGTAGCAACCATCCCGATTTTCTGTAGGTTTGCAGCGTTACAATTAATTCCCTACTCAAAGCCTTGTGTTCGACATGAAAACACCCGTAGGATACCTGACGGCGGGTTATATTAGCCCCGTTGAACGCATTCAAGACTACCCATGTTAGTCTCACCTGCTGAAAACAAACTCAAAAATAGATCTCATCCGTCCAACTCCGCAGGCATGGTTGGACGGACTAGATCACGCGTGGGACCGAGTAGTGCACACGCACATGCTCACCGTCGGTCTACCTTCCTAATGGTGCAAACGGCTTCACCATAGGAGCCATGGGCGTCGAGATGCGCTAGCATGAAGCTGCGGCTCACAAACCCTAAAATTAGGGTTTGCTTACAGGTTGTGACCAAGCAACTTTTGGCATGCGCGCACTAACGATTTCGAAGCACAACTGCTGGCCGATGACGCCTGTGTATTCACCATGGGACCGGATACATGACCAGCCAATCGGCTATGGTCGGTTGCAGACCATCCATCTCGAAATTCGTGCCCAAAGGCATCATGCGAGATCCCTTCTAATCTCGGCCATCCGTCATCGCAGGCTAGAACGGGCGACCCAGATTGCTCCGATTGACTTCCAGCTGGCGTGGACGTGTAGAGTAGCGTCCCACCTACATGCAGGGACAATAGGACACTCCATGCACGCCTCCCGAGGCATAAAACCGTTAGGGTGAAAGAGGAAGCTCGCAAGCCTTCCAAACCCTAATCCAACGGTTATTCCTCCATCAATCTCGTCCGTCCAAGTTCGCATGCTTGGATGAATAGCCTAGGAAGGGAGTTAGGTGGAAAACAAGGTATCACCATCCTCCACACTTCCCCATGGAATAACCGTCCAAGGTGGGTCCCGCTCATGCGACCTCCGAACAATGCCTGAACATAGCTAATTGAGTCACTTCAACTTACAATCTTTTCATAAAGGTTGTGTAGGCTTCAAATATGTTAAGCATATTTAATGCACCGCATGCATACAATATGCGCCTACAAACAACTTGATTATTTTACCTAGCACCGTTTGCTACCTTATGTGGGTCCCACGACTCACTCGAGAAGTTAATCACGTCACAACTGGGGGATACAAACTGGGGTATTGGTCTGGCGGTTTACAGCGTGCAGCGTGCAACACGCCATCACAAGATCGTGTCAGGGAAACATGGGAGGTTAGCGATGATAGGAGAAGTGGGAAAGCAACCGTGTGACACTAACACACAACTCCACTTTCTCCATCACTACACTTCCTCCACTTTCCCACGAGAGACTTGATGAAGGCTTATCGACTTGTATAAATAGGTTCTCCTCCCTATTTCCAACAACACAGAAAAACCGAGTGTTAATACCATCGTATTCAACACCCAGAGCCTGCCTGCAATATTTGCTAGCCTGCTTAACCTTCTGTTAACAAGTCATCAAATAGCCTTTACCTTCATACTCTCAACACCTTCTTCGCTTCCCTCCCTAAGATCAACCTCACATCCTTCACCTGTGACCGAAACAAATCTGGAACGGCCGTGTCTTCGGTTTAGGCCAGAATTGTACAGATTATCTCTCGAATCAAAAGTGCTCATCGTGCAGCACATTTGTTGAAGGTTTAAATTCACTTCTCATCCACACACACCCAAAATTACCTAAACTTGCAGAAGTAGTTTTCTCCCACAAACAAGTTGTAACTCGGTTTCAGTCCGCGAAATGACGGAAGTTCTCGAACCCGATAATTTCTGCTGGAGTTTGTGAACTCCAACCGGTTAACTTGAGTCTGCGAACTTAAGTGGTTATATCTAAAAATGATGTTCGTGAACTTATCTTAATTAACTAAGGAATGCTATTGCAAACCGTGGCTTTATAGTTCATGAATCGATTCGAGTGAATCACATCGTTTTTGCTTCAATTGTGTCTTGTGTTGTACTTGAGATCTCATAGAAATTGAACAACTCTCTAACTAGTTCATTTGAGTCATTTGGACTAGTTATGGTGAAAACGAATTTGGTTGATATGAAAGTTATCATTTGGCTAACCATTTGGTTAGCTAGTATTGAACCAACTATTGTACACGATTGGGTACGGTTACATAACCCAAAATCGTCAAGTACATGTGTGTATGACAAGCTAAGTTTTTGATCTAACGGTTGAGAAATATTAGCTTGAATCTAATCAGGTTTTCATCCAACGGTGAATATTGAATGCTTTGTTACCAAGCTAACATTGATTACAAACCCTGATTTGAAAGACTATATAAGGGATAACTCTAGCAACTGGGAAACCTAATCCCCACACATTCTGTGTGATACTAGTTTGCTAGCTAGAGTCGATTCTCCTTTAACCTTTGATTTTTTTCTTCTAAAACCAGGTTAACGACTTAAAGACTTCATTAGGATTGTGAAGCCAGACCGATACTACTTTTCTTGTAGTTGTGTGATCTGATCTTGCTGTTTCTATCGTACGAGTACAATTGTAATAATTGGCTTGAGATTTCTATCTCCGATAGGCAAGATATAAAAGTAATCACAAACATCTTTGTCTCATCGTTTGTGATTCCTCAATAATCTTTTTCTTTGCGTCGATTAAGACTATTGTGAGGTGATTGATAAAACTGAGCTGTTCTTCGGGAATATAAGTCTGGTTTTATTGATTGGTGTTGTTCACCTTGATTTATCAAAAGACGGAACAAAACTCATATGTTTATTCGTGGGAGACGGATTTATCTATCTTGTAGACTTTTCTGTGTGAAACAGATTTGTTTATTAAAGTCTTCGACTTTGGGTCGTAGCAACTCTTGGTTGTGGGTGAGATCAGCTAAGGGAATCAAGTGTGCAGTATCCTACTAGGATCAGAGGAATAAGAGCATAATTGTACTTTGGATCAGAGTGAGATTGATTGGGGTTCAACTACAATCCAGACCGAAGTTAATTTGGAGTAGGCTAGTGTCTATAGCGGCTTAATACAGTGTATGTTCTGCATTTGCGGTTTCCTCGTTAACAAAATTCTGGTGTCAGTGATATTTCTTTTCCGCATTATATTTTTATATAATTAAAATAATACAGGTTGTGCATAGTTCAATCAATTAGAATATTCGACCTTATTGGTTGTTGATTTAAATTGATTGACACTTGGATATTGGTTTTTGGTACCATCCAAGTTATTTCTCTTTGATTAAGACTCGCAAATTGTATTTGCTTGAGTAAATCAAATTGAGAGATTGAGATAATAACTCCTTGAGTATTTTCTATTGATTGAGTCTAACTGTCTAGTTGATTCTCTAGAAAAAAACTCGGAGTTGTCCGTACAGATTGCTAATCGAAATATTTGGTGTGGTTGTTAGACCCCCGCTTTTTCAATTGGTATCAGAGCAGGCAAACACACGTTCTGTAGTTGCAGGAAATCCTACACTACACCCTTGCTAAGATTTCACAATAATCAACTCATAATTAAAGATTAAAAACGACTCTTAATCATTTAATTCTCAGAAATGTTTACAGAATTGGAATAAATCAAGAATACAATTAATCTCTCAATGTTTCTCTCTCCTCAACACTTTCTCAACTCTAAAAAATACATCATCATCCCTCTGAACATAGTGGGTCTCTATTTATAGGGTAGATACATAATGGATGACAACTAAGCTATCATTTAATTTCGGATTTGATTTACGATCTTATCGCTATAGCTATAATATAAAATCTCACAAGCATTGTAACTGTCGCAGATAAATCATTCTCTTCTCGTGTTTCCTCAATCGTCAGCTATTACGTCATTCTTTAACTTACTCTTTGATACTAGCAAAATGTTTTTGAAGAGCTCGCGGTATTCTCACAGAAGTGTTGTTAATCTCGCTAGAATACTGTCATGGAGATATTCTGATCCTACATCTTGCCTCTTCTCATGTCGTTTTTGCGAAGGAGGAAATATCATGAGAACTGAAATTTTTATAATGTCGCAACTGTTTATCTTTTGTATTCTTCTGTTTTGACACGTTTCTGTATTCTTCGCCAGCTGTCTTCATGTATATTTTCTTCCATTCAATTTTTGACACGTCCTTTTCAACCGCTGCGATCTGACCGTTCACGTCTTTCCGCATTTATTACATTCATCTTCTCGAGGAACCTCTCTTTCTATAAATACTTCCTCATTCGTTTTCTTTCTTCTTTTTACTTCTTTCATTCTTCTCTCCATAATTTCTCTGCAAATTCATTGTTCTTCCGTAAATTCCGGATATGTTACTTTCATAAATTTTCTCTCAATCTTTTACTTATTCAATCTTCATTCCCATACTCAAGATGGTTGTAGCTGGTCGGAAATATGAATCTGCCTTCGAGAAGATTCAAAAATAATATCAAGACAAAGGTTTTACTTTATCCACCATTCCCAATCAAAACCCTAAGTCTGAACTTTCTGTACCATTATTTTCTAACTTTCAATGTAATCGCGAGAAAATCATAGTCTCGCTAGGTCAGCTTGAAGATGGTCTTCCCATTCCTATTTATAACCCTGAACTTCCTCTATTTTATGGGATTATTTCTCACGATAAGTTCTCGCGAGCGATATATCAACTGAGTGAGGACTACATTCGTCTGTTGATGGAATATGCTACTTGTGGTGCTAATAGAAAATCTCGCTATCTTGAAACCGCGAAGAATCCTGAATTTAAGGATATTCCAATTATTCCTGAGATGTATAGCATAGATAATTTCTTCTTAAATTATGACATTATCCCCATGAAGAGGAATAACACTTGCTGGGGTGTCCGCTTGCAAAAGAAAGATAAGATCGCTGAAGATAAAGCACTTATGCTGGATATCGATTGCCATACAAGTACTAATCAAGGCCCTCGCCACTCTAGCGATGACAAATGGTTCATATTTCCTTTATTCCTTGAAGGTCCTTACATCTCTGGTCTTCATACTTTGCCTGCGAATTTTACATAATATCAATCATGGGTTTTTAACTGGCCCGAGAGAAATAAAGAGGTATGTTCTTCTTAAGTCTTTGTATAGTAAGTTATTATTATCAATCTTTCCATATCTTTAAGCTATCGCTGACTATCCCATTTTATTAGATTGAAAGGTTAAAGGCCAGGTACAAGAAGTCTGGGAAACCTGCTACTCGCTTAACTCTTCAATTACTCACAGATGAAGTAAGAAATACTTCTTTATAAATCTTAACAATATATTGTTGCCCCTGTTTCTTATCTTTATCTGTGTTCGCAGGTAATTGAAGATATAAAGCCCGTAAAAGTTGTGAAAACCAAGAGGAAAGATAAAGATGCACCTCGCAAAGAGAAATCTACTGCGCCTCTCAAGGAAAAATCTTCTGCTTCTCGCGGAGCAAAATCTGGTGCTCCTCCCCTAAAGAAAAGAAGAATTCAACTTCTTTCTTCTTCAACTGTTCAATCCAATGAAGGAACTTTGGATGATGATTTTAACAATGGCAACGATGATGATGATGATGAAGATAATAATGGTTCTTCCCCTCCTGAGTCTTCTATGACTCAATTATCCAAAATTTTAACAATGGCAAATGATTATGGAGATGAATCTCTTAATGGGATATCCCAGGATCTTGCCAAAGTCTGCGATGCTCCCATATTAGTTGGTAATGATTCTCTCCAAGGAATCTCAAGATCGCTGACTCCCAGCCTCTTAAATTCGCTTGGTATTCTAGTATGTTTTTATTTTATCACTATATCTTGATTTATATTATTCTCTCGCAGATTGGGAAAGCTTCATTTGATGTTGCCTTGACTTGGATAAAAGACGTGCATCTTCTCATAAGAAGAACATTGCTCTTCGTGGAGAGAATGAGAAGTTAGAATCTAAATTCTCTAACCTCCGTGAGAGGAATGAACAAATGGAATCTGAGCTTGCTAGTCTTCGCGAGAAGAATAAAGAACTTGAGAATAATCTTTCTCAACAATCGCTCAAAGTATCCAATCTTGATACTGTTAACAAACAACTCTTAGGTATGATAATCTTCTTCTTTTCCTTCATAATTTTATGTTTCACTATTCTTTTTTACTTGATTTATCATTCTCGCAGACATTTATGGTCTCACTGATGAGGATTTAACCATTCGCTCTTTTCCTGAACCAATAGACAATGATACTCTTCTAGAACTTCTTAATAATTCTTTGAATAATCCTTCCAATATTAATTCCCTTTCTATAAATGAACTCAGATCTAAGTTTCTCCTTTTAGAAATTGACTACAGATCTTGTTTAGATATAACTCAAAGATTAAAACAACTTTATCACAATTCCAAAGTTGAGATTAAAACTTTAAAGGCCAAGAACAAGGATCTTTCAAAATACAAAGACTGTATATCTATACAAGGAGATGAAACCTTAGCAAATTTCCATAAGACCATTCTTGAAGTTCAAATTGAAAGGGATGGGCTTATCCGCGAGAAGGAAGGTTTTATTGAAAGAGAAAACCAAATCTGTTCTCGTCTTCTTATAAATAATGATGAGGAGTTTGCTTGGGATGCGAAAGTTCTTGACAATGCCAGAACTAATTTAGGTGTAGATGTTAGTCTTCATATTGAACACGCAGCTTTAATTAAAGACATGATTTATGGAAGAGAAGGTTGTTAACTGTCCTCCCTTGTTAATTCCCTTTTTTTTTTGTTATTCTTCCTTACAAAACTTCCAACCTATTGTTGTATACTCACAGGAGCTGAAAAGAGATATTCTGAAAGAATTGGAGAGCTTGAAGCTGATAAGACTCAACTCGCAAGTACTCTTGCAGCTCGCAACGAGAAGTATTCAAGATTGAAGGACCAATTAAGAATTAACGCTGCGAATTATAGTAGTACTTGAGGTTCGCAAAAATTCCATTAAATTGGTTTGCGATTATCATAACATCCCTCATTCTACATATCCTATTCTTGCAAAAGAAGTTCCAGCATAAACCCTAAACCTTGTTATCTTTGATAGTGAGGCTGAGGAATCTGACGAGGATGAAGATGAAGAAGGAGAAAAATCTGGCCACAATGATGGTGGATCTAGTTAGATCTGTTTTATCTTCCTTATAATTTTGTACACTTATTTTCTGCTTCTCGTAATATTACTGCGAGTTTCTCCAACTTGATGTATAAATTTCTTTTGCTTCTATCTGTATGAATTAGAAGACAATTCTTTTATGCAACATGGCCAATCAACATAATTATTATTTTTTAACAGTCTATGTAAATGTGTCATATCTGCGTAAATGTGTCTTATAATAAGATCTACGTAATTTTATCGTATAATGATGAATAATAATTTCATCACTTCGTGAATTCCCATACTTGCCTCTATTATTCATCTGCAATACAAAAAAAATTGAGTAGAGCTTAGATATCCATTGTGAATAAAATTGAGTTGCGAGCATCATCGCAAGTATCAGTTGTATATTTTTATGATCTATGCGTGAATATCGCAAATTTCATAATCTTTATGGAAACATCACAGTTATTCAACTTCTTGTGGTCTTATTATGCCTTCCTAGTTAAAGGTCTTATTTTGCCACTTTATGTATTTGCGACAAAATCGCAGGACGTCTTTACATTTGTATGTAAAAACCCATTGATCTTGCCTTATCTGAATTTTTTCAATTTTTCTGCGACAATATGACAAGTCTAAGTTCTCTTGCAAGAACAAAGCTTTATGACATTGTCGTCTTGCGATGAAATCGCAGGACGTCTTTACACTTTCATATAAAAACCCATTGATCTCATCTTATCTTTTTTCTCTTTTGGCTTGTTGCCTCTTGTATAATTTTTGTCACGCGATAATATGACAGGCCTAAAACGCTCTTGCGAGAGTAAAGCCCCATGGCATTGTCGTCTTAAGACACTTATCATCTCCCTAATGTAGGGTGCCGCCCTTATCTTCCCCATGGTTGCCCCTTCAAGGTGGGCACATCGGCCATACAAGACTAGATCCTCCCATCCATATTTACCAACAACCAGTTGTTTTCGCAGCCTCTTGTCCTTTATGCCTATATGGCTTATAGTTACAAGACTACACCCTAAGTGGGGTTTTCTTCAGGACGAATGTATCATAGCCAAGACTTACCAAGAATTGCCAGGGTAGGTTCGTCCGTCCCGGGCATCCTTAGCTCAACCGTGTACCTCGGCGTCTTAGTCATACTCTGCACCCCTTAGAAGAGGTCCTCAGTCGTCCAACCAGGGTATAACCTTATGTAGTTGTAAATCCAAGGTACCTCTCCTGGATAGGTTTTCTTTAACCCCAACATCTGCATGACTCAGGTTCCAGCAGCGGTATAACCTTATCCCTGAGTCATGTAAAGAGATACCCCCTTATATGACGTACTTTAGGTCTTACATTTGCCTCTTGCGAAATTGTATCCGCGAACTAGGGTGTACGCCATAAAGGTTCATCCCGTTCTTTGTTTCTTTTGCGAATATCGCAATCTTTTGTTCTTTGAATAATCTCGCGATTGTACTCGCTGCTTCTAATGAAATTTCTTCTTTTGACCTTATTTCATCTTTTACGTAATTTTTTCAATTTCATCATTTTCATTCAAACAAGATAAAACAACAAACCATTTATAGACTTCATCATTTTACCTTCCTACTCACTTTTTTTTACTTCTGTTCTTTTGTTGCGTTTTGTTATTTTTTCTCCATTTGCGATACGCTCGCCATCTATTTTCTGCTCCTCATACTAATTTTTCAGCATCTCATCTTCTCGCTGCTCTATTGTATCTATCATTAACCTGTCACATCTTTGACTTTGTTTGATATTCTGCCTCCAATTGTTATTCTTCGCAACTGTATTTTCACAAGACTTTATATCAATCTCATAAAATTTTCTACTCTCACCCCAATTTCCTTTGATGACCCCGACACCATGTGGATGTGGAAATTTGATACATTGATGATAGGTTGACGCCATACCTAAAATTCCGTATAACCATGGTCTTCCAATTAAGACATTATAGGGTGTCTCCACATCTACTACACAAAATAAAACTTTGGATTTGATTCCCTTTAATGGTATCCTCATTGTGATTTCTCCCTTCGGTTTATTGGCGCTATCATTGAAACCATATATCTTGTATGTTGAGGGTATTAAATCCTTTTCTCTCCCTCCCATGGTCTTATAAGTGTGATAAAATAAGATATCCACCGAACTACCTGTATCAATCAACACTCTATTTATTTCCCACGAATCTTCATTTTCATCCTCTTCTTTATCCTCTCCTTCATCTTCTTTTTGGTTTGGGTTTATCTCTAATCTTACAACCAATGGTTGATCATGCATTTCTCCAGGTTCAGGTACTTCTTGTGCGGTGAAAGAAATGGTTTGTTTTTGCTATTCCTTTAATGGCAAGACTCTCACAATGTTCATAATCTCTCTTCCATATGTGTATCTCGCGAAGATTCGTCTAAGAACGTTGTCGTGGAAATGCTCAATAGTCTTATATGAATGTACGATGGAGTTACAAAACAAATTCTTTGCCTTTTCTCTAACCTTTATTACGAACATTTATGCTCCTTTTACAGTATTCACTCTGCGAATTTCTGGTGCTGGTGGTAGCTACAGAGATTGTGGATGTCCTATTAGAAAATGATTTAACTTTCCTTGATCAATCATCCTCAAAATTATTCTCTTTACATTACTGCAATCGTTTATTGAATGTCCATGGAAATGATGATAAGGACAAAATGCTTGATTTCTATTGTTCTGATGTGGCTCTTTTCCCATGTTCCAGGGTGATGGTATATCTTCCATCAACATGATAGCTTCCCAAATCTTTTCTATGCTAGCATTCAAAGGTGGCATCTTTATTTCTTCCCATATTACTCTTTGATTCCCTTGTCCTCTGAAATTATTTTGTCTCTGACCACCATAATTCTCTTGCGGCTGGTCCAATCTTTGAATTTTATTATTTCCACCGCGACTGTAATAATTCCTCTCTCTTTCATACTCATCTTGATCTCAACTTCCCATAGCTACTAACTTCTGTAGATTTTCAACCACCACTTTCTCTTGCTTTGGTTGCGAGGTGCTCGCCACATTGTTGATCATTTTGGGAAGTAAACTCTTGTTCGCTGCTATTGATCCAGTGTTTGCGATTTGGTATGATTCCATCTCATTTTGTTTTTCCTCCAAAGCAATGTATTCTTCTTGTAGTTCTCGTAGCTCAGTCATTGTGATGGTATTTTTGATTCTGAAAATTTGTATATACAGCAGATTGGTTGCGAACATTGCATTGATGAAAGATAAAATAAGATATTTCTCATCCACTCTTCCTGCCATTTCACTGCACATTGTTTTCCATCTTATGGTTAGGTGTTTCAGGCTCTCTCCAACCCTCTGCTATAACCCAAATACATCTTCAATGCCTGGCCGCGATGAATTATTGCTTATATATGCTCCCAGAAATATAGCTTGCAAATGATCAAAAGAAGTTATGGTATTTTTGGGTAATCCCTCGAACCATTTTAGCGCCTCGCCAGTTAAACTAGATGCAAAATATTTTCATAATACGGCATCATGGTTTTCCCACTGTAGCATACACCTAACATAAGCTTTGACATGTTGAACAACACAGGTAGTCCCATCAAAGATACTGTTTAACGCTGGTAAATTGCATTTTGGAGGAATTCCTCTTATTTGTACTTCTTGAGTGAATGGAGTTCTCGCAACTTCTTCAATGGATTCATCAAGTTGCCTTCTGCCTCCTTCTCTCCTATTATTCAACATTCCCCTCATTTCTGCTAATTCTCTTAAAATTTGTTCATTTCCAGTTGAATTTTGCTCTATTGGAATTTTTAGCGCAGCTTCTCTTCTTCTACGTTCATGCCTTTCTTGCCTTGCGAGATTTTATGTATCCTCATCTTCATCTTTATTTTGTCTTCTTCTGCGATTTTGTTCTTCTCTTCCTTCCTGGATTCGCAGATGGTTATGTCTTCCAATTTATTCTCTGCGGGCTTCTTCATTTCTCACCATTTCTATTCACTATTTTTCTATTCTCCTTTGTATTATGTCATATTCCTCATTGATATCATTATTATGGCGATTTTGTGTGCGTCTTCTTTCTTTATTGTCATGATTATTCTGCCGAATTGCTTCCTGAAATTCTTGTTCTTCCACTTCTGCTCTTAATATTTCCCTCTCGCAAGCCAATCGTGCTTGTTCAGCATAATGTCTCTCAATTTCGTCCTTAATGATTCTTTGATTTCTTTGTATTTCTCTCCCACGTAATATTCTTCTACCTTCTTCTCGATTTTCTTCATCATTTTGATCATTTATGCCCTCTTGATTTTGTCTACCATTTATAGCTTCATCGCGTGGTATATGGCAATCATCAATTATCTCTTCTTCTCTACGATGTTGTTCTTCATTTGGATTTTGCATTCTTTCCACATTTCTCATAGGGGAATTTCGCCTTGGTTCTTCTCTGAATGACCTTAAGCTTGATCTAGCAGTACTTCTTGATCTTCTTCTTTGCAATCTTAAATTCTCCATTCTCAATTCATGATTTTTCCTTGTTAAATTCGCACGCTCCTCTGCTTCTAATCTCCTTTCCTTATATATTCTTTGTCTTAAATCAGCTGTCGTTTAATTTTCATTTTCTCCATGAATTAACCCTTCAACCACTCCTCGATCTCTCTATTCTCTTCTCTCATCTCTTAATTCTCGATCTTCTTCTTCTTCCACTGAATCTGATTTCCAAGTATGCACGCTAATTCTATCATAATCCATTGCTCTATCTTGTATTGGTGTTTGTTGATTTGATTGTTGAACCTAATTTTCTTCATTATTCCTTGTTCTATTTTTCCTTGTTCTTACTCTTGAAGATTCTCCTATTTCATTTGTTCCTCCTCCTGCAAGTATTTTACTCCTCCTTACAGTTGTTGGTGGTTCCGATGTGTTTCTTCTTCTTCTAGCCATTATTGCGTTAAATCTTTCACTAGTTGTTCTAAATTCCTTTCAATCACAATGTCAATTTTTATCTTTTTCTTCAAGTAATCATCAACTCATCCCTGTTTCGGGCGCCAAAATGTAGTTGCAGTAAATCCTACACTACACCCTTGCTAAGATTTCACAATAATCAACTCATACTTAAAGATTAAAAACGGCTCTTTATCATTTAATTATCAGAAATGTTTACAGAATTGGAAGAAATCAAGAATACAATTAACCTCTCAATGTTTCTCTCTCCTCAAGACTTTCTCAACTCTAAAAAATACATCATCATCCCTCTGAACATACTGAGTCTCTATTTATAGGGTAGATACATAATGGATGACAGCTAAGCTATCCTTTAATTTCGGATTTGATTTACGATCTTATCGCTATAGCTATAATATAAAATCTTGCAAGTATTGTAACCGTCGCAGATAAATCATGCTCTTCTCGTGTTTCCTCAATCGTCAGCTATTACGTCATTCTTTAACTTACTCTGTGATACTAGCAAAAAAAAATTGAGAAGCTCGCGGTATTCTCGCAGAAGTGTTGTTAATCTCACAAGAATACTGTCATGGCGATATTCTGATCCTACACGTTCAAGACCTCACAAGTATGTGTTTATAGCGATCTGACTCTATGGACAAAGGTGTTATCTCAATAAACGTACCACCAGTCTTCGATGGCTATAATTACTTATGGTGGAAAATTGATATGCGAGCTTTTCTTCAAGCATGTGATTTTCAATCATGGGTATATGTTTTTAATGGCTATGATCCTCCCATAGCGGCAGTTGGAAACATTCCAAAAAATATTGGTGAATACACTCTTGCCGAAATTCTTGCTGCAAAGCAAAATTCAGACTGTTTGAATGCGATCATACATGCCATTACCCCAAATCTTCAACACCATATGTCTAATTGCACTAAGTCGCAAGAATCTTGGGATATCTTAGCAACCGTATTCGAAGGTAACACCAGTGAAAAGGAAGCAAGGCTTCAAAACCTTAATTCTGATTGGGAAAACCTTTATATGGCAGATGAAGAAATATTTGATGAGTTTAATCACAAAGTGTCTGAAATTATTAATGCATCTTTTGCATTGGGTAAGACTATTCTTGAAAAGGACATTATGATAAAAATTATCAGATCACTGCTATCTAGATACGATGCTAAGACACATTCCATAGTTGAGGGAAATAACCTAGATACTCTCTCCATAAATACGCTGGTTGGAAAGCTTAAGATCTTTGATCATGAACTTTCATCCAAATCTAAGGATGTTGCGTTCAAAGCACAAAAGGACACTAAATTACTTGATAAAAGTAAAAAAAGTGTATATCTCTGAAGATGATCACTCTGAGATAGATTCATCAGATGAAGATCTTGACAAATCAGTCTCGATAATCACAAGATAGTTTAGGGATCTTCTGTTAAAGAGAAGTAAATGGTTCTCTTGAGATAAGCCTAAGGCATCATTCAAACCTCATAATCGTGTTCCTCCTAAAAATAGGGATATTGATGAAACTGATGATGAGGATATGCCTCAGTTCTTTAAGTGTAAGGGATTTGGTCATTTTCAAACGAGTGTCCAAATCGTAGAAAATACACTGGGAACAAAGATCTTGCAGCAACTCTTGATGAAATGTCTGACAGCTATGACTCTAATGAAGATGGGAAATCAAGTGTTGCACTTCTTGGTGAAAATATTGATTTTGATAATTGTAGCAATACATATATCAATTTTGATATGCTTTCAGAAGATAATCCAACCATTCTAGACGAAAAAGTTGACCCTTTTCTTGGAAACTCTGTTTATAATGTTTCAGGATCCACTATGTGCCTAGTTGCTTGCACATTTCAGAAGCCTGATTACTATCCAAGTGTGACGTGCTCATATTGTTCATTAAAAGGTCATGAACTCTCAAAGTGTTACAAGTCCAAACACAAACAAAGACACGTCAACAAACTTCAACGAAGAGCAAATCATTTAGCAAGAAAGCTTAAACTTGCTCAGAAGACCGCAGAGGTATGTAATATTTTATCTTCGTCTAAGAGGTTAGTTTCCAAGGAAAAACCAAGACCATTTAAAAAGAAAGAATGGTCAAACTGTTTTGATAGACAGAGGTCTGTGGATTTTCCACAAGAAGAAATTGGTTGACAAATTATAGTTCACCACAACGCAACTTGATTGTGTTGTTCTTGAAATCTTGTCTCATGTTCCTGATCAAAAGAGACAATGATTTTGTAACTCTCAGGCTTTAGGAAAAGTTTTTTTTCTTCTTTTCTTAAAAGTGTTTCCTTTTTATCTATCAAACAAAAGAAAGGGTAATATCGATAATTCTACTCTTTATAGGGATAAGATTTGAACGTTTATGAACCTGTTTTAGGTTTCGAACCCTACATTCCTTTTTCTTCTCTAAAACCTCTTTTTATATCAAGACTACTTGTTGATCCAATTGTGAATTCCTCTCACAAACCCATACGTTCATGGACGCTCCAAGAATGATGTCTTCCGATGAAAAATAAGGTAATGTGATTGTTAAGCTATCAATCATGAAGGAAAAATAAAAATCTCCATTACCTCCAATCTTTAAAAGAAAAAGAAGGAATATGAGGAATCCAAGAGTTGTTCCTTCAAATTCTCAAAAGTTTTCTGATGTTCTTGAAGTGTTGAAGGAGTTGCGAAAGGAGATTCAACAAATAAAGGTTTTTGTGTATAAGACTCATGAGATTCAGAAGTCCCTGGTTCGACAACATCATCCAAGAAGGTTCATCGATATAAACTCCTTCCTTAATGAACCTTATGTTCCCATGGCTGTTGACGACAAGGAGTTCGGGGACGATAATGAATTCTTCAAAGGTCTTAATGTCTAGTAAATCTTCTATTTTTCTCTTTTGTTTAGAAGAATAACTAGTGTTTTGGAATATCCATTATTGTGATTACACATATCTATATCCAATGTTTTTCATCTTCTTGTTTTTAGATTTATTGGTTTAGATTCTAAACTTGTTTGGAAGATGATGGTTGCAGTATTAATCTTTTGATTTTATATATTGCAATATTTTGATGGGATATGTGTATTTACGTCCGTGAACTTGATTGTCCCATATTTTGTCAAAAGTAAAATCGTTCATGAATTGATAATGCAAATATTGATAAAAGGATGAATAGACTTTTGACAAACACAAAAGTTAAGCCTATATTGTCAATTATTGATGATGTAAGATAGGTTAAAATCTTTTGTGAATCAAGGATTATGTCTATTGTGTGTCATTGTGAAAATAGTGATGGAAACATAGAATGAATCCTTGTGAATTCCGCATTAATTGATCTTCCCTGATCCATATTTCGTGTATTACTGTGAGACTCTTTATTGTGACTTATGTTGAGCATTATACAACCAAAGTTAATTATTTTTGTGATTAGCTTAGTTGTGCTCCGTAAGGTACTTTACGTCGAGTATTTTGAACTAAATCAATCATCTTGTGTGATTATTTAGTTAGCACTCCGTAAGGATTTTATCATGTTGAACATTTCGTTGACTGGGTTGGTTATTCATGATTAACTTAGTCATTGCTCCATAAAATTTTATTATGTCGAGTATGGCCAATTAAATTGATCACTCTTGTAATTAGTTTGGTTGAGTATGGCAATTAGATTATTTGCGAGGTTTCTTATGATTAATCTAATTGATTTATTAAGTCTCCATAAGTTTACTTGTGTTGAGCATATTTAGTCAAATTAATCTTGGTTCGCTTTAGTTAATTTGATTGAATATTTGGATCCCAATTTCATACTTTTATATAATTTGTTGAGTCTAAATAATTCCTTCTTTTCTCTTGAAATTAAGGTCGCTCTTGTTGTTCCCTTGGGAATGACATATTATGGGGGAGAGTTCTTTTGAACTTGTGCTTAATTTCCAAATCTTTGTGGGGAGTGCGACTGTGGAATATTAGATGGGTTATCTTGCGTCTTTTATAATCTCCTTGATGAATGCATATAGCTTCGGATTTATGATTGCATCTAAATAAGATGATATACATTTACATTTGGTCATGAAATGTCTCTTACGGAAATTTCATTAGGATCCCGTTCTTGTACCTTTGCCAATTTTATTGACAAAAAGGGGGAGAATTAATATGTAGTTCACACTACAAATACATATGGTTTTCGGATCATTATGTAAGGGGGAGTGGTTTCCATGTGAGATGGAGTATTGACTAAGGGGGAGTGAAGTATCACCATAGTATTTTTGTTGAATTTGTGATGCAATTGGACTTTGACGCTGTGTAATAATACTATGACATTGTATAACAATGATTGAGAACCGATGCTCTTCTCATTGTTATAGCTACGGATTTTCAACAACGATGATGCTAAACTTACAACCTTTGGGATCATTGGACTACTTGGAAGTGACGAAGATTTCGAGTATTGTTGAAGATTAGACATGTGGAATAGGAGCTAAAAAGTTTATTTATATATTTTTTTGTATTCCATATGTATTAATAGTTTTGCCACTAAAATTGACAAAGGGGGAGATTTTTTTAGCATTGCTCGGTCGAACTCGCAAGCGTTGCTATCTCAAGCATGTTTGTCAATGTTAGTGATCAAAAATATAAAGTCTTGATTTCTAGTCTACTATAGCTAAGGTCACGGACTAGGATAGAAAGTGTAGTTGAACTCAAGAACTCCATGTCAATCATCATACAAGACGAAGGACTACTCAAGGAACTAGTGGATCTTCATCAACTAAAAGGTATGTGGAGACTTTAACTTATCTATTAATCAAAATTCTATCTACTCTATCTCCTATCTTGAGACAAAAGTCGTTTTACTATATAGACTAAGAATATACACATGTGATATTTCGAGCTGAGTATATCTCTCTTATTTATTTATCGAAATATGTGTTGGTAAAGCTTTCACTTTAGCCAAGTTCATCTTTACCTAGTTACGAAAGTCATGTTGTGTTTCAATCATTTTGGAAATCGCTATGACGAAAAATAGTTTGTGAATAACAACTATATAACTCCCTCTGAGAATGTTTCAATGATTGAAATGAGAGTTTAGACAATATAACCATTGGGGGATATAAACATTGTTGTGGCAACTTTAGGAGCAGAATCTCGCACAACACATTTGTTAGTGTGCGAGATTTACTTATTTCCTTAGCATGCAAGAACGTAGCATGAGTGCGAGATTCTATTAGCTGTACCCCACTATATGTGAGTTGTCATCCACTATATAAACACCTATATAAAGAGGAAGGTAGGAGAGAGAAAGCGGGATACACAATTTTGTAAGAGAGAAAGAGAGACTTTATTTTTATCATCTTCTACCCCAAAAAACTAGATATAGAGTTCTACAGAATATCCATTAATGGAGATTCTAAATGTAATACTTATGTAATTTCAATAATCATAGTGAAGAATCCTAACCCCGTGGATGTAGATCATATTGATCGAACCACATAAATATTTGTGTCCATTTTACAATTTTAGCACTTAAATCTTTATTTTGAGAATAAAATAGATTTAGATCTAGAAAATATCATAAGGGGTGTGTTGTAGGATTTCCTGCAACTACATTTTTGGCGCTAGAAATAGGGAGACTAATTGAAGAAATTAGCTACTATGGATCTGGATCTTCAAAATACAGGGGAAATACAGAACATTTTTCCATAGAAATCAATTTTGGGTATAAACATCAACAAAACACAGAGGATAAAAAGAGAGAAAGAAGTTGTTACTATGTGTGAATCCTTAAGGAAAAAATAAGAGGAGAAATCGTTACCAATAATAAATCTAAACACGATATAGATATACGAGTGACACTTCACCCATGCATACATAATTAATTGTGATATCATTGCCATCAGCGAACGAAGAACAACACGAATCCGTATCATGAATGAAGAAATCGGTTAATTTCTGCGAGGAGGAGAACATGGTACAGGAATTTTTTTTATTAAAGTGCGAAAGAAAGATGAAAAACATGAGGAGTTATACGCAATGGAATAAAGAGAACATAAATATGAGAGCATAAAGCATCTGAAGCATGGACTCCATAGTAGTACACGTGCAATGGATTCACACCAATAACAAGGACCATAACAACACAATGATGATTCAGCTCAATGACACGAATAAATTCGCAGGTAAATAGATTGTCATGCGATCAAAGCCGCACAGATGAGAGAAATAGACAAATACGCAGGGAGAAAAAAAATAATAGAAACACGCAGAGAATAAAAAGAATGGTGGACAGGTTACTTTGTCACTTCCTTGGAGCGAAATCAACCCAGCAATTGACTAAGGACGTTTTAGATTCCTCATGAGTGTAAAGCTAAGACTGAATGGAGAAGATAAAGTGCTCTAAAAAAAGTAAAGCGAGGACTTTCTCCACGCGAAGATAAAGGATGGAATTTTGGTAAATTAAAGTAAAGAAATGGCGAAAGGATATGCACATATGCAAGTTTACAGGGAGAAGGAAGAAAAGCTATGGAGATAAAGCTCCTATTTGCGAAGAAAATCGCAGCTCAAAATTTTTTTACGGGAAGTTCTAGTAGAACTGGTCAGGTTGATGAAGTTCACACACGCACAATAGTTTCGCAAGGGAAAAGAGATACCGACAAAGAATGGCCATCGTAGTAGATGTACCGAAAACGGATTCGAAGTTTCGGAAAAATGAAAGATAGCCATAATATTCATCAACGATCAGTCTCCAGGGGACATCTTTCTTCTCTAAAAAAAAAACTTTGCTTTCTCTTCGATGGGAGTTTGATTTTCTTTCAAAAGCTTCAGTTCAAAACAAATTTCAATTGGAGATCTACTATTAATGTATCGTCATTTACTAACCCATTTAATTAATTATGAAAACATTAAATGTTGATATTTCAATTTGATTTGGGGAACTAACACATCAAATATTGAAAAATTAATAAATTATAGATCCAATTTACCTCTATGTTCCTTATTGTACAACAAAGAACAAAGAGTATGCGAAGAGCAGGCAAATATCAAAGCTATTTCAAACTTCCAGGAACAAGCATATAAAGATCAAGCAAAAGCAACGATAAGAACGATAATAAGGTACATCAACGATATCGAAATGGTAGAGTTTAAGCTGCTGGCAATAGAGAGACTTCAGAGAAAAGAACAAGTCAGCTCGTGATATCTCAGATTCATTTCGCCAGTCATTAGCTTCGTGATATGAGACGCTTTGTCAACAACATTGGCAGACTAATCAATCTATTTCGCAACAACATATTAGTTTTTGCGAAAGAAAAAACACTATAGTTTTATTTACTTCGTCAACAACCTTTGCAAACCAATCAATCTACTTCGCAGCAACATATTAGTTCGCATCAGTCGATACCAATGAAGTGAATAATTCATGCGAAATTAATAGATCCTACGAAGAGGAACGGAAGAATAACAAAAGTAAAGAAAAGAAAAAGAAAAAGTTACAGGAGCTATAATCACCAGGACACCAAGTCAGGAGAAGAGTGACAGAAAAATAATAACTTTTGGTCAGGAGGCATGAATGCAAGCAGCAGGTCGTGGGATCAATTCTTGCTTCTCGCACGTTTATTTTTGTTACGCAAAATTTCTACAGAATTGCCTCTTGAATAATTAGCCTTTGATTACTTCGCATGATCTTTGATTATTTCACAAGAGAGGGTTAACACAGTTGGTATGGTGCGAGAATATGCAAGAGGCAGGTCAAGGGTTCAAGTCTCATTTCTCACACTTCTTTTTGCTGCGCGTTAATTACATTTCTTTGTGCGACGTTTATACATTTCAAGGATGCCAATTTCGCAAGCAAACCATATACTTCGCGAGAAACGACAGCAACAGAAAATCACATGAAAGCTAAGTACCACTTCCTTGAACATTTTACTTACAATAAATAAAAGATTTTTGATTTGATTTACAAAAAGAGATTCAATCGCACGATAACAAAGATTTCAAAGATTACAAAGATTACCAAGATTTCAAGATTACAAAGATTTCAAAATTTCAAAATTACAAAAAACGGAGAAAATTAAATTAATATATTTCTCTAGAATATTTCTTTTATAGAAAATAAAAGTTTTTTGATTTAATTTACAAAACGCGATACAATCGCAGAAGTACAAAGATTTCACAACTACAAAGATTTAAGAATTACAATGTATTAGAATTTCTCTTGAATATTTACTTTGCTTCAAATGATATGATATTATGAAAGAATGAATGAAAGAAATGACGGAAATGAAAGAACACATAAACGCGAAAATTTCACAGAAACAAATAGAAAGGGGTGATCCAACTATGGCGTACACCCTAGTTCGCGAAATCAAAATTTCGCAAGAGGCAAATGTAAGACCTAAAGTACGTCATAGAAGGGAGTACCCGTTGCATGGCTCAGGGAAAAGGTTACACCGCCTCTGGAACCTGAGTCATGGAGATTTGGGGTCAATAAATCCCATTCAGGAGATGCGCCTTGGATTCTCAGCTTAAGCATATGACTTAAGTTGGGTGAATGAGGTGAGAAGGTCTCTCCTAAAGAGTAGAGAATCTAATCAAGGCGTCGAGGTACACGGTTGAGTAAAGAGTGCCCGGGGCGTCTGGAGCATACCTTGCCATTCTTGACAAGTCTTGGCTATGATGCACTCGGCCCGAAGAAAACTCCACTTAGGGTACAGTCTCGTAACCATAATCCATATAGGCAAAAGAGATAAGAGGATGCGAAAACAACTGGTTGTTGTTAAGACCGGATGGGAGGAGCCAACCTTGTATGGTAGAGGTACGTCTCCTTGAAGTGGCAACCAGGGGGAAGATAAGGGCGGCACCCTCCATTAGGGAGCTGATAGTGTTAAACATACACAAATGTCATGAGGATTTTTACTCACTGGAGTATTAAGGCTTGTCATATTTTTGCAACAATCCTGAAGAAGCAAAAATACTAGAGAAAATATAAGATGAGATCAATGGGTCACTGCACGAAAGTGTAAGGAAGTCATGCGATTTTGTCTCAAAATGACAATGTCATGGGGCTTTATGTTCGCAAGAATATTTAGACCTGTCATATTGTCGCAAGAAATACATACTACAAAGGCAACAATACTAGATAAGACAAGATCAATGAGTCAATACATGAAAGTGTAAAGACGTCCTGCGATTTTGTCGCAAAGAAAAAAAAACGTGGCGAAATAAGACCTTTAACTAGGAAGTAAAAATAAGACCACATAAGAGAGTACGCAAATAAACTTGAAAAGATGATTATATATAAGCAAACAAGCTTGCGAACATGTATAAAGAAATGAAATTGAGATAGTGAAAATGATGCACCCTTGATATTTTGATTATATTATATTATGCGATACTAATAGTGCTGGAATAAACAATGGAGATAGTAAAACAATGAGATACAATGAGTTAAAGATGGACAAAGAACAAAAGCAAGAAAATTGAAGCACAAGCAAATGAACATGGGAGGAACAATAAATACGCAAAGAGGAATGCATATACTAGAGACAAAGCCAGAGAAATGAAGAATGGAAGCAGTTTAAAGCTACATCAATTTTAGCGCGGCAAAGTGAACTAAGTAACACAAACATTAGCCATACATTGCAATAGATAAGCATTTTCATCATATAAGCATCACATTTGCATCATGAAATCATTGCATAAACATTTCATGGCATACAAATCGCATACACATTTCATAACATAATCATTACATAAACATTATATTCGCACAAGTATTTTACAAAACTTTACGGAATAATATCGCAGAATTTTACAGACTTATTCAAAATTTCTCAGACTTATTCCGAATTTCGCAGACTTATTCAGAATTTCGCAGAATGTGTCAGAATTTCGCAGAATGTGTTAGAATTTCGCAGGATATGATTATTTCTCTCAATTATTTCGCACAATTATAAGCAACTTGAAGAGATTATACTATCGCATGAGAACAAAACATGAGACAGAGGCAAGATAAGAATGAAGAAACAACTCGCTCATTCAACATTTTCTAAAGGATTCTACCTCATAGATAAAGAACAGAGGAAACTATGGATTACCAAGAAAACATTTTATGTTCTTTATCTTCTCGGAAAGAATCATTTCCAAAGTGGACGTTCACTAATGAACAACAAGAATCCTCACCAAAAATGGAGTAATAATTTCACATGAATAGAGGCAATACTTACTACTCTCATTCAAGGATATATACTTCTTATATTTCGAGGATTAATACTTCATACTTCGCATACTTCAAGAAATGATACTTCTAATTACTTCGCAAAGCTCTGGAACTTCACAAAAAAATAGAGGCAAGTACGTACTTTTAAAGTCCAATATTCTTTCGCTCGTTCCTTCAGCAACAAATATCAAAGATTACTACAAAAATGGATTTTTTTTTAAAGATCGCTCATCAAGCAATATTCTAGAAAAAAGAGGAAAAATGTAGGAGCAAAATCTCGCACAACATATTTTTTAGTGTGCGAGATTTACTTATCTCCTTAACATGCGAGAACGTATCATGAGTGCGAGATTCTATTAGCTGTACCCCACTATATGTGAGCTGTCATCCACTATTTAAACACCTATATAAAAAGGAAGGCAGGAGAGAGAAAGCGAGATACACAATTTTGTAAGAGAGAAAGACAAACTTTATTTTTATCATCTTCTTCCCCAAAAAACTAGATCTAAAGTTCTACAGAATATACATTAATGGAGATTCTAAATGTAATACTTATGTAATTTCAATAATCATAGTGAAGAATCCTAACCCCGTGGATGTAGATCATATTGATCGAACCACGTAAATCCCTGTGCCTATTTTACAATTTTAGCACTTAAATCTTTATTTTGAGAATGAAATAGATTTAGATCTAGAAAATATCATAAGGGGTGTGTTGTAGGATTTACTGCAACTACAGTAACACATATATGTATAAGTCCTTTCCACTTGAACCGAAGTTTGCGAACTTTGTTGATCAAGTGAAAACGGAACTTGAGCAGCCAACTCAGTCCGCGAACCAGCGTAGTTCTCGAACCCAAGAATTTCTGCTGGAGTTTGTGAACTCCAACCGGTTAACATGAGTCCGCGAACCCAGTCCGTAAACTTAAGTGGTTATGTCTAAAAAAGATGTTCGTGAACTTATCTTAATTAACTAAGGAATGATATTGCAAACCGTGGCTTTATAGTTCATGAATCGATTCGAGTGAATCACATCGTTTTTGCTTCAATTGTGTCTTATGTAGTACATGAGATCTCATAGCAATTGAACAACTCTCTAACTAGTTTATTTGAGTCATTTGGACTAGTTATGGTGAAGAAGAATATGGTTGATATGAAAGTTATCATTTGGCTTACCATTTGGTTAACTAGTATTGAACCAAATATTGTACACGTTTGGGTACGGTTACACAAACCCAAAATCGTCAAGTACATATGTGTATGACAAGCTAAGTTTTCTATAGTTGCAAAATAACCTACAACTACACCCTCAGTAGAATTGATAAAACTTAAGAAGTTCTTGATGATGAATGACAACTTTCTTATTAATTCTCTCAATTGATTACAAAGAAGTATTTAAATGGAACTAGAATAGTTACAACTTTCTCTATTCTCTTTCCTAAGATAATTTCTAATACTTACCAAAAGAACCTCTCGAATTTTACTTTTGAACTCCTATTTTTAATGAACTTTGTACAGCTGTATATGTGTTGCGAAGTATCGCAACACATCTTCGTACGATTATTCTATCTTCGCAAATCTTCATACTTCCCTGTGCTTCCTCTATCTTCGTATTGTTTTGTAAATCTTTCCTCTTATATTTGTCACGATGTTCGTAAGTTAATGCCTTGTGATATTCGGTACCTACATCTTGCCTCTTCTCATGTCAATTATGCGAAGAAGAAATGATCGTGAGAACATAACCGTTACTTAGTCTTTTAGAATTTGGACACGTCTTTTGTAACCGTCCTTTTCTAGTTATTCCCTTATATAAACTCTTTTATATTCTCTTCCTTTTCTTCTTCTTATTTTCTCTTTTTACTTCTGCAATTTTGTCTTCTTATCACACTCTCTGTTACCATTTTCTCCTCCTGTTCATATCATCATGAGTTCTTCAAGGTAATTTTCTTCTATCTTCACGTTTTTCACTTGTTTTCTTCTTTAATTTCTGTATAATTTATTGTTTGATTTTGGTTTATTTCAGCAAAACTATTCCTCAAGTGAAATCTCCACCCATAAATTCAAGCCCTAATCTTCGAAGAAGAAAATCCGAGAATCAAAAGGTAGTTAAAATACTCTGTCTTCTTTTTTGAACAATATATTGTTGCCTCAGTTTTTAATCTACATTTTGATTCGTAGGCTGGTGAAAAATCCAATCCCAACAAGAGATCTCGAGTGATTAAACCCACACAAATAATTTCAATTGATGACTTCCTTCCTGAGATGGATAAGGAATTTCCATCTCCTCCTCGTGAAAATACTTCTTCGCAAACTCCTGCCTCTACTCCATTACCCAGTTTTCAATCTCCCACCAATGTCAACTTATCAACACTTCTTCAAGATCAACCCTCGAAAAATACTTCTTCAACATCTTCTCTTGAAAAGCCTATCTTGACTCCTAATCCTTTGAGTTCTATTGCTCCAGACAATTTACAACTTGCTCTTATTCCTTCAAATTCTTCTCCTCTTCCTCAAGAAATTCGAGATGGAATTTACTCAAAATTTTGAATGTTATCTGAGGTTTTGAATAATACTGCGAAGTATACTAATGTTCGTTCGCAATATGAGTTTTGTGAAGCACTAAATAGTTTCATCAATCCTGATATTTCTACTTCACGCCAATCCTTGGAAAAAGAAGTCGAATTGCTTCGCAAATCTCTGAAGTCTTCAAGAGAAGAATGTGAGAAGCTCCGTAAAGAGAATTATCAGCTTCAGAAAGATTCTCTTGATTGTGCGATCCTTCGCAAAAGGAATGATGAATTGAAAGGTATGATTACTATCTTCATATTTTCCCCTTTTGTTTACTTTTGTTCTTCATATGTTTGAAACACCCATTAAAACCCATTCCCCTTTATAGAATCCATCCAGAAATGTAGAAGATTGGTACTTCGCCATGAATTAGATACAACAGAATATCAAGCCAAGCATGAAAGCCTCTTGAACCAATTATCCCATTTATCTAATCTTTATTCGTGTGCTCTTGATAATTTTGATGCCCTTTTTCAAGAGAATACCCAATTGATTTACGACCGAATTTTTTTGAATGATGACATATCTCAACTTACTTCTTCTTTAACTAAAGCCGGCTTGAGAGTAGAAACCTTATTAGAAGAGAACAAAACCTTATCAGAAGAGAAATGCTCGTATTTGAATACAATGATCGTTTCTTCGCAAAAATTAGATACTCTTCAGAATAAATGTTGCGATCAAGAAAATCTTCTTTCTTTGTTAAAAGGTGAACTTGAGGAATTAAAGAAGTCTTCAGATGCAGAGAGAAGTTCTTTTGCCATTGAGAAGAAGTCCCTTATTAATAAGAATATAATCTTAAGTACTAAGAAGAATCAACTTGAAGAAGATTATTCTGAACTAAAAAGTCTTAATACCAAACTTGCGAAGGATAAAAATTTTCTTCTTTCTAAAGATCAGAAGCTTCAATCTAGACTTAAAGGATTAGTTGGTGATGGTTTTGATAATGCGATGGATCAGATGAAGAATTGTTGTCTATCTTTAGCTCAATCTCTTATTTCTCAAAGAGAAGGTATTCATTAAAATTTGAATGCCTCTGATGTATCTTTAAATTTTGTTATATTCGCAATTTTGACCCTTTAAATTTTGTTTTACTCGCAGAATCTGAGAACAACCTTCGCAATGCTAAGGCTGGATTAGAAGCCTCCTGTTCTGAGCTTCGTAAGAAAAATTCTTTGCTTTCTACTCGCTTAATCAACTCTCGTGATCGTGCTACTCGGATATTCAACTATCTTGCTTATTCCAAAGATATCGAAGATACCAACCATTAGAAAGCTATACTTCGTGAAAGTCATCTGAAAGCTCAAGTCTTTGTGAATAACATTCTCTTATCAAGAGCCTTGCCTCCTGTGAAAATTACTCCTCTGAAAATATCTGACGATGAAGTTGTTCGTGAGCCTGATAGTGATTTTGATTATGAGAGTGATGATGAAGGACTTGATGATGAAAAATAATCTATTCCTCAAGGAGATGTTCCTGTTGCAGATTCTTTAAAGGATGATATTTCGCAAAAGTCGAAAGTTGCTAATGACCCTGCTCATCTTAAAGATCCAGCACAGAGTGTTGATGAAGCATAATAATATTCTTTCTCAAATTATCATTCATTCTCTTGTTCTCCTTTCCTTTGAACTCCTTTTCTCAGCTACTATTGGTTTTCTTTTTGCAAACAATTATGCCTACTATTTTTGTTCTTTTAAGAAGTACATTTGATATTTTGCGAAGGTGATTTGACCTTTCTTAAATTGAATGCTTTCCTTATTTGCGTCATTTGATCATATGAAGAGAAATAATATAACTCAAAGAATATAGTTTAGTATCTCCTTTCCCCCTATTATTGCTCTTTAGATGATTAAACATTGTTGGAAGTATTAGAATATCTGCCCTAATTCAACTTACGAAGCTTCAGCTTGTTGCGATTGTGAACAAGAAATCCTCCCTTTGAAGTATAAGAAATACGAGGTATGAAATATCCTTAAGAAGTATAAGAAGTATAAAATATCTTTAAAGAAGTATTAGAAGTATTCAATCCGTAAAGAATTATCCAATGTATGAAGAAGTATAAGAATTATTCAATCTATGAAGAATTACTCAATGTATGAAGAAGTATAATAAGTACTTAACCTTCGCAAAATTAAGTATCCGTTGAAGAAGTATAATAAATATGAGACGTTCTTAAAGAATTAAGAAGTATTCAAGTTGTGGAGAAATATTCAGTATATGAAGAAGTATAAGAAGTATGTAATTCTCGTAAAATTTAATGAATACGAACTATCTGTTTTTGATTGCGAGCAAAATCGCATCTTTTGTTATATCTTCATGAAAATTCTTCAATAGGGATGTCTTCTTTTTGAGGACTTCATGATTTATATTCTTGTAAAAATTCTTCAATGATATTGACGGAGCTGTCTTCTTTGTCAGAACTTCATGATATATATACTCTTGTAAAAATTCTCCAATGATATTGATGGAATAATTTTCATTAATTGATGTGGTCTTATCATGCCTTCCTAAGTAAAGGTCTTATTTTGCCACCTATTTTGTGATAATATTTTTGTATTTGCGATAATATGACAAGTTTGAACATTCTTGCGAATATACAACCTCGTGACATTATCATCTTGCGATGAAATCGCAGGACGTTTTTACACTTTCATGTAATAACCCATTGATCTCATCTTAACTTCTTTGTTATGTTCTGCGAGTTCTCTTTGTATATATATATATTTATTTATTTATTTTATTTTTAGAATGCTCGCAGAAATTCAGTTGTTGCACAAATATGACAAGCCTTTATGTTTTTGCAAACAAGAAGCCTCGTGACATTTGCGTCTTATATCACGTATCAGCTCCCTAATGGAGGGTGCTGCCCTTTATCTTCCCCTTGGATGCCCCTTCAAGGAAGCGTACATCGACCATACAAGGTTAGCTCTTCCCATCCGGTTATGCAAACAACCAGCTTTTGATTGCAACCTCTTATCCTTTTTGCCTATAGGGCTTATAGTTACGAGGTTGCACCCTATGGGGTATCTTTGGGACAAATGCATCATTTGCCAAGACTTGTCAAAAATGGAAGATGTGCTTCAAGCCCACCCGGAACTCTTGACTCAACCGTGTACCTCGACGCCTTGATCGTTTTCTGCACTTCTTGGAAAAGACAGTATGCCTTAGTCGCCCAACCTAAATCATGTTACACCGCATAATATTACGTAATGTCACAAGATTAGGTGAGAATCCAAGGTGTCTAACCCGGATAGGTACCCCGTTATTGGGTTGTACCCCGTAAAGTTCCATGTACTCAGGTGCCTTGGTGGTGTTCCGGTGTCCCTGATCCATGCTTATAGGTACCCCCTTAAATGACGTACTTTAGGACTTTGCCTCTTATGAAATGTTGCTTCGCGAACTAGGTTGTACGCCACAAAGGTTTGCCTGTGTAATATTTCTGCGGCTTTCTTTCTTTTTTGAAAGCTGATCACAGATTGCGGTCTTTTATTCGCAAATTGTGGTCTTTTCTTCATAAGTTAATGTGTGCGTCTTTCTTTAATGAAAGTTAATCGCAATAAAAATTTTGAAATTCGTAATTTTTGCATATTTCCTGCGAGCAAACAATATTCGTAAAATTTATCATGAGTTTTATGGATAATACCTTTTCAAATACAGTCTATTCCAAGGTCTACCAAGTCTCAAACCCATGTCTCTCCCTTCTGGATCCATCAGTCGATAAGCTCCGCTTCCCACAACCTCTTTGATAACATATGGTCCATCCCATTTTGGTGCTAATTTTCCTCCATTTTCTTTTTGATATGGAGGTGTTTCTCTCATGACCAAATCACCTGGTTGATATTCACGTTCAATGACTCTCTTGTTGTATTCTCGAGCTAATCTTTCCTGATAAATCTTCATATGGTGCAACACCTTTTCTCTTTTTTCTTCCAAATCATCCAGTTCACTTAATATTACCCCTGTACTTAAATTTCTTTCCCAAGCTTCTTTCTTTGTTGTCGGAATTACAACCTCTGTTGGTATACTGCTTCTACTCCATATGTTAAGCAATAAGGAGACATTCCAGTTGCCTCTCTTCTAGTTGTATTGTATGCCCAGACTGCACTAGGTACTTGCTCGCACCACCCTTTGAGATGTCCTTCTAATTTCTTTTTGATTGTATCTGCGATTGTTTTATTTGTTGCCTCTGCCTGTCCATTAGCTTGTGGATATAACGGAGTTGATTTCCCACATTTTATCCTAAAAGCACTTAGTAACATCTCTATATTCTGCCCTTCAAATTGTTTTCCATTATCATATACTAAATGTGTTGGAACTCCGTATCTGCAAATGATGTTCTCAAATATGAACGTAAAAACATCTTTATCACGAATATGCTGTACTAATTTTACTTCTACGAGCTTCGTGAAATAATCTGTTACGACTATCAAATATCTCCTTTGTCCGGATCCAGGCATAAATGGTCCAACAATATCCAACCCCCATTTCCCAAAAGGCCAGCAGCTTGTTGAAGAAGTTAATGTTGCCCCTGGTGCATGAATTCTTTTACCATGTTGTTGACATTCCTTGCATCTTCGTACGAACAATTTTGCGTATGTATGCATATAAGGCCAGTAATATCCTTGTATATTTGCTCTGTACGCTAGAGATCTTCCCCCACTATGATTGCCAGCTTCTCCTCCATGTAACATCTTCAATATTTTTTCTCCTTATTCACGAGTTAAGCACCTGAGAGGTGGTCCACTGAAAGATTTTCTGTATAAAATTCCTTCTCGTAGCTCATAGTTTGTTGAACGACTCTTTAATTTATGTGCTTCTAGTCTATTCCTGGATACTTCTCCTGTTGCGATATATGCATGAATTTCTTTTCTCCAATCTGCGATGTTATTTGGTAATTCTCTTTCTACTTCCATCGCAACTGCCTCCTCAATTTCTTTTTCTTTGTTCACCGATGGGTGTTGAATCGTCTGAATTTTGATATTTCTTGTATTAGGATTTGTCATCATACTTGGAATGAATGAAAAAGCATCTGCGAGTCGATTGTATTTCCTTGTTATATGCCTCCACTTTAATTTTGGTATCTTCGCAGATAATTCAGCAACAAGTTTCTTGTATTTCTTCAAGGAAGACTCATTTGTGGTATATTCCCATTTAATTTGACAAATTACCAGCTGCGAATCACTTGTTATCCTTATACTTTCAATCTTCTTTTCTATTGCGATCTTTAATGCGTGCACTACAGCTTCGTATTCTGTTTCATTGTTCGTGGATGCAAATTCTAGTCTGAATGAGAATGCTGTTATTTCTCCTTCTGGTGAGATAAACACAACTCCAATTCCATTCCCCTCACTGTTGGATGATCCGTCTACTAAAATTTCCCATCTATTTGGTTCTGTTAACAAGTCTTTTAGATTCCCAAACTCTTCTTCAACATCCATCATTTCTTCTACTGCTTCATCTTCTTCCAAAGGAAATTCTGCCAAGAAATCTGCGATGACTTGTGACTTTTGCGATGATAATACTTCGTATTTTATCTTGTAATGGTTTACTTGTGCATTCCACCTTTCTATTCTCCCTGAAATTTTGGTGTTCTTCATAACTGATTCAATTGGCACCTTGGTTACCACTTTTATCACATGTGCTTGGAAGTATATTCGTAACTTGAATGATGCATAAACCAGGGCTAAGATTAATTTCTCCATTTTAGAATAATTTCTCTCTGCTGCGTTAAAATTTTTACTGATGTAGTAAATGGGCCTTTCTATTCCTGCGTTTGTTGCAGAAGCGCACTTAGAGCATATGGAGTTGTTGCGAGGTATACCAATAATTCTTCGTTTTTCTCTGGTTTCTGTAATATGGATGTATTTGTGAGATATTCTTTGATTCCTTGAAAAGATTTTTCACATTCATCAGTCCACTTGAATTTTGCTCCCTTCTTAAGTATGTTGAAAAAATGTTTGCACTTATCTGACATTCGCGAAATAAATCTTCCGAGTGAAGCCAAGAGTCCATTTAGCTTTTGTACTTCCTTTACTGTTGCAGGTGTTGGCATGTCACGAATTGCTTGTACTTTTTCTGGATCAACTTGTATTCCCTCCTTTGATACTATATATCCCAAGAATTTTCCAGACACAACTCCAATTATACATTTCTCAGGATTTAATTTGATGCTGAACTTTCTCATTTGTTCAAATATTTCCTTCAAATCTTGCACATGATCTTTGGCTTCTTTTCTTTTTATCAACATATCATCTACATATACTTCCAAAGCTTTATGTATCCACTTTGTGAACACTTTTTCAACCATTCGTTGATATGTAGCACCTGCATTTCGCAAACCAAATGGCATCTTCACATAACAATATAAACCTCTTGGAGAAAAAAAGGCAGTATGTTCTTGATCTTCTTCTGCGAGTGATATTTGATTATACCCTTTATATCCATCAAGTGAAGTGACTCTATCATGTCCTGCAGCTGATTCCACCATTTGTGGTATGTCTGGTAATGGAAAGCTATCTTTGGGGCAGGCTTTTTTTAGATCAGTGAAATCTATACAAATTCTTATCCCTTTATTCTTTTTCGGAACAATGACCATATTCGCAATCCACTCTGGGTATTTTGCTTCCCTTATGATTCCTACATCCAGCATCTTTTGTAATTCTTCTTCTATCTGTGCATGATAACTTTGTGATATCTTCCTTATTCTTTGTTTGAATGGTCTTACATTTTTATCGATGTTCAATCTATGACACGCCACTGATGGATCAATTCCTGGTATATCATCTACACTTCATGCGAATATATCTTTATATTCTCATAAGAGATCAATAGTTCTCTTTTCTTCTTCTTCATCCATCTTAGTTCCAATTCGCAAGAATAAAGGCTCCTCTTTACTTCCAATATTTACTTCTTTAGTTGGTTCAGCTGCAACATAGCTTGGACTTTGCTCCCCCATAGGTGTTGGTTCTTTGATTATTTTTGCTGGTTCCCCTTCTTTTTCTGAAATCTCACTTGGTATTCCTCTCCCTTCCTTTGCTCTTATTGTATACACTCTGAATTCTTCTTCCTTTTTTACCTCCTTCGCAAGTTTTCTATGAAACTGTTTCTTTCTTGCTCTCCCCCCCACACTATTTTACTTCAATATGATAACAAAATTTTGCACTATCAAGATCTCCTTTTATTTCCTGTATTCCATTTGGTGTAGGAAATTTGATTTTCTGATGTAATGTTGAAGCAACAGATTTGATCGCATGAATCCACGACCTTCCTATCAGCATATTATATGGATATTCCATATCTATCACATATAAGACTATATGTGTTTCGATTTCTCCTAGCAATATTCGCAGTGCTATTTCCCCCTTAGATTTTGTTGTAGATTTTCCTAATCCATGAATGAGACATTTTGAATTTGTGATTTCTCCATCTTTAATTCCCATCCCTTTAAGTGCATGATAGAATATGATACTAATAGAACTCCCTGTATCAACCAAGATTCGGTTTAATTTCCATTTTTCTATAGCTTTCTTCTCTTCTCGCATGACTGGAACTGTGATCACCAATGGTGAAGTGAGGTTCAAGTCTTCATTTGGAATTTCTTCTACTGAAAATGTGATTTTCTGTTTTTCCCATTCTTCTAAAGTTGTTATTTTCTCCTCCTCCATGATCTTTCTTCCTCTACAATCTCGCTTGTATATCTTTCCCTTCATGTTATTATGAAATTCATCAATCATTGTCTTTGTGATCATATTACATTCTTCTTTTTTGCAATCTCCATCCACTGACTCCATTTGATCTTCAAATTTTCCACAATTCCTTCAAATTTTGGCTATCACAATCCCTGTTTCTAGCGCCAATTATGTAGTTACAAAATAACCTACAACTACACCCTTAGTAGAATTGATAAAACTTAAGAAGTTCTTGATGATGAATGACAACTTTCTTATTAATTCTCTCAATTGATTACAAAGAAGTATATAAATGGAACTAGAATATTTACAACTTTCTCTATTCTCTTTCCTAAGATAATTTCTAATACTTACCAAAAGAACCTCTCGAATTTTACATTTGAACTCCTATTTATAATGAACTTTGTACATCTGTATATGTGTTGCGAAGTATCGCAACACATCTTCGTACGATTATTCTATCTTCGCAAATCTTCATGCTTCCCTGTGCTTCCTCTATCTTCGTATTGTTTTGTAACTTTTTCCTCTTATATTTGTCACGATGTTCGTAAGTTAATGCCTTGTGATATTAGGTACCTACATTTTCGATCTAACGGTTGAGAAATATTAGCTTGAATCTAATCAGGTTTTTATATAACGGTGAATATTGAATGCTTGTTACCAAGCTAACATTGATTGCAAACCCTGATTTGAAAGAATATATAAGGGAGAACTCTAGCAAATGGGCTAATCCCCACACATTCTGTGTGATACTAGTTTACTAAGATAGAGTCGATTCTCCTTTAACCTTTGGTTTTCTTCTTCTAAAACCAGGTTAACCACTTAAAGACTTCATTGGGATTATGAAGCCAGACCGATACTATTTTTCTTGTAGTTGTATGATCTGATCTTGCTGTTTATATCGTACGAGTACAATTGTAATATTTGGCTTGAGATTTCTATCTCCGATAGGCAAGATATAAAGTAATCACAAACATCTTCGTCTCATCATTTGTGATTCCTCAATAATCTTTTTCGCTACGTCGATTAAGACTACTGCGAGGTGATCGATAAAACTGAGTTGTTCTTCGGGAATATAAGTTTGGTTTTATTGATTGGTTCATGTTCACCTTGATTTATCAAAATACGGAACAAAACTCATAGGTTTATTCGTGGGAGATGGATCTATCTATCTTGTAGACTTTTCTGTGTGAGACATATTTGTTTATTAAAGTCTTCGACTTTGGGTCGTAGTAACTCTTGGTTGTGGGTGAGATTAGCTAAGGGAAATGTAGTTGCAGGAATTCCCACACTACACCCTATTCAAGAATTTATCAATATTTATGACATAATTTGAAGATTAAAGACACTTTTCATTAATTTGATCTCAAGGAATTACAGAAATCAAGAACACAGAACACTTGATAAAAGATTTTCTCTCTCTTAAAAACTTTCCTAGCACTCAAAAGTTCATCCCCCTCTCTGGAACCATTCATCTCCTTTATATAGGTATTTACATAGTGGATTACAGCTCATGACAGCTCATTTACAGCTAAGATTCCCTTCAATTTCGGATCTGAGTTCTTGCGATAAATCGCAGTTAGCACCGCCTTTATATTTCTCAGGTTTTATTGATATATCGCAGACATGTCACACTTTCTTCATGTTTCCGTCGTTTTCAGTTATTACGTCATTGTTTAAGTCATCTTTGGATGTTTCGCAGAATATCATTGATGTATCGCGGTACTGTTGTTTATTTCTCAGGAATATTGTTGTGACAATATTCTGATCCTACATCTTGCCTCTTCTCATATCTTTTCTGCTAAGAATATAAAGATCATGAGAATTTAAGCTTCTTGATTAATCGCAACTCCTTGTCTTTTCATATTCCGTGCATTCTGACACATCTCTGCATCCATCGCTAGATATTCGACGCGTGTTTTTTCTCCCATTTATCTCTTGACATGTCTTTTTTAAACCGTTGAATTTTGACCATTCATATCCTTTCTTCATTAAATGCATTGATGTTCTTGAGAATCTTCTTTTCTTATAAATATCTTCTTCGCTAATTCCCCCCTCTTCTTTTTACTCTCTCTTTTCCTCTTTCTTTAATTTTTCTCTGCAACTCTTCCGTTCTTCATCTTCTTCCGCAAATTCCGGATCTATTACTGTTTCAATTTTATTTCTTTATTCTTCTTCATCCAAATCATCGTTCCCATACTAAAAAATGGCCCCTGCTAAAAAATTAGGTCAATCCACTTTTAAAAAACACCAGCAAAAACTTCAATCCTTAGGTTTCACACTTTCTGAGATTCCTGATCAATCTTCTGACTCTGATCTCTCCATTGATCTAGCTTCAGGGTTTCCTTCTTCTAACGAGAAGATCCTTGTTTCGCTAGGTTAATTAGAAACTGGCCTTCCTATTCCTCTTTATAACCCAGATCTCCCTCTTTTTTATGAGATTATTTCTCATGTTAAATTTTCGCGAGCAATCTGCCAATTAAGTGGAGATTGTATTCGTCTCATTCTTGAATATGCCTCCCGTGGAGTTGGTAAAGGATCCCTTTATCCTGATACTACGAAACATCCTGATTTTGAAAATATCCCAATTATTCCAGTGAAATATACCGTGGAGAATTTCTTTGCAAATTATCAAGTGATTCCAATGAAGAAAGAAAGCACGTGTGGGGCTGTTCGTTTGAATAGGGATTAAAAAGTTGCGAAGGATAAAATTCTTATGCAAGATATAGACTATCATTCCACAAGAAACAATGGTCCACGCTTCTCCAAGGATGATAAATGGTGCAGATTTCCTCTCCTCCTTGAAGGTCCATATATTTCTGGTACTCTTAACCTTCCTGCGAATCCTGCATATCTTGCGGCTTATCATCCTTGGGTTTTTAATTGGCCTGAAAAGAATTCTGAGGTATATCTCGCGAAGTTAATTATTATTCGCAGATTTAGATAAGTATATTATTCTTATTAGTTATTTAATTATCTTTTATCAGATTGGAAAAATGAAGGCTAGCTACGCCAATACTGGGAATCCCAATCTCCTAATTTTTTTGAAAACCTTCACAGATGAAGTAAGAAACATTCTTTTATAATTTTTAACAATATATTGTTGCCTCTGTTTCTTATCTTTATGTGTGATTGTTTTCAAGGAAATTCCTTTTGTCGCGGTTGTTGAAGCCAAAGATAAAGGCAAAAGAGTATTAACTTCAAATGAAAGCTCTGGTACTTCTCCTCGCCGTAAAAAAGATCAAACCACATATGATCCTATAGAGAAGATAAGAAAAACTCAACCACTTCTTCCACTTAGAGAGACTCCTATTATCGCTGAAAAAGATAAAGAATTTGAAGAAAATGATGGGGTAAACCATGAAGTCACTGTGGGTACTTCAACACATTTTTCTTCCACAAGAATTAGATCTGCGATGGGTATCTCTCAACCTGAGACTCCAATGGATCAATTATCAAATATTTTTAGGAATCCCATGCAAGGTGTTGGTGAGGATGATATCACTCGTACTTGCGATTATCTCTCGAAAATCTGCGATGCTTCGATCTTGACTAATAATAAAGATCTCAAAGGCGTTTCCAGATTTATCGACTCAAGTTTTCTTCACGCGCTAACTTCGCTGGTATGCCCCTTTCCTTTATTTTTCTTGTAGTAAATTTTATATCCCTCGTGTGTATCGAAGATCTTTTACTTATCCTTACTCATTTTCTTTTTTTCTGTCGCAGACTGCTAGAGCTTCTTTTTCTGTTGCTTCAGAATTAGAAAATAGATTATCAACATCGCATAAAAGGCTTACTGATTCGCAATCTGAATCTGCGAAACTTCGTGAAAGAAATAAACAATATGAAGCTGAAATATCCATTCTTCGTGAAAAGTGCAAGCAATTGGAAGTATCTGGAAATACTGAACTCCTTAATAAAAACAAATCGCTTGAAGTAGAAGTTGAAGTTCTTCAACAGAAATTAGTTGACAAGGAGAAGTTCTGCAAACAAATTATTGGTATAAATATTTTCTCTCTTTAATATATATTTTTTTTTTTACTTTTCTTCATTCTTGCTATTTTATAGCTTATTTGAGCAACCATTTTGCAGATGCCTATAATCTTACTGATGAAGCTCTTATTCTCAATTCTTTTGATGAACCCATAGATGAAACCACTCTTCTTCAGCATCTTAATGACGCTTTAAATAATTATTCAGACGAAAAAATTAATACTCTATCCCTTGATGAGCTTAAATATCAGGTATCCCTTATGAGAATGGACTATAGATCTACCTTGAGTATGTCCGATAGTTTAAAGACTTGCAAAGATGAATTTAGAGATAAAATCAAAGTCTTAAAAGCCAAAAAGAGTGAACTTGAGAAGGATAAAGAACGCATTACTCTTCAAGGCGCTGAAGCTCTATCAAAATTTCGCAATACCCTTATTGATACTGAACTTGAGAGAGATAGACTTAAGGATGAAAATTTTAAACTTCTTAAAAGAGAAAAACAAATTCGTTCCCATCTTCTCATTCAAAATGATGATGAATTCGCATGGGCTGCGGCAGTTCTCGATAATGCTAGGAAAAACTTAGCAATAGATGTCAGTCTTTATACCGAGCAAGCAACCTTGATACAAGAAATTATTCATGAGAGAGAAGGTTATTTATTGATCCTCTAACATCTTTAAACTTTTTTGTATATTTTCAACGAATTTCTAATTTGTTATTGTTCCATCGCAGAATCTAAAGAAAAACATTCCGCAAGGATAGCAGAACTTGAAGAAGAAAAAAGTAATCTTGCGAAAAATCTTGCTTCCCGTAATGATAAAATCACTAGACTTCGAGAGAAAATAAAGATATCCAATTCCAATTTGCGTAGCAATCTTCTCACCATTCGCAATAATGCTATTGAGAAAGTTTGTAAAGATAATGATCTTCCTCTTAGTGTATACCCTTGTCTCTTGGATAACATCCCAACCAGTACTGAAGTAACAGTTATTTCTGACAGTGAGGTTGACATAGATGAGAATGAAAGCGAAGATGAAGAAGAAACTGATGATGAAGATAATGAAGACAAAGATGAAGATAATGATGAAAATAAATCTCAATAGTTTTGTTTTTTCTTTTTAACCTTCTCTTGTATTTCTTTCTTTCTTGCGATAATTATCTGCAACAAATTGTATCATTCTTTCTGCAAGATATTTGTAACTCCTGATGTCTTTAAATATATAAATTCTCTTTTTTTCTTCTGTCTATCTGTTATTTATATGAATTTATCATAT
Source organism: Papaver bracteatum (assembly GCA_023529315.1). NCBI lineage: Eukaryota > Viridiplantae > Streptophyta > Magnoliopsida > Ranunculales > Papaveraceae > Papaver > Papaver bracteatum. The sequence goes on from JAJJWX010002607.1 coordinate 75,650, forward strand.
AATGATGAATAACAATATTTACTATGCTATATATCGTTCCCATACTTGCCTCTTGTTATTAATATGCAATATGATAAATGAATTATGACAAATATTTCTGCGAACCATCTGTTATATGATTCGCAGATATAACTTCTCTTGTGGTCTTATTTCGCCTTCCTAGTTAAAGGTCTTATTATGCCACTTTTATGCGACAAGATCGCAGGACATTATTACTTTACATGTAATAATCCATTGACCTTGTCTTATCATTATTTTTATCTCTGCGAAAATATGATAAATCTAAGCCATCTTGTGAGATTAATCTCTCTTTGCTTTTTAAGACTTATGATATTTCCGTCTTTGCGATTTATTTCCTCTTATTATTGATTTCATTTATCTCATCTTTTGATCTTATCGCAAAAACCCATTGATCTCATCTTAACGTTTCTCTTTAGGCTTTTTGGCCAGTCACGCGGCAATATGACGGGCCTAAATATTCTTGCGAATATAAAGTCCCATGACATTGTTGTCTCTGTCACGCGACAATATGACGGGCCTAAATATTCTTGCGAATATAAAGCACCATGACATTGTCGTCTTTTTTGATACACAGCTCCCTAATGGAGGGTACCGCCCTTATCTCCCCCCCCCGGTTTCCCCTTCAAGGATTATACATCGGCCATACAAGACTAGCACTTTCCCATCCGGTTCTGCCAACAACCAATTATTTTCGCAGCCTTGTCCTTTATATGTTATATGGCTTATAGTTACAAGACTACACCCTAAGTGGGGTTTTATTCGGGCCGAACACATCGTAAGCCAAGACTTTCCATGGATGGCCAGGGTAGGTTCATCCATCCCGGGCACCCACAACTCAACCGTGTACCTCGGCGCCTTGATCATACGTTGCATTCCTTAGGAGAAACTCTCGGGCGCCCAACCAGGGTATAACCTTATATAATTGGGAATCCAAGTTATCTCTCCCGGATGGATTTTCTATAATCCCAAATCTCCATGAATAGGTTCCAGCAGCGGTATAACCTTTCCCATAGCCATGCAAAGAGATACCCCCCTTATGACGCACTTTAAGGACATTGCCTCTTACGGAATAGAATCCGCGAACTAAGGTGTACGCCATAAAAGTTCGTCCCATTCTTATATATTTTTAGTCGATTTGCGCCCTTCTTATGCATTTGCATTTACAAATTCTTATATGATTAGAAATCATCATCTTTTTCTTTTTAATAGAAAGATTCTCATTTTTGAGCCGAGTTTTTCTTTTAATTTTCACAACAGAGTTTTTCATTTGTTCGCAACACGATATTGTTGTATTTATTTTCTTCTGTGTCGAATGATTATTCACAACTTCTTTTTACTTATTTATCTTATACTTGTTTGTTCTCCTGCGAAGAATGAAGGTTTCTACTTTTCCCCATCTTCGTATGATTAATCGCCATTGAATCTTTTGGGACAAATCTATTCTTGAAGTATATCCTTTCCCCGCAACTCTATATTGTCCACCATCAATTTCTCAGCTCTCTGATTTTGCCTCCTGTTATGTTGCCAATTACGATTTCGGGCATTCCTTTCTTCGCAAGTATTAATGTCGACTTCATAACACTTTTTTCCTTCAAACCAATCTCCTTTAATTATCCCAATACCATGAGGATGTGGAAACTTTATGCATTGATGATATGTTGATGCTATACCCAAAATCCCATGGAGCCATGGTCTTCCAATTAAGGCATTGTAAGGAGATTCTATATCCACTACACAAAACTTGATTTTTGAAGATATCTTGTTCAATGTAATTTCCATAGTAATTTCTCCTTTTGTCTTGTTTGCAGTGCCATTAAAACCATAGATCTTGTAAGTTGAAGGGATTAACTCATCATCTCTTCCACCCATTGTGCGATATGTATGATAAAATAAAATGTCTACTGAGCTTCCAGTATCAATTAAAACTTTATCTATTGCCCAAGAATCATTTGTTGCGTCATCATCATCTTCTTCTCCTTATTCTCTGTATTTTGGATTTATCTCTAGATTCACCACCAATGGGTTATCATGCATCTTCCCAGGTTCTGGTATTTTTTCCACAGTAAAAGAAATAACTTGTTTCTGCCATTCTTCTAACGGAGAAATCTTTGCAATATTCATCACCTCTCTTCCCTCTATATCCCTTGCAAATACTCTGCTTAGCACATTGTCATGGAAATCTCCTATCGTTTTCTGTGAATGTACAATTGAATTACAAAATAGATTTTTTGTTGTAGATCCTACTTCAATGACAAATGTTTCAGCTTCTTTTGCAACATTAACTCTGCGAATTTCTGGTGCTTGCGGAAATTGCTGCGGTTGTAAATATCTTGCTAGAAAATGATTAAATTTCCCCTGTTCAATCATTCGCAAAATAATTCTTTTTACATTTCTACAATTATGCACAGAGTGGACATGAAAATGATGATAAGGACAGAACTCTTGATTTTGGTTGTTAGGATGTGGTTCTTTCCCCATGTTCCAGGGTGAGGGTATGTTCTCCATCAGAATAATCGCTTCCCAAATCTTGTCTATTCCGGTGTTTAAAGGTGGCAATTTGATGTCTTCCCACATATTCTTCTGTCATCTTTGCTCTCTTGAATAATTCTGCCTCTGCCCACCATAAGTCTCTTGCGGTTGATCAAACCTTGGGACCTTATTATTGTTATTGCGATTATAAAAATTTCTCTCCTTTTCCAATTCCTCCCGATCTCTACTCCCCATTGCTACTATCTTATGTTGATTATCAGTCTCCATTTTCTCTCGCGGGTTTTGAGAAGTACTTGCTACTATATTAATCATCCTTGGTAACAAACTTCCATTTGCTGTGGCTAAATTTGCGCCTGTGTGAATTGGATAAGACTCCATCTCATTTTGTTTTTCCTCCAAAGCAATGTATTCTTCCTGCAATTCTCGCAGTTCTGTCATGGTAATTATGTTTTTAACTCTGAAGACCTGGATATATAATAGATTCATCGCAAACATAACATTTATGAAGGATAAGATGAGATATCTTTCATCCACTCTTCCTGCCATTTCACTACACATTGTCCTCCATCTTATCGTTAAGTGCTTTAAACTCTCACTAACTCTCTGTTTCAATCCAAACACATCTTCAATCCCATGTCGCGTAAAGTTATTGCTGATGTATGCTCCTAAGAAAGTAGTTTGCAAATGCATGAAAGAAGTTATTGTATTATTTGGAAGACTTTCGAACCACTTCAATGCTTCGCCAGTCAAACTTGACGCAAAATATTTGCACAAAACGACGTCATGGTTCTCCCATTGTAGCATACATCGAATATAAGCTTTGATATGTTGGACAACACACGTTGTCCCATCAAATATACTGGTCAACACCGGTAAATTACATTTTGGAGGTATCCCTCCTAATTGTACCTCTTGAGTAAATGGAGTTTTCGCAGCTTCCTCGATTGCCTCATCAAGTTGTCTTCTTCCTCCTTCTCTTCTGTTATTTATCATTCCTCTCATTTCTGCTAATTCTCGCAAGATTTGTTCATTTCTATCAGAATTTTGCTCCATTGTCCTTTTCAACGCAACCTCTCTTCGTCTGCATTCATGTCTTTCTTGTCTTGCGATGCTTCGCGCTTATTCTCCAACATCTTGATATTGCCTTCTTCTACGATTTTCTTCTTCTTGCAAATTAATTTGTCTTTCATTCTCTTCTCCGCGAATTTCCTCATCCCTTATTGTTTCTCTTCGTTGCCTTTCTATATCTCTACGAATTCTCTCATATTCCTCATTGAGATTATCATTATTACGAATTTTGCGCACATCGTCGTTCTCGATTATCATGATTATTCTGACGCAACGCTGTTTGAATTTCTTGTTCTTCTACTTCTGCTCGCAATCTCTCTCTTTCTCCTGCTAAATGTACTTGTTCAATATAATGCCTCTCAATATCATCTTCGATTATTCTGCGATTTCTTCGAATTTCTTCATCACGTAACATTCTCCTTCTCTCTTCTTGATTTTCTCCCTCATCCTGATTATGTCTAATGTCTAAAGTTTCACCGCATGGAATGTAACGATCATTTATCACATTCTCGCCAATATTTTGTATATGGAGATTTTGTCTTGTTTCTTCTCTATATGATCTCGAATTTGATCTCATGCTGCTTCTCGATCTTCTATTTTGCAACCTCAAATTTTCCATTCTTAATTCATGATTTTGCCTTGTAAGATTGGCATGTTCTTCTGCCTCTAATCTTATTTATTCATGTATCCTTTGTCTCAAATCCTCTACTACTTCATGCTCCTCATGAATTAGTCTTCCATCCATTTCTTGATTTCTTTCCTCTTCTTGATTTTCCGTTTCTTCTATCGAATTCAACCTCCAAGTATGCATACTTACTCTATCATAATCCACATTTCTATCTTGTGCTCGTGTTTGTTGATTCGGTGGTTGGGTTGATTTTTCTGCTCCATTTCTCACCCTACTTCTTCCTGATCTGATCCTTACATATCCTTCCAATTCACATGTTCCTTCCCCTGCAATTATTTTACTTCTTCTCACTGTTGTTGGTGGTTCTGATGTATTTCTTCTCCTTCTAGCCATTTCTTAAATTCTAATAATTTCTTCAAATCTTCAAGCTGTAATTTGAAATTTCTCAAATTGATTCCTCCCTGTTTTTGGGCGCCAAAATGTAGTTGCAGGAATTCCCACACTACACCATATTCAAGAATTTATCAATATTTATGACATAATTTGAAGATTAAAGACACTTTTCATTAATTTGATCTCAAGGAATTACAGAAATCAAGAACACAGAACACTTGATAAAAGATTTTCTCTCTCTTAAAAACTTTCCTAGCCCTCAAAAGTTCATCCCCCTCTCTGGAACCATTCATCTCCTTTATATAGGTATTTACATAGTGGATTACAGCTCATGACAGCTCATTTACATCTAAGATTCCCTTCAATTTTGGATCTGAGTTCTTGCGATAAATCGCAGTTAGCACCGCCTTTATATTTCACAGGTTTTATTGATATATCGCAGACATGTCACACTTTCTTCATGTTTCCGTCGTTTTCAGTTATTACGTCATTGTTTAAGTCATCTTTGGATGTTTCGCAGAATATCATTGATGTATCGCAGAACAGTCGTTTACTATCGATGTATCGCGGTACTGTTGTTTATTTGTCAGGAATATTGTTGTGACAATATTCTGATCCTACAGGAATCAAGTGCGCAGTATCCTGCTGGGATCATATGCGTAGGGGCATAACTGTACCTTGGATCAGTGTGAGATTTATTGGGGTTCAACTACAGTCCATATTGAAGTTAATTTGGAGTAGGCTAGTGTCTATAGCGGCTTAATATAGTGTATGTTTAATCTGGACTAGGCCCCGGAGTTTTTCTAAATTTGCGGTTTCCTCGTTAACAAAATTCTAGTGTCTGTGTTATTTCTTTTCCGCATTATATTTTTATATAATTAAAATAATACAGGTTGTGCATAGTTCAATCAATTAGAATATCCGACCTTATTGGTTGTTGATTTAAATTAATTGACACTTGGATATTGGTTTCTGGTACCATCCAAGTTATCTCTCTTTGATTAAGACTCGCGAATTGTATTTGCTTGAATAAATAAAATTGAGAGATTGAGATAATAACTCCTTTAGTATTTTCTATTGATTGTGTCTAACTGTCTAGTTGATTCTCTATAAAACAACTCAGAGTTGTTCATATAGATTGCTAATCGAAATATTGGGTGTGGTTATTAGACCCCCGCTTTTTCAATAACTAATTTACAAAAAAAAAAAAAACCCGAAGAAATGATCCTCAAAAATCTTATCATTGGTTGGAAACAAAGTGTTTTATTTACGAGGGAGAGGAATGGACAATCTTATATGTACACTATCCATACAATATTAAATCAATCCAAATGACAATTTTGATGATATGTTCCTCTTATTAAACTTTAGATTTTTACCTAAAATGAGCACAATTTGATATACCAAACCTCACCATCTACCAAAAAAAAAAGGACTCACCATCTATCGATTTTAATTTCGGTTGTTAATTTACAACGGTTGATTTTCAAAGTGGTATATGGTGGTGTTATACGTCTCAGATTATGCTCATTTTCTGTAGGAATATGGAGTTTAATAAGAGGAACATCTCATCAAAATATTGAGTTCAAATTCATTGTCATTTGGACTTGATTTTTTTTTTGGTTCAATCTTGCATGAATAGTGTACATATAAGATTGTCCATGGATCCTCCGTCATTAATTATTTTAACTGTTTGTTAGGATGTTTGTTGTTACTTAAGAGTAGATTAGATTGTAATTAGGGAAACTCACTTTGTTGTAACTTTTTTTATTCGACGAGAGTTCCTCGTCCTGGTTAGTTTCTTGTTATAAAGATCATGAATAAAATTATAACATTACTTTAGATTATGTTTCAAAACCAACATTTCTAAAATCAGATTTACAAAAAGAAGAAAAAATAGGATTTCTAGGTTGTCTATTATTTACCTGAATTGGAGAATAAATTATAGAGGTGTATTGGATTAGGAATTATATGGATAATAATGTATTTTTATTTTTCCATAATCAAGAGGACTTATATAGAATCTAGAAAAGTGTTAGAGCATTGCTCGCTTAAACCCACCAAGCATGTCAAGGTTGGTTGTCATATTTTAGTATCAAAATTCAGTTAGAGTCGCTTGATTAAATGTACTAGAGTCAACTTCGTTTAGGTTAGACCATAAAGTCTAGGAACGAAACCAAACAATCTCCTTAGTTGGCATACTCTCATTGACTACAGGAGGAAGTACCATAATGTGAATTCAATTGTGTACACGAGTTTGCACTCAAGCATACTAAAATTCATATATAAGTGACAGAGTTATACTTAGATAGTCGCACTATGGACATCAATATCTGTAATTAGACAAAACACATGGATAGATTAAGAAGATGGATTTAAAGTTAGATTTTTTTTGTTTTGAAGCATGCATATTATATAAACTTCTAGATTGTTATTACACGGGGGAATTATTTTCCCATATTAAGAGAATTTGATTGATGAAAGGTGGGATTTCCGGGACCCATATTGTAGTGGAGTAATTTGCTGCTTGGCTTCCATCTTCCGCGTTGTTTGCTAGACCGTTCGCTGCTTGGTTTCCTTCCCGGTAGTTGTGTTAAATATCGCAATAAAGAATTTGTCGCATTCTTTATTTTAAATCTGCAATCATTTATAAAATATACCAAGGATCTTCAGTTGGGGTCTTTATGAAGTGCATGAGATTTTCTGAGTCTGTTTCAAACAACACTTTAGTCCATTGTCTTTCCATCGCGGTTCCGGTTGTTAGCACAATATCCCACGTCTCAGCGGTGATTGCATCCATTATTTTTAGAGGTTGCGTAATTGCTATCACAGATTTCGCATTTGAATACGTGAAAATGTACCCCACTCATGCCTTTCTTGGGTGTCCCTTAGCATCTCCATCAATGTTTATCTTTATCCAATCCGTTTCGGGTCTTGACCATCCTGCAAAAATTGTTGTTGTTGTTGTTGTTTTGAGATTGGTTCTAGCAAACTTGAGTAGAGGTTCTACAGGAAGAACTGGTGGTGTTATATTTTTTGTCCATTCAAATTCTTGTCGTTGTTGTAAATCCCGCGCAAGTTTGTCTTCAGGATGTGAATTGGTTTGTCTGAATACTAATTCGTTTCTGGTTGTCCAAATTGACCATATGAGATAACAATTTGAATTAATAGTAGAAGTAGGGGCAGGACCTTGAAGAATTTGGGAGATTGTTGATTGAGATGTTACTTTAATTGGTAGGTTATTTCCGGAGTTCCGGTTTGTTGTTATGCGATTTGATAGGTTATTTCCGGTGTTCTGATTTGAAGTTAGATGGTTTGCGAATGGACGTCAATGCCAAGATGAATCCTAATGGATTGATATACTGGTATGAACACTAATATCAACACAACTGGTATATACAAGGGTCTCATTGGTCGATAATCCTAATTTTGGATCAACTCAGCTGGTATATACAAAGGTCCCAACGGTCGATTTCATTGAACAATAATAATAACACCTTTATTTTTCCGATTAGTTGGTCTTTTTTTTAGTAACTAGAGCTCAACCGTAGTTAACCGAGGTTAGCCATATGAACACCCTCATATCAACCTTATTCATCTTAACCATAACTAGTTCAAATGACTCAAATGAAACTAGTTAAAGAGTTGTTCAATTGCTATATTCTCATAGAAGTATACAAGAACACAATCGAAGCAAAATTGGTTTGATTCACTCAAATCAATTCATGAACATTACAGCTACGGTTTGCCAAGAATGCATTCTTTATTATATAAATGTATTAGTTCATGAACAAACCAATTCTAGAACTTTAACCACTCAAGTATGCAAATGGGTACGCATACTTAAGTAGCCGGTTTGAGTCTAGGTTCGCCAGTATGCGAACGGGTACGCATACCTAAGCACACTTCCAAAACCCAACAGAAATTCTCGGACCTATACATGATGCTAGTATGCGTACCGGTATGTGTACTTGGTACGCGGAATTTCACCACTACAAGTACACATACGGGTATGCATACTTTAGTTCCAGCCATGGATCACATACATGCAAGAATGCACACTATGTTTATAATCCAATGATGGTTAAGTATTTTAAACTCTATTTGAATCATTGAAACTTTCTTAGAGGATGACAATAGCCGTTTTCACACACTATTAGCATCAAAGCAATTTTCAAGATATTGAAATAATCATAACGAAACATTCCAAGTGAAAAAGCGGGGGTCTAACAACCTCACCCAATATTTCGATTAGCAATCTGTATGGACTAACTCTAATATACATTTAAGAGAATCAACTAGATAGTCATACTCAATCTTAATAAAAAGTATATCAAGGAGTTAATATCTCCATCTCTCGATTTGATCTATACTCAAGAAAATAGAAATCTGCGAGTCTTTATCAAATACAAGAGATATAAACTTGGATGGCACCAAAGACCAATATCCAAAGATCAATCAATATCCAATCAACGACCAAAGGTTAGATTTCACAATTGATTAATACAACGAACAACCTGTGATATTTCTATTATATAACAAAATATAATGCGGAACAGAAATAACACAGACACTAGAAAATTTGTTAACAAGGAAACCGAAAATGTAGAAAATCCCCGGGACCTAGTCCAGATTGAACACCACACTGTATTAAGCCGCTACAGACACTAGCCTACTACAAACTAACTTCAGTCTGGACTGTAGTTGAACCCTAATCAATATCACACTGATTCAAGGTATAGCTGCGTACCTTACTTCTTTGATCCCAGCATGATACTATGCACTTGATTCCCTTATCTAATCTCACCCACAACCAAGAGTTGATACGACCCAAAGTCGAAGACTTTAATAAACAAATCTGCTTCACACAGAAAAGTCTACGATAATAGATAAATCTGTCTCCCACAGATAAACCTACGAGTTTTGTTCCGTATTTTGATAAAATCAAGGTGAAATGAACTTATCAATAACCCGGACTTATATTCCCAAAGAACAACCTAGAATTATTGATCATCTCATAATAATCTAAATCGTATGGTAGCGAAACTAGATATTGTGGAATCACAAATGATGAGACGAAGATGTTTGTGATTTCTTTTTATCTTGCCCTATCAGAGATATAATCTCAACCCAATTATTCAATTGAACTCGTATGATAGAAAATGGCAAGATAAAATCGCTCAACTACAAGAGAAGTAGTTTCGTATTCAATTATTCAACATGCTTGATGTTAGAGCATTGCTCGGTCGAACTCGCATGCGTTGTTATCTCAAGCATGTTTGTCAATGTTAGTGATCAAAACTATAAGTCTTGATTTCTAGTCTACTAATGCTAATGTCTCGGACTAGGATAAAAAGTGTAGTTGAGCTCAAGAACTCCATGAAAATCATCATACAAGATGAAGGACTACTCAAGGAACTGGTAGATCTTCATCGACTAAAAGGTATGTGGAGAATTGAACTTATCTATGACTCAAAAGTCTATATACTCTATCTCCATCTTGAGACAAAAGTCGTTTTACTATTGTTGATGGTGGTTTTTAGTCTAAGGTTAAAATCGTAAAACCTCACATCTGACATGACGTCATTATGACCATAAGCACATTTATTGAACCATTTAATATGTCTGCGAGAAAATTACCAGGGTACCTTTTTTTAATACTAATTAGGGTTCCAATAGGCCAAGACCTAATTCCCACAACATATGTGCCAATGGCATGCCGTGCCAGCCACACCTACGCGCCAAGGCATGCCAACCATGCTAGCCGCACCACCGTGCCAATGGAAAACCATGCCATCCACATCTACCACACCAGCGCATGCCAACCATGCAAGCCTCACCACCGTGCCAATGGCAAACCATGCTAGCCACATCTACCACACCAAGGCATGCCAACCATGCTAGATGCACCACTATGCCAATGGCAAACCATGTCAGCCACATCTACCGCGCCAAGGCATGCCAACCATGCTAGCCACACCACCGTGCCAATGGAAAACCATGTCATCCACATCTACCGCGCCAACGCATTCCAACCATGATAGCCGCACCACCGTGCCAATGGCAAACCATGCCAGCCACATCTACCGCGCCAACGCATGCCAACCATGATAGCCGCACCACCGTGCCAATGGAAAACCATGCCAGATATATCTATCGCGCCAAGGCATGCCAACCATGCTAGCCGCACCACCGTTCCAATGGCAAACCATGCCAGCCATATCTACCGCGCCAAGGCATGCCAACCATGCTAGCCGCACCACTGTGCCAATGGCAAACCATGCCAAGCCAAATGCACCTTGCCTTGGCCCTAGCTATGCTAGCCGCACCATGTGCCAACGACATGCCAAACCCTTGGACCCACCATGCCAATCCAAACCGTCCATGCCAAGCCCTTGGCCCCATGCCAACATAGCTGTGCCACCATGCTGTCCTTCCCTATGTGGCTACCAAAACGAAGGCGTGTGACAATCAACGGTCGCCCTTCAATTACAGGATCAAATCCTAGCCTTCCAAGGTTACCAGACAACACACGGTAACCTTTGACCCAAAACCCTAGCTTGGTCACGCCAAACCCTTGGCCCATCCCTGCCAAGCCAAACCACACCTTTCCTTGGCCCTAGCCATGCTAGACGCACCATGCGCCCATGGCATGCCAAGACCTTGGCCCCACCATGCCAAACCAAATCGTCCACACCAAACCCTTGGCCCTACCATGCCAATCCAAACCGCACCTTGCCTTAGCCCTAGCCATGCTAGCCGCACCATGCGCCCATGGCATGCCAAACCCGTGGCCCCACCATGCCAAGCCAAACGCACCTTTCCATGGCCCCATGCCAACCTAGCCGCGCCACCATGCTGGCATCCCCTATATGCCTACCAAAACGAAGGCGTGCAACAAGCAACGGTCGCCCTTCAATCCCAAGAGAAAATCCTAGCCGTCCAAGGTTACCAGACAACGCATGGTAACCTTTGGCCTAAAACCCTAATTTGGCCGCGCCATGGCATGCCAAACGAGCTGCGCCACCATGCTAGCCTTCCCTATGAGGCTACCAAAATGAAGGCGTGCGACAATCAACAGTCGCCCTTCAAACTCAGGAGCAAATCCTAGTCGTCCAAGGTTACCAGACAACGCATGGCAACCTTTGACCTAAAACCCTAATTTGGCTGCACCAAACCACGCTAAGGCATGCAAACCTAGCCGCGCCACCATGCTGGCCTTCCCTATGCGGCTACCAAAATGAAGGCGTGTGACAATCAACGGTCGCCCTTCAATCCCAGGAGAAAATCCTAGCCGTCCAAGGTTACCAGACAACGCATGGTAACCTTTGACCTAAAACCCTAATTTGGCCGCGCCAAACCGCGCCAAGGCATGTTATGCCAATGGCATGCCAAACTTTCCGCGCCACCATGCTGGCCTTCCCTATGCGGCCACCAAAAATGAAAGCGTGCGATGATCAACGACTACCTTTCCTCTTAAGATGAAAAATCTCGACCGTCGAAGGTCACCAAGCTAGAAAAGTCTCCCAAGCTCGACTTTCCAGGCAACAACAATATGCTACATGTTTTCCACAAAAAAAATTCGAGACATCAACACATATCACAAACTGGGGGATCCTCTTGGGGTATTGGTTTGACGGTTTACAGCGTGCGGCGTACACTACTCTCGTCATAAGGGTGAGGCGGTTAGTAAATACAGGGAGTTAATGGTAAAATGATCTTTTTTATGGGACATCAATTCCATGCGTTAACGGTTACCACCTCCTCCCATTTACTCGCCCATTTTTTCATTCCTTAATGAGACCAGAGTACGTTTCACTTCGAATTGTATAAATGGGTCTTACCTATTTCCACCGAATAACAAGTTCAGTCATGAGAATACAACACTCAGAAAATACTTGCTAGATTTCCATTTGTTAGCTTCCCACTTTTTGATACAAGTCGTAGAAAATAACTACTCTTCCAGAAATCAACTATTCTGGTCTCATCACTTTCCTTGCTTCCCTTCCCAAAATCAACCCATTTTCCTTCACATTGTGGCCGAAGCAAGTCCGGAACGGCCATTTCTTGGTTTAGGCCGGACTTTTACGGATTGATTTCTCGAATCTAAAGTACTCCCTTGTAGTACATTGTTTAGGGTTTAAATTCGTTTCTCACCCACACACCCGAAATTACAGAAATCAGCAGAAACCGTTTTCATCCACAAACAATTGGGGACCACAGTGGGAGATTGATCTTTCGGTTATAATGTCAATTCTCGACCATCGATCTCATGCTTTGACCCATACATCAAGACGGTAGAAGCAGGCGATCCACTCATGGATCGACGACTCAATTACCAGACGACCCTATTATCAGTCTTGATATGACAAGGGACTACTTGGGACTTCCCAAAGGTTAAAATCAAACGATCCTCTCAGAGATTGACGACTCTTATCAAGTGACTCAGGGACGAATGGGGACTTTCCATAATCAGCGGTGTTTCCCACGAAAGTCGGGCTTGCACCTAACTCGTTTTCGTTAGCAGATCCAAAAAGCCGAGTAAGTCTTGCCTAGACAAAATACATTGATTTACTACTTCAACTTTTCACGGGAATGATAAAACTGATATCCATGTTATGTTTCATCCCATGTCATCTACCAACACGCAACGTTCATAACCAATCATAACCAAAAACGATATCATCATAAAACAGTTCATCTAGAAAAAATAATCCAAAAACCCTCATAGGTAACACTTGTCTATCAACCCAAAAATCCAGAAAATCAAAACCACAAATGAGACGTTTCGTTTTCCTTTATAAAAAAAAGAAAACCTAAAAAATAAGAATTTCAGAAGACAGAAACGTATTCAGGGAAAGTTTTCCAACAATGGCTTGCTCTTCTTAGCAAGAGCCTCCTTCGTTATTTGGAGAGCCGCCCTCTTCAACTTCAGCTTCCTGGATAACTTTTCAACTTTCGCTTCCTGTTTCTTCACCGTATCCGTAGAAGAACCTTCGACTGTTTGGGTCAGTAACTTTTCAACCTCGGAGAAACTTCGACGAACCAAGGAGCATTGAACTCGAACTTTATGCACATATCACGATGGAACCTATAGCTTGAGATTACATCCCCAGAAACCGTGTGACCAGTCACGTTGCGCATGTCATCAATCGAAGACAAGGCTTCCTCCATATGCTTGACCAGCGCATATCGACTAGTAATTTTCTTGGTCTTGGCAATTTGACCGTAGCTTTCCCATATCTTGGTGTATAACGCCGCATGTTTAGCTAGAACGCTAAATCACCCAATAAATATGTGATACGGATAAGGAACCAGGTATGGAGGAACAAAGGTGGCGCCTGCGACTGCATCAGTAACTGGCAAAGGATTCCTAACAACAATCGCGCCAACATTCACATGAGCAATATCCGTTGTTTGAGTCACAACAACGCTTCCATCTTGATCGGCCTCTGTTTCAAAGCTACTAGGCTTGGCTGACACGGCTGGAGACGAAGCCATGTCTTCACCAGTTTCTGTCTCAAGTTCATCTTCAGAATCGTCTTCTCTCTATGATATCACGGCTTAGGCACTCTTCAAAAAAAAAAAAAAAAAAAAGGAAGAACAAGAAGAACATGGAGAAGACTCACTGATTCGCTTTCAGACCGACTAGAGGAAGATTCGGTACTGTTATCGAAATAAATACTCTCGCCATCTCTGGACTCTGAGCTTTTATCCTCTTAGGTTCCCCATCGCCATGGATAGGCTCAGCACCGCCACCCTCCATCTCGGGAAGGGACGTTTTCTGATTACTTGCAAGCTTGGTAAAAGAGTTCACGCTTCCGAGATGCAAAGGCAGATACTCAGAAAGAAAACAAGAATATGCATGACCTAACTAAAGTCAATAGGAAAATCATATGTACTCGCATGTTGGATGAACTAAAAGTCGGTAGAGCTGTGGAACCTGACTGGAAACCGCCTGCATGATTTTTAGACCTTTTCTTGGGGACTGTCCGTGTACGGACCGACGGATTTTCTTTTGGCTAAAGAAGTATCCCTCAACAACGGATGCTTTGCTAAAATCACGGCAGAAGGCCTCGAAAGAAAGATGGTACATAACTTAACGTGCAACTTCGCATGAATATAACCTCGCCGACGCCTAGTTCCCTTCGTCAGAAAGAAAAGACATGTTTGAAGAAGAAGTAAAAGTATTAACCTGGACTATGGATGTACACACCGGGGCCCATGTACGAAAATTAGCGGCACATGAATTATCGAGGAAATCATCCAGGTTTGAGCCAGCTCTTGGGCGCCTATTCGACCAGCGAAGTATTCTCGAGCTACCCCGAGATATGGGAAGGGAAACCAACGGTTTAGGAGCGTATTTTTCAAAATTCTCCCATAGCCACGCCTGGAGAAAAGAAACGTGAACATACGAGTCCACTTTCATGTAACCATTTGAAGCACGCATGTTCATAGCCATATTATCCATGTGTGTGTACAGAGAACCGAGAAACAAGCCGCCAATGGGGAGAATGACTCATTTCGCCAATCTTATAGAAAAATTGATGAGTTCCGACCTTATCTCCTTCTTACCAGAGCCATCATCGAAAACATCTCGGGATAACCAAAGAGCCAAGAATGCCGCGACATGGAGTGTACTATTCTTTTGATTTGGTGCCAGCTCATCAGGGAACCATTGAGACATCCACCAGATATAAAAACACTTCGTCTCGTTCTCTTTTCGAACAAACCCTTTCGACTTCGCAACCAATGCGGTACACATTTTTTCTTCATCACCTGACAACTTGATGTTGAGGTTTCCTGTCATGGGAGGATTCAGCAGGATGGCCACACTTTCTAAGGATATAGTCATTTCTCCCCACCTGCATATGGCCGTGTGAGTATCTGGACACCACCTGGAGATGAAAGTAACCAAGCCTGGGATGTCTTTCCTAATTTGAAGTGATGCAGAAGCCGTGACAATATCAATGATTTGCACCTTGGTCAAACTAGCTCTTACACAATCTTGACTTATCATAAATTGCATCCATTTATCAAAGGAACGAAGTGGACTCACGGAGATTTTGAAATTAATAAGAGAGGCGGAATACTCTTTCCTATGAAGACAAAACCGTATTACATTTCTGAGCGGGACCGACCGATCCCCTCACTCACTTTACGGACCGGTCAGAAGAATCGGCACATGCTTAAGATGACTTCTCCTGGAAGAAACTATCGTGAAGAATTCATCAGCCACCTTTGGCTTGGAATTTCCAACATCCTTCGGTACGGCAGAAATTATTGACATCCTAACAAAAAATTTCTCTTACGCTGCTTTCATCCTCCGAGATAACTACAATGGAATAATACGAAGAGAAATTATTACGGAAAGTGTATGGAAATTATTTTATTAGACGCAGGAGAGCCGTCCTGAACGCAACCCAATTGGTTCAAAAATCATTTTGCACATACGCGAATAAATGGGGACTGACAGTCTCTGCATCGCCACTTTATGCAGTGGAAAATTCGCGCTCGGATGAGTAGGCGCGCCCCACCACGGGTGTAGGGGCAGAATATTGTCACAACAATATTCCTGCGAAATAAACAATTGTTCTGCGATGCATCGATAATAAACGAATTACTCTGCGGCACATCAGTGATATTCTGCGACACATCCAAAGATGACTTAAACAATGACGTAATGACTGAAAACGACAGAAACACGAAGAAAGTGTGACATGTTTGCGGTATATCAATAAAACCTGCGAAAGATAAAGGCGGTGCCAGCTGCGATTTATCGCAAGAACTTAGATCCGAAATTGAAGGGAATCTTAGCTGTCATGAGCTGTAATCCACTATGTAAATACCTATATAAAGGAGGTGAATAGTTCCAGAGAGGGGAGGAATTTTTGGAGTGTTAGGAAAGTTTTTAGGAGAGAGAAAAATCTTTGTTAAGTGTTATGTGTTCTTGATTTCTGTAATTCCTTAAGGTCATATTAATGAAAAAGTGTTCTTAATCTTCAAATTATGTCATAAATATTGATAGATTCTTGAATAGGGTGTAGTGTGGGAATTCTTGCAACTACATTTTGGCGCCCAGAAACAGGGATTGAAGAGTTGAAAATCATAGTAAAATCTAGGTAAAAGAAATAAATCATTCAAGAATTGGAAGAATACTTTTGGTGGAAGAGAAGATGATTGAAATCAAAGATAATCAAAAGAAATTGGAGTGTGATGTAATAACAAAGATGATGATAGACAAATTCCATGAAGATATTAAAGGAAGGATACACAAACGAGATTTTGAAGGAAAGAAGATCATGACGGTAGATGAAGCATCACCGCTAAAAGATTGGGAAAAACAGAAGATTACATTTACAGCAGCAGAAATTCCGAAAGAGAATTTAAGTCATACATCTCCATTGGTGATCACAGTGTTTGTTGCGCCAACAAGAAAAGAGAAATCGGTAAGATCTACAGAAGAATGGGATGTGAATAGGACTCTGGTGGACACAGGAAGTTCTGTGGATATAATGTTTTACCACACATTCAAGAAAATGGGATACAAAGATGAAGAAATGTTTAGTCCAACATATCATATTCACGGATTTGGAAAATCTTTAACAAAACCTAAAGGTGAAATTGTAGTATGAATTCTACTGGGGGAAATAGAAACGCAAGTCACCTTGAGTGTGATAGATATGAAATCGCCTTATAACATGCTGTTGGGGAGACCATGGATACATGCAATCAAGGCTGTATCATCAACTCTACATCAATGTTTAAAATTCCCTATGCCTAGTGGAATTGGCTAAATTAAAGGAGATGCAGATTATGCGGCATTATGTTTCCAAAATGAAGTAAGGAATTGTGAAAATCAAATTCAGTTGCGAAAACAGCGTAGAAAAATGAGGAGAAAAGAAAAAAAAGAATAAGAATTCAAGATTTACATGATAAAATCAAAAGAAGGAAAAGGAATATTCAGCGATGTATCGCAAGAAGATGATGAACCAGTGGAGATAATAAAGACACCAACACCAATGGGAGAGAATGAAGCTAGTTATACCACAGCAGAACCAACAAAAGAAGTTAATGTTGGAAGTGAAGAAGACCCAAAAATGCTGAAAATTGGAACTAAGATGGATGTGGAGGAAGAAGAGCAAACTGTAAATCTTATGCGAGAATACAAAGATATTTTTGCGTGGAATATGGATGAGATGCCTGGAATAGATCCATCTGTTGCGTGCCATAAATTGGAGATTAACAAAAATATGAGACCAATCAAACAAATAATAAGAAAGATTGCAACTACTTATCATGCTAAGATAGAGGAAGAGTTACAAAAGATGCTTGATGCAGGAATTATAAGGCAAGAGAAGTATCCAGAATGGATCGCCAATATGGTAGTAGTTCCCAAGAAAAACAAAGGGATAAGAATTTGCATCGATTTTACTGATTTAAATAAAGCTTGTCCCAAAGATAGTTTTCCCTTACCAGATATCCCGCAGATGGTGGAATCTGCCGCAGGAAATGATCGAATATCTTCGTTGGATGGATACAAGGGTTATAATCAAATTCCACTGGCAGAAGAAGATCAAGAACATACTGCATTCTTTGCTCCCAGAGGATTATATTGCTACACAAAGATGCCTTTTGGGTTACGAAATGCAGGGGCAACATACCAAAGAATGGTGGAAAAAGTATTCGCAAAATGGATACATAAAACTTTAGAGGTATATGTGGATGATATGTTGGTAAAAAGTAAAGAAGCTAAAAATCATGTGCAAGATTTGAGGGAAATTTTTGACCAGATGCGGCTTTTTAATATTAAAGTAAATCCTGAGAAATGTACTTTCGGAGTATCATCTGGGAAATTCTTGGGATATATCGTGTCAAAAGAAGGAATACAAGTTGACCCTGAAAAGGTGCAAGCAGTTCGGGATATGCCAACTCCAGAAACAGTAAAAGATGTGCAAAAATTGAATGGGCTTTTAGCCTCACTAGGAAGATTCATTTCGCGGTCATCAGATAAGTGCAAGCATTTCTTCAACATATTAAAGAAGGGAACAAAATTTAAATGGACAGATGAATGTGAGAAAGCTTTTCAAGGAGTTAAGGAATATTTGATGAATATATCCATATTACAGAAGGCTGAACCAGGAGAAGAATTGTTGATATATCTTGCGACAACTCCACATGCTTTAAGTGCAGTACTTTTGCGAAATGACGCAGGAGTTGAAAAACCTATTTACTACATCAGCAAAACGTTTAATGCTGCGGAGAAAAATTATTCGAAGATTGAAAAATTAATTTTGGCATTAGTTTATGCAGATTCTAAACTTCGCATATATTTCCAAGAGCATAAAATCAAAGTACTAACAAAAGTACCAATCGAGTCAGTAATGAAAAATTCAAAAAGATCAGGCAGAGTTGAAAGATGGAATGCACAAGTGGGGAACATTGAGATCCAATATGCAATTTTATCTTTGCCAAAATCTCAAATTGTCGCAGAGTTTCTCGCGGAGTTTCCTTTGGAGGATGATGAAGCTGTAGAAGATATGATGGATATAGAAGAAGAATATGGGGATCCTAGAGATCTTTTAACAGAACCAAATAGATGGGAGATATTAGTGGATGGATCATCTAATGGAGAAGGAAATGGAGTTGGAGTCATTTTTATTTCACCATAAGGTGCAAAAATGGCATTCGCATTTCGATTGGAATTCGAATCTACCAATAATGAGACAGAATATGAGGTTGTAGTACATGCCTTAAGATTTGCGATAGAAATGAAGGTAGAGAATGCAAGAATTACCAGTGATTCACAGTTGGTTATTCGCCAAATTGAAGGGGAATATGAAACTAATGATTTATCTTTGAGAAAATATAAGAAACTTGTAGAAGAATTATCTGCGAAAATACCAAGACTCAAATGGAGGCATATTTCAAGAAGAGATAATAGACTTGCAGATGCTTTTGCGTTCATATCAAGTATGATGGTAGATATTACTGTGAGAAATATAAAAATACAAACATTAATAGCACCATCAATTGTTAAATAAAAAGAAGAGGAAGCTGAGGCAATGGTAGTAGAAAATAATGGCGAAGAATCAAGTCGAATTAACGCAGATTGGCGTGCGGAAATTCATGCATATCTAGCAAGGGGGGAGTTACCAAGGAACAGATTGGAGGTACATAAATTAAAAAGTAGAGCAACAAATTATGAGTTAAGATATGGGGTATTGTATCGAAAATCTTTAAATGGGCCTTCCCTCAGATGTTTGACACTAGAAGAAGGAAAACAAATATTAAAAATGCTACATAGTGGGGATGTTGGTAATCACAGCGGCGGTAGATCTTTAGCATACAGAATGAAAATGCAAGGTTATTATTGGCCATATATGCATGAAGATGCAAAGAATTTATCAAGAAGTTGCGAGGAATGTCAGCGATTTGCAAAAAGAATACATGCACCAGGTGAAACGTTAACATCTTCAAAAAATGTTTGGCCATTTGGAAAGTGGGGTTTAGATATTGTGGGACCATTTGTGCCAGGAACAGGGCAAAAGAGATACTTAATTGTCGCAACAGATTACTTCACAAAATGGGCGGAAGTTAAGGCAGTACAACATATTCGTGATAAGGACATTTTCACATTTATATTTGAGAATATCATCTGTAGATTTGGAATTCCAGCGCAATTAGTGTCAGATAATGGAAAGCAATTTGAAGGACAAAATATAGAGATGTTACTTAATGCATTCAAGATAAAGTGTGTAAAATCAACTCCTCTATATCCGCAGGCAAATGGTCAAGCTGAAGCAACTAACAAAACAATTGCAGATATTCTCAAAAAGAAATTAGAAGGGCATCATAGAACGTGGTGTCAACAAGTCCATAATGCAGTTTGGGCTTATAATACAACACGAAGAGAAGCAACTGGGGTATCACCTTTTTGTTTAACATATGGGGTTGAGGCAGTATTACCAACAGAAGTCATTATTCCTACAACTAAAAGAGAAGCTTGGGGAAAAAATCTTAGTGCAGGTATGATTCTAGACAAACTTGATGAGGTAGAAGAGAAGAGAGAAAAGGCATTACAACATATGGAGAACTACCATCGCAGATTAGCTCGTGAATATAATAAACGAGTAAAGAAGCGTGAATTCCAAGTTGGAGATCTAGTTCTGCGAGAAACACCAGAATATCAGCGAGAGAATGGAGGAAAATTAGCGAAAAAATGGGATGGGCCATATATAATCAAAGAAATAATTGGAACTGGAGCATATAAACTAATGGATCCCGAAGGAAGAGACATGGGTCAAAGACTTGGCAGACCATGGAATAGACAATATCTAAGAAAATATTATCAGTAAAGATTTGAAAGACTAGAATGAATGGATCACACGCAAGAAGTTACGAGAGAATAAAAGAGATATTCTACAAGAACAAAGCTGGCTGAATATAAAAATTATTTTCCGCAATAATTTGCGAGATAATTAAAAAATTAAATGCAAATAAGACGGGAACTAATTGCCTAAAAATATATAAAGAACGGGACGAACTTTTATGGCGTACACCCTAGTTCGGGGATTCTATTCCGTAAGAGGCAATGTCCTTAAAGTGCGTCATAAGGGGGGTATCTCTTTACTTTCAATTATCATAAGAACGGGACGAAATTTTATGGCATACACCTTAGTTCGCGGATTCTATTCCGTAAGAGGCAATGTCCTTAAAGTGCGTTATAAAAGGGGTATCTATTTGCATGGCTATGGGTGTAAGTACTGAATATCGCAAGATAATAGTTCACGAGTATCGTAATAAATAAAGGAGAAAAGAGTTATAAAATGATACGATGATAGAAGTAGCGCGGAGAAATATGAAGTTTTGCGAGGATGGAATAATTTTGCGAGTATGAGTTACGATACTTCGCAACTCATATACAGCTGTATAAGTTTTACTATAAATAGGAGTTCAAATGTAAAATTCGAGAGGTTCTTTTGAGTGAGTGTTAGAAAATATCTTAGGAAAGAGAATAGAGAAAGTTGTAACTATTCTAATTCCATTTAGATACTTCTTTGTAATCAATTGAGAACATTAATAAGAAAATTGTTATTCATCATCAAGAACTTCTTGAGTTTTTACTAATTCTATTGAGGGTGTAGTTGTAGGTTATTCTGCAACTACATAATTGGCGCTAGAAGGAGGGGATTTGAAGAATTCATGTACCAGAAAAATGACAAGAAGAAGAAACACATCAGAACCATTAACTGAAGTAAGAAGAAGTGTAAGACTTGCAGGAGGAGAAGCAAATATAAAAGGAGAACCTAGTAGGAGAAGGAGTAATCGAAGAAATCAAGCTCAACAAATAAGAGATCATGATCAAGTGAGTATACACACTTGGAGAACTAATACACCAGAAGAAGAAGATAGAGAACCACAAATCAGAGAAAATGGGAGGTTGATGGGAGGAACAATTCTTGAAAGAGAAAGGGAGATGTTAGAAACATTGAGACAAGGAATCCAAAAAGAACGAATGATCGAAGCTGAAGAACGTGCCAATTTAAAAAGACAAAATCAAGAATTGAGGATGGAAAATGAGATGCTACAAAGAAGGAAATCTCAAAGTGTTGCAAGATCAAATGTTAGAAAAGAAAGAGAAGGACAAAATTCACTAATAATCAATAATGAAAATAATATGCAAGAACAAGCGCATAATCAAGGTGATAGAAATCAAGAGAATCGTTTCATTTTAATACCAAACCACGAACAAAGCATGGAGAATTTACGAACAAGACCAAATCCTAGAGAAAACAATCAAAATCGAGAGGAAGAACAGCAACTTATGGAAGAAACTGAGAGACAACAAGCAATACATCAAAACAATCACGAGAATGGAGTAAGAAGACATGAAGAGGCTCGTAACAAACAAAATGTTGAGTATGAAAGAATTAAGAGAAGAATTGTAAATCAACAAACAGAAGTGGAGATCAATGAACCAAATTCTCGAATCAGAGTACAAGCAAATCAAGAAGAAATAAATCACAGAAGAAGGAGAAATGAAGAAGAAGAAATTCCTGATATTCGCATGAGAAGAATGAGAAGAATAGAAAGGGAAGAACAAGAATTCCAAGATGCTCTGCGATTGAACAATTATGATAATTTAGAAAGAAGATATTTGCAAAATTATGCAAATGAAAACATTAATGAAGAATATGATAGAATGCGAATTATCGCAAGGGAGGAAGCGCAAGAACGTAGAAGAAGAATAGCTGCATTAAAAAGACCAATGGATGAGAATTCTGAGGCAAATGCACGAATCTTTCGAGAATTAGCAGAAATGAGAGGGATGATAAACAATAGAAGAGGAGGAGATAGAAGGCAATTAGATGAAGCAATAGAAGAAGCTGCGAGGACTCCATTTGCTAGAGAAGTACAATTGGGAGGAATTCCACCAAAATGCAATTTGCCCACACTTACAAAAAGTATCTTTGATGGGACTTCATGTGCTATTCAGCACATTAAAGCATACATAAGATGGATGTTACAATGGGAGAATCATGATGATGTGTTATGCAAGTATTTCGCATCAAGTTTAATAGGGGAAGCTTTAAAGTGGTTCGAAGGACTCCCTAAGAACACTATTACGTCATTCGGTCATTTGCAAGCAACTTTCCTTGGAGCATATATCACAAATCACTCTTCACGGCTTGGTATTGAAGATGTATTTGGTTTAAAACAAAGAGTGGGTGAAAGTTTGAAGCATTTGGTAAGACGATGGAAGACTATGTGCAAAGTGATATGGAAGGGCGTGTGGATGAGAGATACTTGATTCATCCTTCATAAATGCGATGTTCGTGAACTGAACAATTATATGTTCAAATCTTGAAGAAAGAATTCCATAATGATGACAGAGTTACGAGAATTGCAAGAAGAATACATTACATTAGAGGAAAAGCAAAACAATATGGAGTCATATCCAGTAACAAACACTAGCAATCAAGAGGGAGGAGCAAATTTACTTCCCAAAATAATCAATGTAGTAAAGGTACTTCGCAAACATCCTCACAAACTTCTTCGCAAATTTCGAAGAGAAGAAAATCAATGATAGCCAGCCAAAGATGGTAGCAATGGGCAGTAGAGATCAAGAAGAGTATGATAGAGAGAAGAATTTCTATAATCGAATAGGAAATAACCAAATTCCAAGACTAGATCAACAACAAGAAAATTATGGGGGACAAAGGCAAAATTATTTTGGACAAGGGAACCAGAGACAAAATTATAACAATGGTCAAGGAGGTCAAAGAATGGTAAGGGAAGAGATAAAGTTGCCACCTTTGAATACAAGTGTAGAAAAGATATGGCAAGCAATTATCCTGGTAGAGAATATACCAACTCCATGGAACATGGGAAAGGAACCACCAATGGGTCCAAGAAGTCATGAATTTTGTTCATATCATCATTTTCATGGACATTCTACAAATAATTGCCATAATATCAAGAGGATAATCTTGCGAATGATTGATCAAGGAAAACTAAATCAATTTTTACTTAAGCAAACACAGTCGCAACAATTACCACAGGCTCCAACCATAACTCGCAGGGAGAACACAACAAAAGAAAAGGGATAAGAAATCCTACATATAGAAGTGGGATCAAAAGCAAGGAATGTTTTCTATAATTCCATTGTTCATTCATATAAAACCATATAGGATTTTCATGATAATGTGTTAAGCAGGGTATATGCGAGGGATGGTGAAGGAAAGGAAGTAATGAACATCGCAAAAATTTCACGACTTGAAGATTGGCAGAAACGTGAAATTTCTTTTGAAGCCACTGAAATTCCAGAAGGTTGTGAAGCACATGATAATCCATTGGTAGTAAGATTAGCAATCTACATGAGTATGGAGGAAAACGAAGATGATATGGAGGAAGAATCAATTGGTCTTAATAGGATTTTGATTGATACGGGAAGTTCTGTCAATATCCTCTTCTATTCTGCTTACAAAACTATGGGGGGAAAAGATGCAGATTTAATATCTTCTACTTACAGAATTTATGGTTTTAATGGAACTGCCAACAAGCCCAAAGGAGAAGTGAGCATGCGAATTCCATTAAGTGGAATGCGAACTGAAATTCTCAATTACAACGTTGTTGATGTCGAATCACCATATAATGCTTTGATAGGAAGACCATGGCTTCATGGAATTCTAGGCGTAGCTTCCACTCTACATCAGTGCATAAAGTTTCCTAATATGAAGGGTATTGGAATTATCAAGGGTGATTGGGCTGAGGGAAATAAATGTTACGATACAGAAGTAGAAGTTTGCGAAGGAAAAACTGCTGAGAAGGAAAATTGGAGAAAAAGAGCAAAGGTTGTGAAAAGAAGTGAAAATTTAATGGCAGAGGATTAAGGAAAAAGAGAATAAAATTACGATGATAATCATATAAGAAATTTACGATGATAATAAGGGATTGTGATTTGCGAAGAAAGAAGAAGGAAAATAATAAAACAAGAAGGTAATCAGTATGTTTGCTCGTGGAAATAAGGTATGTGGCAAAACAAAATTTTTATTTCGTGATAAATTTTACGAATATTGTTTACTCGCAGGAAATTGGGAAAAGTTATGAATTTCAGAATTTATATTCCGATTAAAATTTCATTAATTTGCGAATAAAAGACCGCAATCTGTGATCAGCCTCCAAAAAAGAAAGAGAGCCGCAGAAAATTTTATACAGGCAAACCTTTGTGGCGTACACCCTAGTTCGCGAAGCTATATTTCGTAAGAGGCAAAGTCCTAAAGTACGTCATTTAAGGGGGTACCTATAACATGGCTAAGGGTAACCGGAACACCACCAAGGGCCCTTAGTACATGGTAAAAATTTGGGGTACAACCCAATAATGGGGTACCTATCCGGGTTAGACACCTTGGATTCTCACCTAATCTAGCGACATTACGCAATATAAAATGCGGTGTAAGAAGATTTAGGTTGGGCGACTAAGGCATACTGTCTTTCCCAAGAAGTGCAGAAAACGATCAAGGCGCCGAGGTACACGGTTGAGTCAAGAGTGCCGGGTGAGGTTGAACCACATCTGCCATTTTTGACAAGTCTTGGCAAATGATGCACTTGGCCCAAAGATACCCCATATGGTGCAACCTCGTAACTATAAGCCCTATAGGCAAAAAGGATAAGAGGTTGCGATCAAAAGCTGGTTGTTGGAAGAACCGGATGGGAAGAGCTAACCTTGTATGGTCGATGTACGCTTCCTTGAAGGGGCAATCAGGGGGAAGATAAAGGGCAGCACCCTCCATTAGGGAGCTGATACGTGCTATAAGACGCAAATGTCACGAGGCTTCTTGTTTGCAAAAACATAAAGGCTTGTCATATTTGTGCAACAAATGAAGTTCTGCGAGCCTTCTAAAAAAAAAAAAAAAAAAAAAAAAAAAAAAAAGAAAGAAAGAAAGAAAAGAATAAAGAACTCGGAGAACATAATAAAGAAGTTAAGATGAGATCAATGGGTCACCACATGAAAGTGTAGGGACGTCCTGCGATTTCATCGCAAGACGGCAATGTCACGGGGCTTTATGTTCACAAGAATATTTAGGCCTGTCATATTGTCGCAACACTTCCTGAAGAGGCTAAAATCCTATACAAAGAAGTTAAGATGAGATCAATGGGTTTTTGCATGAAAGTGTAAGAACGTCCTGCGATTTCATCGCAAGACGATAATGTCACGAGGTTGTATGTTCGCAAGAATGTTCAGACTTGTCATATTATGGCAAATACAAAAATTTACTACAAAAGAGGTGGCAAAATAAGACCTTTACTTAGGAAGGCATGATAAGACCACAGAAATTAATGAAATTCATTGCATCAATATCATTGAAGAAATTATACAAGAATATACATATGAAGAAGAAATTTGAAGAGAAGACATTAAGAAGTTTTGAAGAGAAGACAACTCTGTCAATATCATTGAAGAATTTTTACAAGAAGTCCTATCAAAGAAGATAACATCATTGAAGAATTTTCACGAAGACTTAACAAAAGATGCGATTTTGATAGTAATCAAATACAGATAAGTTCATACTCGTAAAATGTTACGAGAATTAAATACTTCTTATACTTATCCATATATTTTTTCTATAAATTCAATACTATTTATACTTCTTCAAGAGTATATCATATTTATTATACTTCTTCAACGGATATTTAATTTTGCGAAGGTTAAGTACTTATTATACTTCTTCATACAATTCTTATACTTCTTCATATATTGGGAAATTCTTCATGAATTGGATACTGCTAATACTTCTTCAAAGATATTTTATACTTCTTATACTTCTTAAGGATATTTCATATTTTGTATACTTCATACTTCTTATACTTCAAGGGGAGATTTATTATTTACCTCGCAACATTCCGAAAAAGGCAAAAGGCTCATATTTCTTATACTTCAAAGGGAGGACTTTTTATTCATAATCACAATCAGACAAAACTTCGTAAGATAAATTGAGAAGGATATTCTAATACTTCCAGCAAGAGTTGATCATCTGAAGAGCAATAATAAGGGGAAAGGGAATACTAAGCTAAGTCTTTAAGATATATTATTTCTCTCCACATGATCAAGTTATGCGAATAAGGGAAACAAACATCAAAGAAAGATTAATTCAAATTAAGCTTTGAAAAAGAAATTGTTGGATTGATTCAAAGTACAATCAAGAAGAAAGTGTTATATTGAAAAGAAAAAGAACAGACATACAAAAAAGAGTGAAGTTACAAAACAGATATACAAAAAAAAAAAAAAAAGAGTGAAGTTATTTTTCAGGCGATCTATTCCCATCAAAATGATCTTCTTCTTCAACTTCACTATCATTTTCAACTTCACTTTCAGAGATTTCCAGATATGGAGTATCTTCGGGAATTTCTTTGTAAAGGAGCGTATGGTACTTCTTGAGAGGAATTTCATTATCTTCGCAAATCTTGCGAGTCATCTTAGCTCGAAAACGCTTGACATATAAACTATGGTTATGCTGGGAAATTAGAAGCTGAGATCTCAAATCAAAAATTTTCTTATTACGATTAGCAAGGATAGTTTCCAGATCGTTATTCATCTTCGCATAATTTTCTGCAGAAAGGAGAAAAATTAAGGAATTGGTTAGCAAATTATGAAGGAAAAGTAATCAAAATAATTACCATCGCAAAGAATTTACCTCTAGTTGCTTCTTATCATTACGAAGATAAGAATTTTCAAGCTTTAATTGATTATTCTCCTCAAGAAGAGAAGAATTATCAATTGCGATGCTCGCAGATTGTGAATTATCTTCGTGACGGGATATTAATTCTGCATTATCAATACTTAAATCCTCTACTTTCTGACGGAGATTTGAATTTTCAACCTCTAACTTATTACAACGATTCAAAGTTTTCTTCTCAGCAATAGAATGACGTCTTTCCCAATCAGAAGCAACTGCACAACTAACTCTTCCAACCTAAACAAGAAAAAAGGGGTTAGAAATCAACAAAATAAGGGAAATAAACAAGGAATAGAGAAGAAACTTACCATGCTACCTAAAGCATATAATGAAGCGAGGAGAGACGAATCTTGAAATTCCTTTGAGGGAGTTATTATCAATTACGGTAGGAACTTTACAAGCCTTCGCAATAAGTTTGCGAGCATTCGCTGTAGGAGAATTTCCTAATCCACGAGAAGAATGGAGGAAAGCCTCGAGAGATGCTAACCATTGCTTTGAGGCAAAAGTTTCTGGGATACTATAATCTTCATTTCCACCTTCATCAACATCATTATCATCATCTCCTTCGTCAGAAAGAGTATCGGAATTAGAACTAAAATCCTTTTCAGGAAATTTATCATCTTCATCACCAAGATCTTCCTCAATATTCTCATTAGAAGAAATTACATTGGAATGAGACTTGGTTGAGAATTTCTTCTTTTTCCTCCTCTCGTAAACAACATCTTGAAGCTTTCTTTTCCCTTTGCGAAGAATATCATCTTGACTACCAGAAGCTTGGGTAACCTTTGCAGAACGAAGAGTTTGTTGTCTTGCAGTAAGCCTTTTAGAAGAAGTAGAACTCTTATTTTCAATCGCAGCAATCTCAGGAAGAAGTGGAACCTGCAAATTCAAATAAGGATAAGAAACAGAGGCAACAATATATTGTTTAGAAAAATACAAGAGTGTTTCTTACCTCATTTGAAATTAAAGGGTAACAAAAAAGATAAGGAGATGGAAGTACATACATTTCTAAAAACCCAAGGTTGATAATAGCGGTTACGAAGGTTCGCAGGAAGTTCTACTATCCCAGAAATATAAGAACCCGATAATATTAAAGGGTACTTATACCAATCTTCATCATTAGAACGACGAGGTGTCTTATTATTTCCTGAAGCATAATCAATATCGTGCATGAGAAGATCATCTGTTGCGATATTAGATTTACGATGAAGACGAACACCCCAACGATTATCTTCTTTCCTCGCAGGAATTAGTGTGTAATTTTTGAAGAAACCCTCAACTGTATAATTCGCAGCAACAATTTCTATATTTTCAAATCCAGGTTTCCTAAGATCAACTGAATACAAAGATTTCCCAAAAGCAGCACGATTTGCGAATTCAATTAAGAGGCGAATACAATCACCAGTCAATTGGTAAATGGCACAAGAAAAATTAGGGTGGGAAATAATTTCATAGAATAGAGGAAAATTAACATCATAAAGAGGAAGACCTGCGAGGATTTGACCTCGTGAGATTAAAATTTTTTGATCATCCCAAACATAGTTGGTAAAGATCTTCACACAGAGAGAAGATTTATTATCATAACCTTCAATCTCAGAGAGAATAAGGTCTCTATCAGCAAGTTCCGCATTAATTTGTTCAATAGTTTTCTTCTTTGGTGCCATTGAATATAAGATGGAAAATAGAAAGGAAAAAAGATAAAAGAGATTGCAGAGGCAGAAGTGGTGAAGAAGATGAATAAGAGAATAAAAAGCAAAGACAAAGGATAATATTTATAAGAGAATTTGATGAAGATAAAAACTTATTAATACGAGTAAGCGTGAACGGTTGAAAAGAACGGTTACGAAGATACGTGTCAAAAAGATAAGAGAAAAGTAAAAAGACGTGTTGCGAACTTGATGGATGGTAATAACTACACTAAATTTACGAGAATAGGGATTCTCATGACATTTCTTCTTCATAGAATTGACATGAGAAGAGGCAAGATGATGATAGAACCACGCATGTGTTCCGGCCCGAAGAATGTAGGTACTGAATATCGCAAGATAATAGTTCACGAGTATCGTAATAAATAAAGGAGAAAAGAGTTATAAAATGATACGATGATAGAAGTAGCGCGGAGAAATATGAAGTTTACGAGGATGGAATAATTTATGAGTATGAGTTACGATACTTCGCAACTCATATACAACTGTATAAGTTTTACTATAAATAGGAGTTCAAATGTAAAATTCGAGAGGTTCTTTTTAGTGAGTGTTAGAAAATATCTTAGGAAAGAGAATAGAGAAAGTTGTAACTATTCTAATTCCATTTAGATACTTCTTTGTAATCAATTGAGAACATTAATAAGAAAATTATTATTCATCATCAAGAACTTCTTGAGTTTTTACTAATTCTATTGAGGGTGTAGTTGTAGGTTATTTTGCAACTACATAATTGGCGCTAGAAACAGGGACTTGAGAATTGTGGTAGCCTAAATTTGAGGGAATTGTGGAAAATTTGAAGATCAAATGAAGTCAGTAGATGGAGATTGCAAAAAAAGAAGAATGTAATATGATCACAAAGACAATGATTGATGAATTTCATAGTAATATGAAGGGAAAAATATACAAGCGAGATTGTAGAGGAAGAAAGATCATGGAGGAAGAAAAGATAACAACTTTAGAAGAATGGGAAAAGCGGAAAATCACATTTTCAAAGAGCAGAGATAAATTCCAAATGAAGACTTGAACCACACTTCACCATTGGTGATCACAATTGCCGATCATGCTAGAAGATAAGAAAGCTATAGAAAAATGGAAATTAAACCGAATTTTGGTTGATACAGGGAGTCTGTTAATATCATATTCTATCATGCACTTAAGGGGATGGGAATTAAAGATGAAGAAATCACAAATTCAAAATGTCTTATTCATGGATTAGGAAAATCTACAACAAAATCTAAAGGGGAAATCGCGCTACGAATATTACTAGGAGAAATCGAAACACATGTAATCTTGTGTGTGATAGATATGGAATCTCCATATAACATGCTGATAGGAAGGCCGTGGATTCATGCGATCAAAGCTGTTGCTTCAACATTACATCAGAGAATCAAATTTCCTACACCAAATGGAATACAAGAAATAAAAGGAGATCTTGATAGTGCAAAATTTTGTTATCAAATTGAAGTAACGCAATGCGGAGGAAGAGCAAGAAAGAAACAACTTCGTAGGAAACTTGCGAAGGAAACAAAAAAGGAAGAAGAATTCCGAGTGTATACAATAAGAGCAAAGGAAGGGAGAGGTATACCAAATGAGATTCCAGAAAAAGAAGGGGAACCAGCAAAAATAATCAAAGAACCAACACCTATGGGGGAGCAAAGTCCAAGCTATGTTGCATGTGAACCAACTAAAGAAATAAATATTGGAAGTAAAGAGGAGCCTTTATTCTTGCGAATTGGAACTAAGATGGATGAAGAAGAAGAAAAAAGAACTATTGATCTTTTGCGAGAATATAAAGATATCTTCGCAGGAAGTGTAGATGAGATACCAGGAATTGATCCATCAGTGGCGTGTCATAGATTGAACATAGATAAAAATGTAAGACCATTCAAACAAAGAATAAGGAAGATATCACAAAATTATCATGTACAGATAGAAGAAGAATTACAAAAGATGTTGGATGCAGGGATCATAAGGGAAGCAAAATATCCAGAATGGATTGCGAATATGGTCATTGTTCCGAAAAAGAATAAAGGAATAAGAATTTGCATAGATTTCACTGATCTAAACAAGGCATGTCCCAAAGATAGTTTTCCATTACCAGATATACCACAAATGGTGGAATCAGCTGCAGGTCATGATAGAGTCACTTCACTTGATGGATATAAAGGGTATAATCAAATATCACTCGCAGAAGAAGATCAAGAACATACTTCCTTTTTTGCTCCAAGGGGTTTGTATTGTTATGTGAAGATGCCATTTGGTTTACGGAATGCGGGTGCTACATATCAACGTATGGTTGAAAAAGTGTTCGCGAAGTGGATACATAAAACTTTGGAGGTATATGTAGATGATATGTTGATAAAAAGCAAGGAAGCTAAAGATCATGTGCAAGATTTGAAGGAAATATTTGAGCAAATGAGAAAGTTCAACATCAAATTAAATCCTGAGAAATGTATAATTGGGGTTTCATCTGGAAAGTTCTTGGGATACATAGTATCAAAGGAGGGAATACAAGTTGATCCAGAAAAGGTCCAAGCAGTTCGTGACATGCCAACACCTGCAACGGTAAAAGAAGTACAAAAGCTAAATGGACTCTTGGCTTCACTTGGAAGATTTATTTCGCGAATGTCGCTAAGTGCAAGCATTTTTTCAACATACTTAAGAAGGAGCAAAATTCAAGTGGACTGATGAATGTGAAAAATCTTTTCAAGGAATCAAAGAATACCTCGCAAATACATCTATACTACAGAAACCGAGAGAGACGAAGAATTATTGGTATACCTCGCAACAACTCCATATGCTCTAAGTGCAGTTATGTTGCGAGCAGACGCAGGAGTAGAAAGGCCCATTTACTACATTAGTAAAACCTTTAATGCAGCAGAGAAGAATTATTCTAAAATGGAGAAGTTAATCTTAGCCCTGGTTTATGCATCATTCAAGTTACGAATATACTTTCAAGCACATGTGATAAAAGTGGTAACCAAAGTCCCAATTGAATCAATCATGAAGAACACAAAAAGGTCAGGAAGAATAGAAAGGTGGAATGCACAAGTAAACCATTACAAGATAAAATACTTAAGTATTGTCATCGCAAAAATCACAAGTCGTCGCAGATTTTTTGGCAGAATTTCCTTTGGAAGAAGATGAAGCAAGAGAGGAAATGATGGATGTTGAAGAAGAATTTGGAAATCCAAAAGACTTGTTAATGTAACCAGATAGATGGGAAATTCTAGTGGATGGATCATCCAATAGTGAGGGAAATGGAATTGGAGTCGTGGTGATTTAACCGAAGGAGAAAGAACAACATTCTCATTCAGACTAGAATTTGCATCCACGAACAATGAAACAGAGTACGAAGTTGTAGTGCATGCATTAAAGATCGCAATAGAAAAGAAGCTTGAAAGTATAAGGATAACAAGTGATTCGCAGTTAGTGATTTGTCAAATTAAAGGGGAATATACCACAAATGAATCTTCTTTGAAGAAATACAAGAAACTCGTTGAGGAATTATCTGCGAAGATACCAAAATTAAAATGGAGACATATATCTAGAAAATATAACCATCTCGCAGATGCTTTTGCATTTATTCCAAGCATGATGACAAATCCAAATACAAGAAATATCCAAATACAGACAATTCAACACCCATCAGTGGACAAAGAGAAAGAAATTGAGGAAGCTGTTGCGATGGAAGTAGAAAGAGAGTTATCAAACAACATCGCAGATTGGAGAAAAGAAATTCATGCATATCTCGCAACATGAGAAATATCCAGGAACAGACTAGAAGCACATAAATTAAAGAGTCGTGCAACAAACTATGAGTTGCGAGAAGGAATTTTATATAGAAAATCTTTCAATGGACCACCTCTCAGGTGCTTAACTCGCTAAGAAGGAGAAAAAATATTGAAGATGTTACATGGAGGAGAAGCTGGCAATCATAGTGGGGGAAGATCTCTAGCATATAGATCAAAGATACAAGGATATTACTGGCCTTATATGCATACAGACGCAAAATTGTTCATACGAAGATGCAAGGAATGTCAACGACATGGTAAAAGAATTCATGCACCAGGGGCCACATTAACTTCTTCAACAAGCTGCTGGCCTTTTGGTAAATGGGGATGGATATTGTTGGACCATTTATACCTGGATCTGGTCAAAGGCGATACTTGATAGTTGCAACAGATTATTTCACGAAGCTCGCAGAAGTAAAAGCAGTACAACATATTCGTGATAAAGATGTTTTTACATTCATATTTGAGAACCTCATTTGCAGTGTACGGGGTTCAAAGACAACTAGTATCCGATAATGGAAAACAATTTGAGGGGAAGAACATAGAGATGTTACTCAAAGTGCTTTTAGGATAAAATGTGGGAAGTCAACCCCGTTATATCCACAAGCTAATGGACAGCAGAAGCAACAAATAAAACAATCGCAGATACAATCAAAAAGAAATTAGAAGGACATCTCAAAGGATGGTGCGAGCAAGTACCTAGCGCAGTTTGGGCATACAATACAACTAGAAGAGAAGCAACTGGAATGTCTCCTTATTGTCTAACATATGGAGTAGAAGCAAGATACCCACAGAGGTTGTAATTCCGACAACAAAGAAAGAAGCTTGGGAAAGAAATTTAAGTGCGGGAGTAATATTAAGTGAATTGGATGATTTGGAAGAAAAAAGAGAAAAGGTGTTGCACCATATGAAGATTTATCAAGAACGATTAGCTCGAGAATACAACAAGAGAGTCATTGAACGTGAATATAAACCAGGTGATTTGGTCATGCGAGAAACACCTCGATATCAAAAAGAAAATGGAGGAAAATTAGCACCAAAATGGGATGGACCATATGTTATTAAAGAAGTTGTAGGAAGCGGAGCTTATCGGCTGATGGATCCAGAAGGGAGAGACATGGGTTTGAGGCTTGGTAGACCTTGGAACAGACTATATTTGAAAAGGTATTATCCATAAAACTCATGAAAATTTTTACGAATATTGTTTGCTCGCAGGAAATTGGGAAAAGTTACGAGTTTCAAAATTTATATTGCGATTAAACTTTCATTAATTTGCGAATAAAAGACCGCAATCTGTGATCAGCCTCCAAAAAAGAAAGAGAGCCGCAGAAAATTTTATACATGCAAACCTTTGTGGCGTACACCCTAGTTCGCGAAGCTATATTTCGTAAGAGGCAAAGTCCTAAAGTACGTCATTTAAGGGGGTACCTATAAACGTGGCTAAGGGTAACCGGAACACCACCAAGGGCCCTTAGTACATGGTAAAATTTTAGGGGTACAACCCAATAATGGGGTACCTATCCGGGTTAGACACCTTGGATTCTCACCTAATCTAGCGACATTACGCAATATAAAATGCGGTGTAAGAGGATTTAGGTTGGGCGACTAAGGCATACTGTCTTTCCCAAGAAGTGCATAAAACGATCAAGGCGCCGAGGTACACGGTTGAGTCAAGAGTGCCGGGTGAGGTTGAACCACATCTGCCATTTTTGACAAGTCTTGGCAAATGATGCACTTGGCCCAAAGATACCCCATAGGGTGCAACCTCGTAACTATAAGCCCTATAGGCAAAAAGGATAAGAGGTTGCGATCAAAAACTGGTTGTTGGAAGAACCGGATGGGAAGAGCTAACCTTGTATGGTCGATGTACGCTTCCTTGAAGGGGAAACCAGGGGGAAGATAAAGGGCAGCACCCTCCATTAGGGAGCTGATACGTGCTATAAGACGCAAATGTCACGAGGCTTCTTGTTTGCGAAAACATAAAGGCTTGTCATATTTGTGCAACAAATGAAGTTCTGAGCATTCTAAAGCAAAAAAAAAAAAAAAAAAAAAAAAGAGAGAAGGAAAACATACAAAAAGAACTCGCAGAATGAAACAAAGAAGTTAAGATGAGATCAATGGGTTATTACATGAAAGTGTAAAAACGTCCTGCGTCGCAAGACGATAATGTCACGAGGTTGTATGTTCGCAAGAATGTTCAGGCTTGTCATATTATCGCAAATACAAAAATTTACTACAAAAGAGGTGGCAAAATAAGACCTTTACTTAGGAAGGCATGATAAGACCACAGTAAATTAATGAAATTCATTACATCAAAATCATTGAAGAAATTATACAAGTATATACATTATGAAGATCTGAAAAGAAGACAACTTCGTCGATATCATTGAAGAAATTTTACAAGAATATACATCATGAAGTTTTGAAGAGAAGACAGCTCTGTCAATATCATTGAAGAATTTTTACAAGAAGTCCTATCAAAGAAGACAACATCATTGAAGAATTTTAACGAAGACTTAACAAAAGATGCGATTTTGATAGCAATCAAATACAGATAAGTTCATATTCGTAAAAGTTTACGAGAATTACATACTTCTTATACTTCTCCATATATTGAATATTTCTCCAAAAGTTGAATACTTCTTATAATTCTTCAAGAATATCTCATATTTATTATACTTCTTCAACGGATATTTCATTTGGTGAAGGTTAAGTAATCATTATACTTAATCATATGTTACGTAATTATTGATGAATTGATTGAATACTTCTTATATCTCTTCATTTGGTGAATTGAGTACTTCTAATACTTCTTATATCTCTTCATTTGGTGGATCGAGTACTTCTAATACTTCTTATATCTCTTCATTTGACGGATTTAGTACTTCTAATACTTCTTCAAAGGTATTGTATATGTAGTATACTTATTAAGGATATTTCATATATTTTATTTCTTATACTTAAAAGGGAGGATTTATTATTTACAATCGTAACAAGTTGAAACTTCGTAAGATAAATTGAGGCAGATATTCTAATACTTCCAACAATGTTTAATCATTTAAAGAGAAATAATAGGGGGAAAAGGAGATACTAAGCTTTATCTGTGAGTTATATATTATTTCTCTTCATATGATCAAATGGGGCAAAATAAGGAAAACATTTAATTAAAGAAAGGTTAAATTATCTTCGCAAAATATCAAATATACTTCTTAAGAAAGGTTAAATCATCTTCGCAAAATATCAGATGTACTTCTTAAAAAACATAATTGTTCGCAAAAAGAAAACCAACAAGAATTAAGGGAAGGAATTCAAAAGAAAGGAGGACAGGAGAGTCAATGATAAATTGAAAAAGAATGTTATCATGCTTCATCAACACTGTCTTTGGATCTTTAAGATGAGTAGGGTCATTAGCAACTTTCGACTTTTTGCGAGATATCATCCTTTGAAGAATATGCAACAGAACATCTCCTTGAGGAATAGATTCTTTCTCGTCATCAAGATCTTCATCATCACTCTCATAATCGAAATCACTATCGTGCTCACGAGCAACTTCATCGTCGATATTTTCGTGAGGAGTAATTTTCACAGAGGCAAGGCTCTTGATAAGAGAATGTTATTCGTAAAGACTTGAGCTTTGGATGACTTTCACGAAGTATAGCTTTTTGATGGTTGGTATCTTCGATATCTTTGGAATAAGCAAGATAGTTGAATCTCCGAGTAGCACGGTCACGAGAGTTGATTAAGCGGGTAGAAAGCAAAGCATTTTTCTTACGAAGCTCGGAACAGGAGGCTTCTAATCCAGCTTTCGCATTACGAAGGTTGTTCTCAGATTCTGCAAATAAAACAAAATTCAAAGGATAAAATTTGCGAGTATAACGAAATTTAAAGATATACCAGAGGCAGTCAAATTTTAATGACTACCTTCTCTTTGCGAAGTAAGAGATTGAGCTAAAGATAGACAACAGTTCTTCATCTGATTCATCGCATTATCAAAACCATCACCAACTAATCCTTTAAGTCGAGATTGAAGCTTTTGATCTTTAGAAAGAAGAAAATTTTTATCCTTCGCAAGTTTGGCATTAAGACTTTTTAATGACGAATAATCTTCTTCAAGTTGATTCTTCTTAGTACTCAAGACTATATTCTTATTAATAAGGGAATTCTTCTCAATAACAAAAGAATTTCTTTCAAAGATCTCAAGACTTCTTTAATTCCTCAAGTTCACCTTTCAACAAAGAAAGAAGATTTTCTTGATCGCAACATTTATTCTCAAGAGTTTTTAATTCTTGCGAAGAAACAATCATTGTATTCAAAAACGAACATTTCTCTTCGATAAGGTTTTGTTCTCTTCTAATAAGGTTTCTATTCTCAAATTAGCTTTAGTTAAGGAAGAAAAAAGTTGAGATATGTCATCATTCAAAAAATTTCGATCATATATTAGTTGAGTATTCTCTTGAAAAAGAGCGTCGAGTTGTCAAGAGCACACGAGTAAAGATTAGATAAATGGGAGAATTGGTTTGAGAGGCTTTCATGCTTGGTTCGATATTCTGTTGCATCTGATTCATGGTGAAGTACCAATCTTCTACATTTCTGGATGGATTCTATAAAGGGAATGGGTTTTAATGGATGTTTCAAGCATATGAAGAATATAAGTAAATAAAAGGGAAAATATGAAGATAGTAATCATACCTTTCAATTCATCATTTCTTTTGCGAAGAATCGCGCAATGATCGAGAATCATTTTGAAGATGATAATTTTCTTTACGGAGATCCTCGCATTCTGCTTGAGAAGATTTCAAAGATTGGCGAAGCAATTCAATTTCTTTTTCCAAGGATTGACGTGAAGAAGAAATGTCTGGATTGACGAAATTATTTAGCACTTCGCAAAACTCATATTGCGAACGAACATTAGTAGACTTCGCAGTATTGGTCAAAACCTCAGATAACATTCGGAAAGTTGAATAAATTCCATCTCGAATTTCTTGAGGAAGAGGAGAAGAATTTGAAGGAATAAGAGCAAGCTGCAAATTGTTTGGAGAAATAGCACTCAAAGGATTTGGGGACAAGATAGGTTTTTCAAGAGAAGAAGTTGAAGAAATATTTTAAGAGGGTTGTTTTTCAAGAGAAGAAGTTGAAGAAATATTTTGCGAGGGTTGATCTTGAAGAAGTGTTGATAAATTGACACTGATGGGAGATTGAAAGGTAGGTAATGGAGTAGAGGCAGGAGTGTGTGAAGAAGCATTTTCACGAGGAGGAGAGGAAAATTCCTTATCAACTTCAGGAAGGAAATCATCAATCGGAATTAATGGTGTGGGTTTAGTTACTCGAGATCTCTTACCAGGGTTTGGTTTTTCGCCAACCTGCGAATCAAAATGTAGATTAAAAACTGAGGCAACAATATATTGTTCGGGGAAAGAAGGCAAAGTATTTTAACTACCTTTTGATTCTCAGATTTTCTTCTTCGTGGATTAGGGCTTGAATTTTTTAGTTGAGGTTTCATCCGAGGAGTTATTTTCTTTGAAATAAACCAAAATCAGATAACAAATTATACTGAGAAATTAAAGAGGAGAACAAATGAAATGCGCGGAGATAGAAGGAAATTACCTTGGAGAACTCATGAAGATATAATAGAAGAAAAAATTGCAGAGAAAACAGTAATGGAGAGTATGAATAGAAGATAAAATTGCAGAAGTAAGAAGAAGAAAAGGAAGAGAATATAAAGGAGTTATATAAGGGAATAACTAGAAAAGGACGGTTACAAAAGACATGTCCAAATTCTAAAAGACTAAGTAACGGTTATGTTCTCACGATCATTTCTTCTTCGTAGAATTGACATGAGAAGAGGCAAGATGTAGGTACTGAATATCGCAAGATAATAGTTCACGAGTATCGTAATAAATAAAGGAGGAAAGAGTTATAAAATGATACGATGATAGAAGTAGCGGGGAAATATGAAGTTTTGCGAGGATGAAATAATTTTGCGAGGATGAATTGCGATACTTCGCAATTCATATACAGCTGCATAAGTTTTACTATAAATAGGAGTTCAAATGTAAAATTCGGGAGGTTCTTTTAATGAGTGTAAGAAATTATCTTAGGAAAGAGAATAGAAAAAGTTGTAACTATTCTAGTTCCATTTTGATAATTCTATGTAATCAACTAAGAGAATTAATAAGAAAATTATCATTCACCATCAAGAACTTCTTGAGTTTTTACTAATTCTATTGAGGGTGTAGTTGTAGATTATTCTGCAACTACATTGTCGCAGAAAATAAAATAATGATAAGGCAAGATCAACGAATTATTACGTATAAAGGTAAGAATGTCCTGCGATCTTGTCGCATAAAAGTGGCATAATAAGACCTTTAACTAGGAAGGAGAAGTAAGACCACAAGAAAAGTTATATCTGCGAAGCATATAACAATTTTTTCGCAGAAATATTTGCGATAATACTACAAATTGGTAACAAAAGGCAAGCATGGGATTTCTTACAAGGGTAACAAATAAAATACTTCACAAGGAAGATTATGAGGGGAGAATATGGGGATTATAAAATAACATTTCATTATCTCCCTTGAGAAGAATCAAAATAATAAAAAAGAAGGAAGATAATCAAGTTTATGAAGATTGGATTCAGAATTAATAAAAATATATAAATTAGAGCAGGTGATTGAGTTACAAAGAACTTCAATGTTTCGCAAAAAGTGCAGGAAGAAGAAAAATTCGAAAATTACAATGATTCTAGAATCGAAACATCTCGCAGAATACATGATAATTTAAAGAATATTTTTCTCTAATTTCATCATTCTTGTTCACCACTATTATCTTCACTAGTATCATCTTTTTCAGTATGAGTTTCTCCATCACCAGTGATTGTTTCATGAGGAGTATTTTGTTCTTCATGAGGAGGATCTTGTTCTTCTGTTTCATTAAGAGGGTTTCCTTCGTTCTCAGGTGGATTTTGTTCGTCTTCAGAAAAATCTTCTTCATTACTTGAATAATTCAGATCTTCATCTATAGGGTGGGGAACTTCATTATCATCTATCTCTAAAGGTTTGATCTTTATAGGAGGTAGAGAATGAGAGAGTAGAACATTATTTATGAAAACCTCAGCGCCTAAATGAGCTTTGCGGAGGCAATTCTTTCCCGATTTCTGATCTATATATCTTTAAAATATTCAAGATAGTCAAATATTCTCAATGCCCTGTTATGAGAGTTGGAAAGCGCGGTGTTCTTTTTGCGAAGTTTGGCTAATCTCATAGATAGATCCGAAATTGAAGCTTGAAGATTCTTCTCAGATTTTGCGAAAGAAAAATTGCATGTTAGAGAGAATTTTTGCGAAAAATAAGATGAGAAAATACAATGAAGTAATTAATAGTTGAGGCAGTCAAAATAACTACCTTCCTTTTGAGAAGATAAAGTGTGAATTATAGTAAAGAAGCAACTCTTCCATCGGTCCATGGCATCATCAAAACTATCCCCAATCTTACATTTTAAACGTGATTTTATGCTTTTTCATAATTGCGAAGATAAAAATTTTCTTCCTTCAGTCGAGAATAATCATCTTTGAGATTGTTGACTTTTACACTTAGAGCTAATCTGCCTTTAATAAGCTTCTCTTGTTCAGCGGCAGATGATTCAATTTTCTTTTTAAGTTCATCTTTCAGTATGCGAAGGGACTGCTCTTGGTCCTTACACAATTTTTGAAGATTGTCTAGTTGCTGCGAATAAGCCTTTGTTGTATCTACAAAACTACGTTTCTCTTGAGATAAAACTCTGTTTTCATCCGATAAAGATTTCACCCTCAAATTAATTTGATTCAGCGAATATAAAAGTTGGGAGGCTTCGTTATTTAGACGATCCCGTTCATGAATTAGTTGATCGTGTTCATGATTTAGTTGGTTATTCTCATTCTTAAGGTTATTTATCTCGTCAAGTGAATATGTATGAAGAATATTCAAATTGATTCTTCCAAGATTCTTTCCCAGTGCGGGCTTCCTCAGCGATTGTTTCCCACTCAAATATCTTCATTAATTGGTTATGTTTTGAAGCTAAATATACATCAACAAATAAATAAGGGAAAATTGAGTACATAAAAAGCAAGGTTTTACAGAGGCAAAAGTAAAGACAAGAAAGTTATACCTTTTAGATCATCATTTCTACTGCGAAGAATTTCACAGTCTAATTCAGAATTATGAAGCTTATGATCGAGAAATTCACACTCCAAAGTTTTGGATTGAAGATTCTTCTTCAAAATTTCAACCTCATCTTCTAAAGAAGTTAACGAAGATGAAGAACCGCAAGACCCAAGATGCTTGCTTAGAATCATATAAATATCCTGTCTCGCAGGATCTGAAGAATATTTCATAGCATCGTTCAAAACTTCAGATAATACTTGAAAAGAAGCTTCAACCCCTGTTGCTATTTCTTGGGAAGAAGGAAGAGAAGTAGAAGAAGAGGATTTGGCAATAGTAAGAGTGAAAGAAGGAATTTGATTGGTCGCAGTTATAGTTTCATTCACCGCATCATCATCCACCGCAACCTTCTTTATAGCAGATTTGTTTACCACAGTTTCATTATCTACGACTTCATTTGCCGCAGCCTCGTTAACTGTTGTTTCATTTACGTTGGTTACATTCACCGCAACTTCATTTGTCGCAGATTTATTTCCAATTATCATAGATTCATCTATCGCAGTTTCCAAAATGTCGGGATTATCAGAGATAGGAATGTTAGTATTGATAACTTCATTAGAGGTTGATGAAGAAATAATATGGGTATTGAGATTCACGCAAGGAGAAGAAGAAGATTTATCTTGCGATGGGACAGGTTTTGCAGGTAAAAACTCGATAATATCCACTTCATCTGAAAGAGTTTTAACTTGACGCGAACGCTTAAGAGGTTTGGGAACATTCTCTTCGTTCTGCGAATAATAATGTAGGTAATAAACAGAGGCAACAATATTGTTATTTCAAAATAATAAGTGTTTCTTACTACCTTATCATTCTCATATCTCTTCGTCTTCCCAACGCGCCTTTTCTGAGAA
The DNA here is from genome assembly GCA_023529315.1 of Papaver bracteatum. NCBI lineage: Eukaryota > Viridiplantae > Streptophyta > Magnoliopsida > Ranunculales > Papaveraceae > Papaver > Papaver bracteatum. The sequence continues at coordinate 118,036 of JAJJWX010002607.1, forward strand.
CCCTTAGGGTTAGGGTTCTTGATAGTAATTTTGGTTTGAGAAGTGGTGTTACTGAAAAAGATGATAGAATATGGGGATTATGAAGAAAAGAGGGCAATAAAGAAAACATAACAAAAAAGATGGAAAATAAGAACATACCTTTGAGTCTCCATTAAAGCAAAGCAGGGAAGAATACCAGGAAACAAAAAGTTGCAGACAAAAAAGATTTTAAAGAAAAAAGAGAAGGTGAAAGAAGAAAGAAATACACTCGAGTGGAATGGTATTTATAGATGAAGGATGGGTAACCGGGTAAAACGGTAAAGATCGACGCGTGTCAATAGTAAAAGCGTAAATTAGGGAACTTTGTCGGGTAAAAGATAAGGAGTTGTGGAAATTAAGAAGCTTAATTTCTCATGATCTTTATCTTCTTCGCAGAAAAGATATGATAAGAGGCAAGATGTAGGGGCAGAATATTGTCACAACAATATTCCTGCGAAATAAACAACTGTTCTGTGATGCATCGATAATAAACGAATTACTCTGCGGCACATCAGTGATATTATGCGACACATCCAAAGATGACTTAAACAATGACGTAATGACTGAAAACGACAGAAACACGAAGAAAGTGTGACATGTTTGCGGTATATCAATAAAACCTGCGAAAGATAAAGGCGGTGCCAGCTGCGATTTATCGCAAGAACTCAGATCCGAAATTGAAGGGAATCTTAGATGTAAATGAGCTGTCATGAGCTGTAATCCACTATGTAAATACCTATATAAAGGAGGTGAATAGTTACAGAGAGGGGAGGAATTTTTGGAGTGTTAGGAAAGTTTTTAGGAGAGAGAAAAATCTTTGTTAAGTGTTCTGTGTTCTTGATTTCTGTAATTCCTTAAGGTCATATTAATGAAAAAGTGTTCTTAATCTTCAAATTATGTCATAAATATTGATAGATTCTTGAATAGGGTGTAGTGTGGGAATTCCTGCAACTACAACGGGAACCAAGCACATGGACACACCAGGAAAAAGGGAAACCCTAAAAGCTAGATTTTCACGGAAAGGGAGTAATAATGCTCGTGCAGACCTACTTCACACAGTAATTGAGGCGACTTGCATCACCACGGCATTCACGCCTAATTTTTATTACAAGTTCGTGCAAAGCATACCTACAGCTAGGATTCATACCAACTTAGAATAGCAATATTTCTACAAGTTCATGAAAAAGTACGCATGTAGCTAGGGTTTGCACCAACACAAAAGAAAATAGGAAGCGAGTTAAAGAGGAAGTGTTGGAAGGCATACCTGGGGTTTGCTTGTCCGCTTTACTGTTACCACACCGCCAAAACAAAATAAATATAAAACAAAAGGAGAGGCCGGCCCTCCTTTTATAGGCGTGATATTTGGGAGTTTTGGATACGGAAAGGATTTCATATTTTGAGACAAGTAAGGAAAAGAGGCAATCGGTCCCGCGAAGACAAAGTTACCACGCCAAGACCATCCGCGCCATTTCCCTGGCCCCACATGCTAAACTGTCTGCCATGCTTTGCCTCTCCAAGACCGCGCATTCTTTGCCTCTCCAAGCCGTCTGTGCCGTGACTTGCTAATACCAAAAAATTCGCCATGTCAGCGTCATGATGTTCCCTAGCCCAGTCAAGGTGATGTATGGCCAGACTAAGCCAGCAATTTTCATCTCACCACTCCACGGTTGGTATCCCCAGTATAATTTATGCAAGGCCGCCAGTACGGGAAGCACAAGCTTCCTTTACCTCTCGAAAAAGGTTAGTCGGACTTTTCTGACCATCTTATCACATCTTGTTTTTTCTATTTCTTGTCCTAGCCTATCACCATATTATGCCTACCTCGCAACGATGCTCCTGTTCCGAGCTAAGCAGAGGACTTAATGTTGATGGTGGTTTTTAGATTAGGGTTAAAATCGTAAAACCGCATATCTGACATGATGTCATTATGGCCATAAGAACATTTATTGAACCCTTTATTATGTTTACGAGAAAATTACCGGGGTACCTTTTTTTAATACTAATTAGGGTTCTGATAGGCCAAACCCTAATTCCTACACAACATGTGCCAATGGCATGCCGTTCCAGCCACACCTCCGCGTCAAGGCATTCCAACCATGCTATCCGTACCACCGTGCCAATGGCAAACCATGCCAACCACATCTACCGCGCCAAGGCATGCCAACCATGCTAGATGCACCACCGTGCCAAGCCAAACCGTCCATTCCAAGCCCTTGGCCCCATGCCAACCTAGCCGCGCCACCATGCTGGCCTTCCCTATGCGGCTACCAAAACGAAGGCGTGTGACAATCAACGATCGCCCTTCAGTCACATGAGAAAATCCTAGCCGTCCAAGGTTACCAGAAAATACATGCTAACCTTTGACCTAAAACCCTAGCTTGGTCACGATCCTACCTTGGTCAGGCCAAACCCTTGGCCCCACCATGCCAAGTCAAATTGCACCTTGCCTTAGCCCTAACCATGCTAGCCGCACCATGCGCCCACGGCATGCCAATCCCTTGGCCCACCATTCCAAGCCATACCGTCCACTCCAAACCCTTGGCCCCACCATGCCAAGCCAAACTGCACCTTGCCTTGGCCCTAGCCATGCTAGCCGCACCATGCGCCCATGGAATGCCAAACCCTTGGGCCCACCATGCCAAGCCAAACACACTTTTCCATGGCCCCATGCCAACCTAGCCGCGACACCATGATGGCCTTCCCTATGCGGCTACTAAAAAGAAGGCGTGCGACAATCAACGGTCGCCCTTCAATCCTAGGAGCAAATCCTAGCCGTCCAAGGTTACCAAACAAAGCATGGTAACCTTTGACCTAAAACCCTAATTTGGATGTGCCAAACCGCGCCAAGGCATGCTATGCCATTTGCATGCCAACCTTGCTACGCCACCATGTTGTCATTCCCTATACGGCCACCAAAAACGAAAGCGTGCGACGATCAACAGATACCTTTCCTCTTAAGATGCGAAATCTCGACCGTCGAAGGTCACCAAGCTAGCAAAGTCTCCCAAGCTCAACTTGCCTGGAAATAACAATATGCTACATGTTTTCCACAAAAAATATTCGATACATCAACACATATCACAAATTGGAGGATCCTCTTTGGGCATTGGTTTGGAGGTTTACAGCGTGCGGCGTACACTACGCCTGTCATAAGGAAGTGTCATAAGGGTGAGGCGGTTAGTTAATTCAGGGAGTTAATGGTGAAACATTCTTTTTTATGGGACATCAATTCCATGCGTTAAGGGTGACCACCTCTTCCCATTTACTCACCCATTTTTCCATTCCTTAATGAGATCAGAGTACGTTTCACTTCGACTTGTATAAATGGGTCTTACCTATTTCCACCTAACAACAAGTTCAGTCAGGAGAATACAACACTCAAAAAATACTTGCTAGCTTTCCATTTGTTAGCTTCCCACTTTCTGATACAAGTCGTAGAAAACAACTACTCTTCCAGAAATCAACTATTCTGGTCTCATCACTTTCCTTGCTTCCCTCCCCAAAACCAACCCATTCTCCTTCACTTTGTGACTGAAGCAAGTCTGGAACGTCCATTTCTTGGTTTAGGCCAGACTTGTACAAATTGATCTCTCGAATCTAAAGTACTCCCTTATAATACATTGTTTAGGGTTTAAATTCGTTTCTCACCCACACACCCGAAATTATCAAAATCAGCAGAAACCGTTTTCACCCTCAAACAACTATATAGGCTAAGATTATAAAAATGTGGTATTTTGAGCCAAGTATATCTCGCCAATCTATTTCTCAAAATATGTGTTGGTAAAGCTTTCACTTTAGCCAAGTTCATCTTTACCCAGTGACAAAAGTCATGTTAAGTTTCAATCACTTTGAAAACTGCTTTGGCGAAAAATGATTTGTGAATAACAACTATATAACGTCCTCTGAGAATGTTTCAATGATTGAAATGCGAGTTTAGACAATATAACCAATGAAGGATATAAGCATTGTTGTGGAAACACATATGTGTATGTCCTTATTCCTTGAACCAAAGTTTGCGAACTTTATTGATCAAGAGAACCAGAGAAGTGCGTGATCTTCATTCCACGAACTCAGTCCACAAACCTAGTTCGTGAACTAGCGAAGTTTTCAAACCCATGAATTTCTGCTGGAGTTTGTGAACTCCATCCGGGAATTTAAGTCCGCGAACTTGAGTAGGTTATGTCTAAAAACGATGTTCGTGAACTCATCTCTATAAACTAAGGAATGCTATTGAAAAACATGGCTATATAATTCATGAACCGATTCGAGTGAATTTGCTTCAATTGTATCTTTTATAGTACATAAAGATCTAAGCAATTTAACAAATCTCTAGTTCATTTGAGTCATTTGAACTAGTTATGGTGAAGAAGAATATGGTTGATATGAAAGTTATCATATGGCTAACCATTTGGTTAACTATTGTTGAACTAACTAATATCCAAGTTTGGGTACGGTTTTCACAAGCCTACATATGTGCATTTCATGTGTGTATAACAAACTATGTTTTTGAACTTAAGTTTGATAAATATTATCTTGAATCTAATCAGGTTTTCATCTAACGGTGAATATTTAATGCTTTGTTACTAAGATAACATTGATTGCAAACCCCGATTTGAAAGACTATATAAGGGAGAACTCTAGCAACTGGGAAACCTAATCCCCACACCTTACCTGTGATACTATTTTCATATCTAGAGTCGATTCTCCTTTAACCTTTGGTTTCTTCTTCTAAACCTGGTTAACGACTTAAAGACTTCATTGGGATTGTGAAGCCATATTGATACTACTTTTATCGTAGTTGTGTGATCTGATCTTGATGTTTCTATCATACGAGTACAATTATAATAATTGGCTTGAGAATTCTATCTACGATAGGCAAGATATAAAAGTAGTCACAAATATATTCGTCTCATCGTTTGTGATTCCACAATATCTTTTTTTGCTGCGTCGATTAAGACTATTGTGAGGTGGTTGATAAAGCTGAACTGTTCTTCGGGAATATAAGTATGGTTTTATCAATTGGTTCCTGTTCACTTTGATTTATCAAAATACGGAAAAAAACTCGTAGGTATATTCATGGGAGACGGATTTATCTATTACCGTAGACTTTTCTGTGTGATACAAATTGGTTTATTAAAGTCTTCGACTTTGGGTCGTAGCAACTCTTAGTTGTGGGTGAGATCAGCTAAGGGAATCAAGTACGTAGTATCCTGTTGGGATCAGAGGCATATGAGCATAACTGTACCTTGGATCAGTGTGAGATTGATTGGGGTTCAACTACAGTCCAGACCGAAGTTAGCTTGGAGTAGGCTAGTGTCTGTAGCGGCTTAATACAATGTATGTTTAATCTGGACTAGGTCCCGGGGGTTTTCTGCATTTGCGGTTTCCTCGTTAAAAAAATTCTGGTGTCTGTGTTATTTCATTTTCTGCATTATATTGTTTATCTTTATAATTTAAATAATACCGGTTGTGCGTTGAAGATCAATCAATTAGAATATCCAACCTTTGGTTGTTGATTTACATTGATTGACACTTGGATATTGGTCTTTGGTACTATCCAAGTTATTCCTTGTATTTGATTATAGACTCTATGATTTCTATTAGCTTGAGTAAATCAAAACAAGAGAGAGATAATAACTCCTTGAGATATTTCTATCTAGATTGAGTCTGACTGTCTAGTTGATTCTCTAGAAAGAAACTCAGAGTTTGTCCATACAGATTGCTAATTCGAAATATTAGGTATGGTTGTTAGACCATCGCTTTTTCACTTGAGATAGGAACGCATGCGAGTTCGACCGAGCAATGCTCTAACACCAAGTCTACACCAAATGATTGTATCACACAAACTATGTAAGATGTTACTCGGCTATTTTCACATGATTATCTTTTGACTTTCGTCAAGAATATAAGATGAACTTGATTGAAGCGAAAGCTTACCAACACATATTCCGAGAAATACGTAAGCGAGTTAATCTCATCTCGAAATCTCAAATGTGTATAATCAAAAACTATGGTAATACGACTTTTGTTTCAATGTAGGAGATAGAGTAGAAATAGGCTTTCCAAGTGATAGATGAGTTTTAGTCTCCACATACCTTTTGTTGATGAAGTTCCATAAGCTGGCCTTAGTAGTTCGTCGTCTTCAATTGATGAACGCCGTGAAGTCTAATGCTTAACTACATAATCTATCCTAATCTGAGACATCACTATAAGTATACTAAAAATCAAGACTTATAGTTTTGATCACTAACATTGACAAACAAGCTTGAGATAACAACGCTTGCGAGTTCGACCGAGCAGTGCTCTAACAATTACTTTTTGAATACAATGAATAGTCAAAATTTCTCCAATTCTCAATCCATGAGTAGCTAAATTTCTTTTCCAGGGTTTTGGAAGAAGCTATTTTCGATGAGTGAATTTTAGTAATTATTTTCTTTGACAATAAATACTCCATTTTCGTGCTTTTAATTTATTAAAAATGTTCTCTTCTTTACATGCTTCATAATAATTGTTTTGGGTAGTTTCTACCAATCTTTTTATAAGTGAAGGAAAAATTAGGCCTTAGAATAGCGACGAAAGTCATAAAAAAGAGAGCTTGTAAAGTTATATCTTCCAAAGCATGAGATTGGATTCGGAATTGTTTTGAGTAAAGTAGGAGTATTTTGTCAAAGAAATTGTTATTGAGTTTACAAATATCCAAATTAGTGGAATCCAAAACCCTAGATTCATCTCTCCTTGATTAAAAACAATTAAATTAAATTAGTTTGTCTTAGTATTTTCTTTTAATAATCAAAAACCAAATCTTCAAAAAGTCCGAGCAATGAATCTTTACTTCCACTGTAAAAACTAGATCAGTATGCATACCTGGTATGTGTACCATGAAGGCCAAACATCCCGAACTTCTATCATCAAGCCTAAACATTTAAGAACCTTAAACACAAATCAAGTTAGGCAGACATGAACGATACACAAGGTACATGGATCATTATATGTACTTAAAATAATAAAAACATAAATCTTGTTCAAGTTTATAGACATACCATTTTTTAGAAGAATCCAATCGAAATTCTACAGCCTTACCAAGGATTCAAAATCATACCTAACAAAATATATGTGCCCCTATGCTCGTGCTTCACTCATCGTAAACATAATAGGGAATTCCTTGGTGAGGATGCACTTCCAACACAATTCCTTGCTCATCATGACACCAAGAAAGAGTTTTTTTCCAACAACTTTTGCACTCAACAAAATTGAGAAACACCCAAGAGTCTATTTTTACAAGTCTTTCAAAGAACTTTAAAAGAACACACAAAGATTTTTATTCTTGAAGTCTTGTTTTACAACTTATAAAAAATAGACGCTGCCGATAATGTTGAGTACTGCATAAGGAAACTCTTTTAGTGTAAAGAGACATCCTAACTTTTTCACAATAAAAAGGCAATACAATTATCTTGACAAGGTGTATCGGAATTTAAGTGATGAATTGAATCATGCTTCGAGATGAGTCTATCCGACAGATGAGATTTTGAATCCTCTTGTACTATATCCAGTTTGTTGCAACCTTTAGGAATACAAAAAAAATGAGTATTATACTCACTAATTAGCAGATCAATATTGACTTCAACATGAATATTATTCACCATAACTTGATTTATTTTATCAAAAGAAACTTCTTCTTTCTGGAGATAAAACTCAACATCAAGAGATAAACTTTCAAGTTGCATTTTATGTTCTGAAAGAACTTCAAGGGAATTCAGACATGGAGAAGGTCGAGAAAGAATATTTTCTTCAGATTTAATCAAATTAGTCATGGTAGAATATTCCGAGTCCCTTGGATCTGGTGGAAGGTTTATAAAGTAAGCCCTTCTATCCATAGAGTCAGATTGCTATAAATACCAACTTATGAGTTCTTAAACGTGTTTGCCTGCTCTGATACCAATTGAAAAAAGCGAGGGTACAACAACCACACCCAATATTTCATTAGGCAATATGTATGGACTAACTCCAATATAATTCCAAGAGAATCAACTAGACAGTCAGACTCAATCAAGGAAAATATATCCAAGATTTATATCTTTGTTTCTCAATATAATCAGAAAATCAAACACATACAATCCGCGAGTCTGATTATTATGAAAAACAACTTGAATAGTACCAAAGACCAATGTTCAAGTGTCAATCAATTTCAATTAACAACCAAATGTTGGATTTACCAATTGATTGAACTACGCACAACCTGTGATATTTTAAGTATATAAATAGATATAATGTGGAAAAGAAATAACACAGACACCAAAAGTCTTTTTAACGAGGAAACATCAAACGCAGAAAACCCCTGGGACCAAGTCCAGATTTGAACAACACACTGTATTAAGCCGCTACAGACTCTAGCCTACTACAAGTTAACTTCAAATTGGAATGTAGTTGAGCCCTAACCAATCTCACACTAATTAAGATATAGTCGCGTTCCTTACGTATCTGAATCCCAGCAGGACTCTACGTACTTGATTCCCTTAGATGATCTCACCCACAACTAAGAGTTGTTACAACACAAAGTCGAAGACTTGATAAACAAATATGTCTCCCACAGAAAAGTCTATTCTGATAGATTAATCTGTTTACCACAAAAATACCTACGAAGTTTGTTCTGTGTTTTGATAAATCAAGGTGAACAGGAACCAATTGATAATCCGATCTTATATTCCCGAAGAACAACCTAGAAATATCAATTACCTCATAATAACTTGACTATATGGTAGTGGGATCATAAAGAATGAGATGAATAGCTTTGTGATTACTTTTTATATATTACCTATCGGAGATAAATCTCGAGCAAATCTTAGAGAAGATAGTACTCAATACGATAGAACAAGTAAGATCATAACATGCCACTATAATGAAAATAGTTGGGCCTGGCTTCAGAATCCCAATAAAGTCTTTAAGTCATTAACCTATAATGGTTTTAAGAAAAACCTAGGTTAAAAGAGAATTGACTCTAGTCGCAACTTGTATCACACAGGAGGTGCGGGAATTAGGTTTCCTAGTTGCCAGAGTTCTCCTTCATATAGTCTTCAAATCAGGGTTTGATAACTTTTACACAAAGCAATTAATATTCACCGTTGGATGAAACCTGATTTAAGATTCAACCTAATATCTTTCCACTATTAGATGGTCTTAGCTTGTTACACACAAATGAAATATACTTTCATTTAGATATGGGTAACCATACCCAAACGTGTATATTGAGTTGGCTCAATAACAGTTAATCGAAGTTAGCCACATGAACACTTTTGTGTTAACCACATTCATCTTAACACTTCTAGATCAAATGATAATCAATTAAATCTAATTGTGTTACTCATAGAGTTGTTCAATTTTTTATATTCTCATATAAGTATACAAGACACAATTGAAGCAAATCGGATTGATTCAAAATAATCAGTTCATGAACATTTTAGCCACGATTTTCTAAGATTGCATTCCTTAATTTATAAATATATTTGTTCATGAGTATGAAATCATACTTAACCGATTTTAGAACTTAACCACATAAGTTTGCAAAAGGGTATGAAAACCTGAGTTCCGGGCTTTGATCTTTTCCGATAGTTCACAAACGGGTATGCATACTATCATTCCGGACCAAACTCAGGTGAAACAGTTTGCAAACGGGTATGCAAACTTAGTTCTCGTACTTTGACAATTAAAATTGTTCGCATACGGGTATGCATACTTGTTTCCCGGACCTGAATCATTCTTACAACAGTTTTCTTACGAGTATGCATACTATTTTATATTCAGATAATGGTTAATTATTCTGAACTACCATTTCAATCATCAAAACATTCTTAGAAGACGACAATAACTGTATCACACAAACTATTAGCTTATAAGCAATTTTCAAGTGATCGAATGATCAATACGAAATATTCTGAGTCTACATCAAATGACTGTCTCGCACAAATCATGTAAGATGTTACCATGCGATTTTCACATGATCATCTTTTGACTTTCGTCAAGAATAATGATAAACGTAGTTAAAGCAAAATGCTTTCCAAAACATATTTAGAGAAACATATAAACGAGTTAAACTCATCTCAAAATATCAAATGTGTATAATGTAAAAGTATATATAGATATACGACTTAGTCTCAATAGGAGATAAAATAGAATAAATTTCCGAGTGATAAATGAGTTCAAGTCTCCACATACCTTTTGTTGATGAAGTTCCTCCAATCTCCCTTTAGTATATCTTCGTCTTCAATCGATGAACGCCGTGAAGTCTAAATCTCAAAGTACACATTTTATCCTAATCCGAGACATAGCTATAAGTAAACTAGAAATCAAGACTTATAGTTTCGACAACTAAACTTGAAAAACAAGCTTGGGATAGCAATGCTTGCGAGTTCGACCGAGCAGTGCTCTAAAACAATCAAATATTATTTCTGCCTCAGCTGACACTATAGTATGCAAATACTACCAATAAAAAACTCTATTAGACTCCCTATGTATATTGTATGCAAAGCATCACTGACTTGTCTCAGCAGACACATTGCATGCTCCACTCATTAAAAAATAATGAATCTCTTTGAAGCATGACAAACTCACCACTAAGAAGCAAGCTAGATTCACCAATATGCTTGGACTAACTTTTCTAGCCTAGCTAGGTCAACCAATTGACCAGATAAATACACATTTTATTTAGACTTAATTCTACTCAAGACATCAATTATGTCACATGGATATTCACTAGGGTTTTGGTCTGGCGACCTACAATAAATGATGTGTAGCAATGCACTCACGATGAGAAAATAAATAAGTCGTGATGGAAGTTAAAGGAGTAAATGGAGTAGTGGTCATACAACCGTCAAGTTTACCTAACAAATGTGGAACTGGTTTCACTATGGTTTCCATTTCTCAACTCTTTCGGTCCTCTTAAAACTGATACCACTTACGCGAATAGAAAGGGATATAAACCTAATATAATCTAACAATATATTCGTCAGAATAGTAAATGTACTATTTTCCATAGAACTTTAGTGCTTATATGTAAAAATCTATAATAAAAAATAGAAGGGGTTTTTGGGCCTTGGACGGTCAGATAACATTTTCAGAGACAAATGTTACATTCGACCATCCCAGTATCATCCCAGCCAAAGACATCTGACGGTCGTTGTTTTTGTAACCCCTACTCATTATGAATCCAAATTTATTAATCTTTAATTAGTGCATCACCTTTTAACTGAAGATAATCAAAGAAATATTAAATAAAATCATAATATATGAATTAATTAGATTAATGGTGGGAAGGTGAATCTAACGGGAAATGACATTTTTTTTTTTTTTTGATTCATAACTCATAATTGAGATATATATACACACTGTTACTTAAATTATTTTGTGTTGGTTTTTGGATAATGTATATGGCTAATTTTGCAATGCATGTATAGACATTATTAGGCTTAAAACTAGAAAACTATCTCACAAAGGAACACGATTGAAAAAAGAAAAAAGAAAAAAAAATTACATCAATCAGAGATCATATTAAAGCAGTGTCGTTACATCACGAATTATCTTTAGTTTTTTTTTTCATAAAAGAGGAAAAATCCTCTAGAAAATACATTAACATAACCGATTTGGGTATCAAAAAATAGTTACATAATGTTTCAATTTCCTTACACATCATCAGATTCATAATATATCCCCAAATTCTTGACTAACCATCCCAACTTCCGAGACTTCGCCACCATTTCAGAGTTCCAAAGAGACCAAATCGTATCACAAGGAAAAATTAGTTTTGAAGCAAAACTAATTGGATTAACTGCATAAAGCAGTGGTTGGATCAGATCCAACCCCATGATCTCACGAACATGCACATTTAAGTAACATAATTTGAAGTTTTTAAAATACCAGTATCTACAAAATCTAAAGTAACAGGAATCACAATAACAAGAGTCTTCTGAATAGGTCTTTAGGTGTATGAATCGGCGTAGGAGTCTTTGTAACAGTTGTTGTAATAGATGAACTTGTGAACGATCTTGATCTTGTTAGTGTATTTGTTTCCTTTGTTGGAGCTGATGTTGTTTTAATAGCTACTAGATTTGATTATTTTTCACAGAAAACCATGTTCTTCCACTTGAACATGTCTTCAAGTGAATATAGAAATATAACAGACAATAACCCAATCAAAAAAATCCCAAAATTAAGATTACATAAAATTAAAATAATACCCAGTTGATACCATGAGTAATATCGCCAAACATCTTAGATAATTGAGCCATTGAGTACTCGGAAGAGGAAGAATCTTTCATGAAAGGAATGTCATTATCATCATCATTGTTGTCCTTATCAAAATAAACAATTAAATTTTCTGGAGTGGGTTGAGGAGTTGAAGAAGAAGACTGTTGGGTCGTTCTTCTCTTTAAGGGAGGATCATCAGATTCTTCATTACGAGGAACGGTAGGCTTCCCTTTGGGAGGAGCATTAGATTTTCCCTTGCGATCATTTGAATATTTCACCTTGGTTTTTGGTTCTAGTGGTTCTAATTCTTCGATTGCCTGCGAGCACAGATAAAGATAAGAAATAGGGGCAACAATATATTGTTAAGATTTATAAAGAAATATTTCTTACTTCATTTGTGAGTAATTGAAGAGCTGAACGAGTAGCAGGCTTCCTAAACTTCTCATAATTGGTCTTCAATATCTCAATCTAATAAAAAGGCATAATCAGCGAAAGCTTAAAGATACAAAAATTAAGAAAAGATAATAACTTGTTATACAAAGAACTAAGGAGAACATACTTCTTTATCTTCCTCAGGCCAATAGAACACCCATGGTTGGTATTTCATGAGATTCCCAGGTAAAGCATGAGTGCCAGAAATATACGTACCCTCTAAAATTAGAGGAAAAATAAACCACTTGTCATCGCTAGAATGGCGAGGACCTTGATTGTTATTTGTATGCCAATCAATATCTAACATAAGAGCTTTATCAACATCAATCTTATCTTTCTTTTGCAAGCGGACACCCCAGCAAGTGCGATCTCTCTTCATGAGGATTATTTCATTGTTGGTGAAGAAATTATCCACAGTATACATCGCGGGAATGATTGGAACATCCTTGAATTGAGGATTCTTCGTAGCACCAGGGTAGCGAGATCCTTTGTTGGCACTGCGAGAAGCATATTCAAGTAGTAATCGAATACAATTTCCACCCAATTGGTATACTACTCGCGAGATTTTCTCGTGAGAAATTATTTCATAGAATAAGGGAAGATCCGGGTCAAAAAGAGGAATGGGAAGACCAGCTTCAAGTTGACCTAGCGATGCTATAACTTTCTCACGAGAACATTGATGATCAGAAAATAATTTGATGGAAAGCTCGGATTTAGGGTCCTGATTTGGAATTGTGGACAAAGTAAAACCTTTGCTTTTGAGTTTTTCTCGCATCTCACCAAAAGCAGCCAAATTTTTAGCACCAGCAGCAACCATTTTTAAGTATGGGAATGAATAAAAAGGTTGAAAAATAAGAAAGAAATCACAACGATAACATACACGCAATTTACGGAAGAACAGTAAACTTGCAGAGAAGTTACGGAGAGAAAGAAGAAGAAAGTAAATGGGAAAAAGGAAAGAATGAAAGGAGTATTTATAGAAGAAGAGATTTCTCAAATAAGATGAATGCAATAAATGCAAAGAAAAGACATGAGTGGTCAGATCACAGCGGTTAGAGAAGACGTGTCAAAAATATATTAGAAGAGAGAATACGTGAAAACAGCTGGCGAAGGACATAGAAACGTGTCAGAACAGAGAAATCTGAAAAGATAAGTAGTTATGGCATTCTAAAAGTTCTCATGATATTCTCTTCTTCGCAGAAAAGACATGAGAAGAGGCAAGATGTAGGACCATAATATCGCTACAACATTTCTCTGCGAGATTAACAACACTTCCCAGCGAGTGTCACCGCAAGCTCTTCAACAACACTTGGCGAATAACACAAAAGAATGACGTAATGGTTGACGATTGAAGAAACATGAGAAGAGCATGGTTGTTCTGCGATGATTACAAAACTTGCGAGAACCAACATTAAGACTCTCGCGATATGATTGCAGAGTAGATCCGAAATAAGAGGAAAACTTAGCTGTCATCTATTATGTCATTTCCTATATAAAGGGTTCCAATAGATTCATAGGGGGGAATGATGTATTTTTTGAGAGTTGAGAAAGTCTTGAGGAGAGAGAAACTTCAATAGAAAAGCTGTATTCTTAAGTTCTTACGTTTCCTGTAAACATTTCTAAAAATCAAATAATAAAGTGTCGTTTTAATCTTCAAATTTTAATTGGTTATTACAAATTCTTAACAAGGGTGTAGTGTAGGATTTCCTGCAACTACAAGGGATAAAACTTAACTATGGTGTCACCCTTTTAATATATAATGTATTCGTGCCAAATATTATAACATGCGACAACTGCAATCATGTACTCACATGTTGGTATCAAGGGAAAATTGGGAATATGCCATGTTTTTCACTAATCTATTTGGGGATGTATCCCAAACAATTAAGAAATCTATCTTGGAGAGAGAGAAAAAAAACCCGTTAAATAGTTAACATCCCACATGTGAGAAAATTTTAGAGAAGGCTTTCTATAGATGGATTCGTATAGAGTTTGTTCACAAATTCTCTAACAAAATCAGTTTATATAAAGGAGAAGGAAAGAGTTGTTGAGCTAAGGAGTCTATACTGAGAGATAGACTCTTGATCGATGGCGGATAAGAACCATCCACTAGGCTCAGTCTCTGGTCTTAACGTCTTTTACCATAGTGGACCAGTGCATTTGCACATCCACCTGGCTAGACAATTTGGCATATTTGCTAATGCCCATTGGAATCGGTATTTATCTCAATATGTCAAGAATAATATTCACGTAAAGGTGGCTGATATTTTAGATAATATAAATTAGTCTTTTCCAACTAAAATTCAACAAGAGAGGTTAAATTTAAGATTGCCAGAAGTAAGTGGGGGGCATGGATGAGAAAATTTGGAAAGGTGACTTAAAAAGGTAAGTTTGCAATGTTTGTTCAACAAATAAGTTAAGGTTCAAGGAAGCTTAAGTTCATTGGTCAAGGTACGTCTGGAAAACTTTTTTTCATCCTAGTATTACAAACAATGTTTGTAAAATTGTGTAAGAAATTTATGTTGATGATCCCGTATTGGTTAGTAAAGGATATGAATTAGTTTTCAAATGCTACATTTGTGAAGAAGCCCAAGATACCATGCACCATGTTATTTGGGAATGTAAAATTAATAGGGATATCTGTAAGTGGTTATGCTCTGTTTTTGGTTTCAGTCTGCCAAAGTCTATTGAAGATGTCTGGAAAAATTCAACTCATAATGGCCTTCTAATTTGCAAGTTTGGATTACTTCTTTTTGTACCATTTAAAAGAATTGTGGTTCCAAAAATATAGAAGATTTTTTGATGAAATTCGGCCAAATGCTCACAGCTTCAAATGTAGAATCATGAAAATGGTTTATGAAGGTGGTTTTCGAATGAAGTGAGATAAGCAGAATCAAAAATATGACCTCCAGGTAATATCTTTCTTTGATTTGGGTCTTAGGAATTCTAAGTGTCAATGCATCATAATTTTTTTCAGGGTTCCTCCAAATTTTGGTTTTACTTTGTTTTGTTGTGACGGTGCTTTCCTTGGAAATCCTGGAACAACAGATTTTAGAGTTGTTGTCAGTCATTATTTGTCTCAGGTAATTGAAACTATCTCCGGTAGAATTGGCATAGCTTAGAGTTGTTGTCAGACATTATTTTTCTCAGGTAATTGAAATTCTCTCCGGTGGAATTGGCATAGATGCAAATTATATTGTAGAAGTATTTGAGGTTGTAAGTGCTGCTGAGTTAGTAGTTGAGTGGAATTTGAAGCATGTCATTATGCGTTCTGATTAGAGCTGGCAAAAAAGCCAAAACCCGCGGGTTTGCCCGGCCCGACCCGTGAAAAACCCGCACCCGGCTCGGCTGGTGTCTCAACAAGCCGGGTTCGGGTTGGAGAAATTCCAGCTTGTGGGGAAACGGGTTAACCCGGATCGACTTGTAAACCCACGGGTTCAGCCCGTCAACCCATCAAAAATCCATGAGTAATAAGTTTTATTTAATATCCACCGTCAGATCATCTAAGATTAATCCTATTCGTACGTTTAAGATATAAAAACAACGAAAACCCTAACAGACTATCTCATTTCTTTTCCTCTTTCTTTTCTTTCTAGTCCCGCAGCTGCGCCTCCACACATCAGTCACCACCTCCATCTTCTTAATACTGATTCAATTGGTTTGGGTGTCTCAGTAGGAGGATTACAAGGACAAACTTAATCGGAAAGAAGGAAGAATACGGCAACAACTGACAAACATCTTTTTGGTTTGTTAGGGTTTACAAAAATCATACGTTATGTTTATTGGTTTGGCTGTTTGGCATGATGTTTTGGTGTCTGGGTTTTGTTAATATATGCTGGAAATGAGAATTCTTGATTGAAATTTTGATTTTGATTTTTTAGGAGAATGATTGATCATTGATGTGGGCTTGTTTTGAATGTTTTTGAAATTTTGATTAATGCTTTTGCTTAAATAACGGGTTTCAATTTAATTTGGGTTTTAAATTTTCAAATTCATTCATGTATGTATGAATTTGTTAAAAAATTAGATCTAAGTAAAATTGCTCTTGATTTTTGTCATATTTGAATTGTTTTACAGCTGTTGATCTGTTGTGGTGTTTGAACTTGAAGAACCGAAAAGAGGAGAATGTTTGCGGATGTGGTGTGACTTGATAATGATATGAAGCTTGGGGGTGCTACTAATGGGTTGTGCAGGGAAGGAATGAGGTGTTGCAGATTAGGGAATTTAAGTGTTGGTGTTGGTGATTATCGTGGGCATGAGTCTGAGTTTGAAGTCGTGAATCCCGTAATGGATTGAGATGAAAATGAAATGATTAGATGTATGTTAGGTGTTATAGGGAAGGAGTTGAAAGGCCTAAAATGGTTTTTAATTTTTGTAATTTGTGTTTGATCATTTTAATTTGTCATAAATTAAGATAATTAATTTTTAATTAAACAAGCCGGGTAACCCGTGAACCCGCAAGTTTAACCCGTTACGGGCGCGGGTTGAATAAATGACCACTCGTGAAGAATTTCAACCCGCAGGTTTTAACCCGTGTAACCCGCAATGGGTCAGCCCCGGCCCGCACGTTTGCCATCTCTAGTTCTGATTCTAAAATAATAGTTAATGATTCTGAAAGTGATCAAGTGTCGTGGTTCATTAAAGTGAGATGGTAAAACATTGTTAAAAGCATTACATCAATCATATTAGAGCTTTCTTATCTTCAAGACAAATCTTAGATAATATTATTGAGCTCATGAGATTATTCATTCTATGAAAAAAAGTAGGAAAAAAACAGGTAACATAGGTGCTAAGATAGATATGTCTAAAGCATTCAATAGAGTGAATTGGAATTTTTTGATTAAAACTCTTCAATCCTTTGGTTTTTCGGAACATTGGTGTGAACTAATCACTTAATGTATGTCAACTTCAACTATCTCAGTACTCCTTAATGGGAATCCTTGCACTGAGTTTAAGCCCTCTAGAGGAATCAGACGAGGGGACCCTTTGTCCCATTACCTTTTTATACTCTGTATGGAGGTTTTCTCTAGGTTACTCTATCATTTGGAAATATTTAAAAAGATTCCAGGAATTAAGCTTACTCTAAAATCTCCACCAATATCTCATTTATTTTTTACTGATGACCTACTCCTCTTCACAAAGGTTGACTTAGGAAGTTGTAACAACCTCTTAGATGCCATAAATCTTTTTAGTGATTCTTCAGGGCAGGTTATAAACTTTACAAAGTCAGTTTTATTTTTCAGCAAGATAGTTCATAGTAAACATCAGGGAATAATAACTAGACTCGTGAAAATAAAGAAAATCAATATTAGATATACACACTTAGGAGTTCCTCTATTTGTTGATAGATCAAAATTGAAGTCTTTTGATAACATAATTGAAAAGATGGAACAATGAGTTAAAACTTGGCTAGCTAAAGTGTTATCTCAGTCCAGCAAGATTGTTTTAAATAAATCAATACTTTCTAGCATGCCTATCTTTATCACGGGTTGTTTTTTTTTACAAAAAAAGATTACAAAAAGAATAAACGACATTCAGAGGGATTTTTGGCGGGGGAAAAACACTAACTCCAAAGGTATTTACATAAAGGCCTTTGATTTTCTTTGTAACCCTATTAACCAGGAAGGTCTGGGGTTTAAAGAAGCTAACAAGGTAAACCAAGCTATGATCAGTAGGATAGCTTGTAGATTAGTTAGTAAACCAGATGACTTATGGGCAAGAATCTTAAAGGGAAAATACTTTAAGAAGACAAGGGATTTACACTCAAAAAGAAGTCTTCGGCTTCTTGGATTTGGAAGTGCATCTTAGAGGGAATAGAAAATATCAAGAAATACAGCTTCTGGGAAGTATGAGATAGATTATCTATCAACCTTTGGGACGACAAATGGATACCAACTAGGGACCAACCTCTGGCTAATTCAATTTCCAGATTTTCCAATATAACACTTGTGTCTGATTTGATCAACCATGACACAAAGAAGTGGAATAAATCATTGTTATACTCTTTTTTCGACAATTCTTTAGTTTCTGAAATTTTGAATATCAAGCTTTACACCAACAACAATGGAAACTTGAAAAAAAGATAAACTGAGTTGGATGCTCACCAGAAATGGTGAATTCTCTGTGAAATCCTTATATACTAAATTGCTTAATCCTATGGGATCCGTTTCTACCAAGACTAAAAGATTTTGGCAAGGTCTTTGGCGTATGGATACCTCTCAAAGAATAAAGCTTTACACTTGGAATTGTTTGTAAAACACTCTTCCAACAAGAGAGAAATTAGTCTCAGTTCTTGATGTGGAAACTCAGTGTATTTTCTGTAAACAGACAATTGAATCAACTTACCATTTGTTCTTTGATTGTTCTTATGCTCAAACATTATGGAATCTACCACCTATGGCATCACATGGAGTAAACTCTATCTATAATAATACTTCTTTCTTATATAAATACAATGAATGGTTGACATGTGACATAAATTCTATATTTATGGCTCTTGCTGCAACTAAATGTTGGTTCATATGGAAAGAAAGATGCTTACGTGTGTTTGAAAAACAAGAAAGAACACCTGCACAACTTGCTGTAGATATCACAAGGCATTATGCATATTGGCATCCACAAACTCTCAACATTGTCACAACACAACCTAGAATTAAGACAAAGATGCTTAAGTCATCGAATTTGGGTTTCAAAATACACTGATGCAGGTTTTGGTCGTGTGTTTCGTAATTGGTTAGGAACAGGCAAAAGAGCAACAATTGGAGTTTCCAGAGCATTAACAACAGAAGAAGCAGAATCTCTAGCTTTTCTGCAAACTACCAGATGGGATAATCGGAATAACTTACACAATCTGGTCATATAGGGAGACAATCAACTCACTATCAACTATCTGCAGGGAAAATCTGCTTCAGTTCAATGTCAAAGTATACCTAATTTTGGAAGAAGTTAAATCAGAATCATCTAAACTAGTTTCTTTTTTGGGCTTTAAACATGTTGACAAGCGAGCCAACAAGGTTGCAGACTTAATAGCAAAGAAATGGAGAAAGGAACACTTGACGGCATGTTGGTTAAATTATGTACCTACGTTTTTATTTCCTTCAATTACTTATGACTCCGTCAAATCACAACAACTATGTAACAATCAAAACTCTCTTGTAATCATTTCAGAAACTGTTAATTCTGAAGATTCAGTCACCAGCAGAACAACTTCTACACAGTTGATTCCAAATGGGTCTGAATCAAGGAATTAACTTTTTGCTTGGCAATATATATTATTTTAAAAAAATAATCATATTAGAGCTTTGTTTCATAGAAGTGAATTTTTCTGCTGACAATGCAGCGCATTTGTTTACAGGTGAAAGACATATCCATGTTAGTAGGCCTACTTTTCTAGCAAGAATATAAATGCATAAGGTTGAATACTACCGATTTTGTTGATTAGTGGTCTTTGGGCCTTTGTTGTTTGCCTTTTTCTTGAGTCCTGTATTTCAAAAGAAAAATGAAAAGAATTGGGAAAAAATGTATTTCCAAAAAAAGAAAAAAAAATGCCCTAGGAATAAGGACCAATAACTAAATTACGCGATTCTCTATAAACCCCAATTCATAGAAAGCGAATAAACCCTTGAATTTCATTTTTCACTCTCATTCAAATCCCGCGAACGAGAGACTTCTCTTTCCCATAGTTTCTATACTCTGCGATTTCCAATCTTCAAAGGTAAAAACCCTATAAAGGAAAATGAAAATGCTGTTGAATGGATGAGCCTGTACCAATTCTTGAACGCTAGCGGCTTAAAACGGTCCACTCGCCTGCCTTTATCCATAGTGGACGAACACAATTGCCCATCCACCAGACTAGACAATTTGACAACGTTGTCAGTGCCTATAGGAACGAGAAAATTTCCAAAGGTGTCTAGTTTTCTTTAGTTATTCCCAAAAATATTATAAATTACCAAAAATATTTGAATGTATACCCATTGTTTGATATTGTGTAAACAATATCAAGAATCTATAATGCGTACACATTATACATTTTTCGAAATTTTTAAAAAACTAGATATTTTTAGTAAATAACTTTATGTAGAAAACACTTTTGGGCATAACCCTGAACGAGAAAATTCCCTAGGAGTAAGGACCAACAACTAAATTACGCGATTTCTCTATAAACCCCAATTCATAGAGAGCGCCCTTGAATTTCATTTTCATTCAAATCCCGCGAACGAGAGACTTCTCTCTGAGTCTCTCCCACAGTCTCTCTACTCTGCGTTTTCCAATCCTTCAAAGGTAAAACCCTAGAAAAATCTTCTTAAATCCTACTGTAGTTTTCGCTTACATGCATAGTATTGATTATGAGATAATCCTTCAACAGGTCACGCCTACTGATAGACAGAAACATGGTGAGTGAACCAGACATGAGTAGTTGGACTGATCTTCTTCATTCTTCTACTAAACTTCTCGAACAAGCTGCTCCATCTGCCCAGTTCCCTGCCTTACAGGTACTTAGCTATTCTTCGTTATTCATTTGTACATTATTATGTTTTGTTTTTTGATGAATTTTTTGAAAAACCCTAACCCTAATTGTATTATGCTTACAGAGAAACTTAGATCGATAAGAAGCACTATCCAAGAAGCTTAAATCTGAAACTGTACGAACTGAAGATCCTGCACAATCTAATGCAACCACCAGGTTTCTTGTTTCTTTTCAATTTTTGGATTTTGTTTTTTGCTCGGTCATTGTGTGGTTGATTCTTAATTTGGGGAACTGAGTTCATTTGTAAATTGTGTTACGCAGGCTGTTAGCATGAGAAAGGATAAATGCCGAACAGCTTGCACGCGATCTCAAGTCTTTTGAGTTAAAGGTGACACATGAAACTCTTTTTGGTGATACTCTATGTATGTTTGCATTGCTTTACTAATCATAACCTGAATTATTTTTGTTGAAATTTGATTGTGCCCATAGGATTGGATATTGTTTTATCCTATAAATTAAATGTTGTATGAGCCAAAATACAAACTATGTTGACTTGTTTGGGTGTATTATAACTGGTAGCTAGGTCACTTCCTGGAAATTTCTATTCAGATTGGGTCTACTTGCTTGTCCCAGTCTAGTTTCTAGTTATTCAGGAAAAGACTTTAACCTCTCCCTCCACCTTTTCTTTCTATAACTCTTGTGAAGAGAATCGTACTTTGAAGTTCAAGATTCTTTTAAGCATCTTGGATGAGTAAGTGTTATAAATTTGATTTTTACCAAGATGAATTCTTCCTATGGAAGCAGAGGTATACAGCTGAAACTCTGAAAGCAATCTTAGTTTCCCTCTTATGCAGCCTCTTGTACATTTTAGTTTTTATACTTTACAATATGAGATTTTGAACTTTGCTTGCTTCTAAAATGTGAAGGAGAAACTCTATGGGCGGTTATTGATGAATGAATTTGAGCGTGTGAATGGATAATGACTATAATTTTCAGATGTTTTGACATAGACTCAGAGGTAAAAGTGATAATTTACAGCGTGATAGTCCCTGAAGTTGCCATCTTCTTGGTCAACAACCTTTACGTCCGCCAACCGAGTGTAACTTACTGATGCTTTTATTGGTGCCCATTAATTATCTTTTGATCTTTCGATAAATTGTTGTTTCTGAAAGGGAGGATGATTGATAGACATTGGCATATATTTCTTTCCTTTATTCTGTTTCTGCTTTAATTATCTTTCTGTGTGTTTTGAAGACGAAATTTGAGGATGTCTTCTCCACTGAGGCAACAAGTGTTGAAGAGTATCTGCAGCAGGTAGTTTTTGTTCCACTTAACATACGATACACATTTTTTTAGTCAATAAATTTTGGACCACTTCCTGGAACTGTTCATTTTTTTTTTTTTTTTTGCAGAACTCGAGCAAATGCAATTTTTAGATCACATTTTTCTGTTTTAACTGGAGTTCATACTGAGTATTGCTCTCAAATCATGCTTTTTTTAGTTTTTTTTGAAAACTGAATGGTTTGGATAATACATGGAACCATTTAGACATTTCCCATGTGGTAGTCTGGAATCTCATGTGCACTTTTGTGAGTATGGTTTGTGGAAAATATAGGGGTATCAGCGAACCCCCATATTTTGTAGTGCGAGAACATGTGACAAGGGAACGCCTTAGTTTTGTGGGGAAATCAATTAGATCTAAATCAAAGTGAGCCTTCAACGAAGGACGCAAAAGTAACTCTGCTTGGGCGAAAACTATCGTCAGCGTTCATGCGACCTTATAAGTGTGCCCTCTTAGAATTACCTGGTAATATACCACCCGAATCTCAATTACAGACATTGGGAATGGGTTAAATCATGCTCCTATAGTCTCAAATTAGTGAGTCAATTCTTCTTGAGTTATGTTTTACCTTGCATCTCAGTACGATCTTCATCGGTTCATGGGTTTATATGTTGGCAGTTGACTACAATTGTTCTTTTGCTGCGTTCTCCTTTGTAAAATGTTCAAACTTTTAGGATGATTGGCCTTCAGAGGGTAGATAAACTAACTATATTACGAGCAAGAGATACATTTTAGTTTCAGATTCTAAATATATCAGGTTAAATCTCTTTTGTCCCCCATTATATTATCGAATTTAATATGTGGATTTGATATTCTATAGAAGGATTGGCAAAAGGAAAAGTGGGATTTTCTTCAAGTATTGAGTCGGCTTTCTACACAACCCTGAACGAGCGCTAATGTAGGCACATTGATTACTTGTCCTGGTGAAATGGCTTCCGTTACTTATAAGTCCAAGGCATGGAGTCTGTCACTGTGCCTCTAGCAAATATTAAGCCTACTCTCGAAAAGACACGAGAGAACAAGCCTTACCATTTAAAGTAAGCCTATTTTCTTCTTCTATCTGATAAGGGTACAATTCTTAAGGTGCATATGTTGATTATTATAAAAAGTCAAGTTAGGCTGTTACTCATGTACAGCGCCTCTTGCAAACACCATTGCTGTCTGACTATATAATTGTACCATCTATTAGTTCATTAAAATCTGTGCATCTTATTTATCATTTCTTTTGTCCTGGCCAGCCTGTTGGGTGCTTGTGAAACTTTAGGACTCCTGTTTCTGGTGGAAAGTCAGTTACTATGCAGAAGATCTGGCACTTAATTTAGGTACTCGCTAATTTCAGGGTTGCGATGTTGCCATGTCCTAATACTTCACTGTATCTCTGTGTCTGTGTTTGCTTATAAGAATACCAAGTCCCATTCAGACAATAATACTAAATATCAACTCGTTATATTCTTGTTATCATATTATTGCTACTATATTTTGACATTGATTTTATCTTAATGAGTTGCAGGTTTATTTTTGCTTGCAAACTGGTTATTATGATGAAGCTACAAATGTTGCTTTGTCATCTAGTGTTTCACATTAATTTGCTGCTCAGGTACTTTTCCATACTTGCTGTGTTCTCTACCAGCAATCAATCTAGGTGAACAAGAACTTGAGCATTTTTTTTTTCCTACCAAGTCTCCAATCTCAAGCCGGCAATATATATGGGTCCTTGACCCACATCTTAGTGGCCATAATGTTGAAATCATCCTTATCAGCATAGTGAATTATTTTCAGTTTTTGCAGCTTGCTGAGTGGATTTCTACTGGAAGTATGGTGTCCCAAGACTGCAGCTGCTGCTACAGAAAAATGTGAAAAAATGTTAGGATGGGGGATCTAATTGGTCGACCTGGGTATCACAAGAAAAAGTTACGACTTCATGCTATCATATCTGGTTCATGCAAACAGATTGACCAGTTGCTTAGGGGTCTATCTACCAGCAATTTTCAGTACTATTGAGGATTTATTGTGGTTCAAATTGTCAGCAGCTCGAGATCCCCCAGGTGGCGGAGCCGCTTCCTCCTCTGTTATGTTAAATGAGGGCATGGTACTTACAGTTCCGAATCTGGATGATCTGCAGGTTTACTTTAATAAGTTTGAGCCTCCTCATGGGACGGATCCGTTGGTGTACCCTTTATGTGTTACTTTTGAGCATCCAGTTGTTGCCAGTGGTTCACTTATCCAAGGAAACTGGAGTTGGAGGATTCAACATCGGATGGTTCCAGCAGTTCATGGGGTTCTATCTTAATGTCTTTATCGAGATCTTTTTTATCGTTTTTGTTTTGTATTTTTACTCTTCTTACTTGAATATATCAGTCTGTAGAAATAGAAAAGAGAATTTGGTATATTTGACATTCAGACTTCTGGTCTCATTCAAAAAGAGAATGAGACACTGGAAGCTTAAAAGTACTATTCCTAATATGTCAGCATACATATAGTCGTTTCAAAAGATGTGGAGGTTAAAAGCAATTAAACAGTCATCAGATAGTAAAAATTTCTGTCATCAAAATATATTCTACAGTACACACATGGTTCATCGGTTTTTGGTGATCCACAGGAAATGTCAGTTCAAAATGTATGTGTGCCACCATCTTTGAATACATTTTAATCCACTCATCTCTAATCAAATTTACAAAGACACGAATAAAGAGTTGATAGACAATTCGATGTAAAATTAGTTTAATCAAGAGCTATCTTCTCGCTTTCTTCTTCGTTTTTTTCTTAGGTTTTTCTCTTACAAATCTCGAAACTCTCCCACGACGTTTATTATTAAGAACATCCTCCACCTTCTGTTTCTGTAATCAAGAATAATATTCAATAAATTAGACGCTAGACACCATAAAACCATTAACCAATAAAATAAAATCCCCATATACTTACAAAATACGCCTCACGAAACTCTGCCGCCCTAGAGTTAGTCAAACGATGGACAATGATCACAGCACGCCGTTGTTCATCCGTCTTCCGCCTCTGAGAAGGAAACTTGAGCTTCTGCTCTAGTAACTTCGACATCTTTAGTCTCAGACTCTCTGGTGCTAGCTTTCTTTCACAAGAAGCCCACACCAAATGTGCTTCACTCTTTTCGCTTTCCTTCTGCCTCAAAACAAAGTTGTCAGATATGAACGGCTGAAATTTACAATCAACTTGAATAAATCATTTCAGTCAAGATTAGTAGATTACCATGCCGTCTGCCCAAACACGGTTGCTTGGTTCCAGGAATGTCGTTAATGGGCTGTATGTGTTAGGAACATCATAAAGGGTCTCCATGTAAACAGCATCACTCAAAAGAATTTTGCGATCAAATGTGCATTTAGCAATCCCTTCTCGAGGTTGACCTTCCTTCCATTTCAGTGTACTTAAGAACTCCTTCGTGGCAGCCTGGAGAATGTCATCTCAATTAGAAATACAATAACAAAAATATGTATGCAATTTGGACATTCACTTGAGAGAAACAAATCCTGCCAACTTTTAACACACGAAAATGCCGGGAACCAAAAAGGGAATGACCACAGCAATTTCGCGCATTCAAAATTTTTACTACCGCATGAATAAATGGATGGTTACCTATTGCACCGTAATTTAGATAACAAAAGTAACAATACTCGAACATATACAGAAGAGAGGGTACACTAACCTCGTTAACCTTCCCCAGAATTCCACTCACAGTCTTAATTGTAGCATCTTTATGCTGATTAATTTCAAAATCTGATGTAAACATGTCCTTGATAAGAGCAGTCTTGTTGATGATCTTGCAAGGAGTTCCGACTAATGTCTTCACAGATAAACACGGGGAACGGCTAAAACCAAGTACTTTACCGGTTGCTAAAATACGAAAAGCTGCCTGTGGATTAAAATGGAATCTAATCAGCAAATATAATAAGAATCTACTTCATAAGCAAATAAGATTTTTAGTTTAACTGAAGGATAATCTTGTTACCCGACATTGTTATCTGCCAGACCCTGTACAGCAACGACTCCAGTTCCATTAGTTGCAAAAGGGCCCCAAAACGTTGCAGAATAGGGCTTATCTTCAGGAGTGAAATCGAGAATTTTACCAAGTCTTCCTGGGCATAGACAGGTGTCGTTTGGTACCTTCTCCAACCAATGGAAACAATGATAGGATCTCTTGCCTTCAATGATTTCGTATGCAAACTGTGTGTCTCAAATCTCGCCTGGAAAAAAATCACCGAACTAAGATTAAATAATCCCTTTTAGCAATTACACAATTAAATAGAAAGCCAAGATTTTGTATAACAGGGACGGGTGCGTGCTAAGAAATGGAATAATGTCCAGTATTAAACTAAAACTTAGAGAATTACTGACCGAGATACATCCAACAAAATCTTCTTCAGGACTGATACCTCCGATGAGAATAGGTTGACAGGGATCATAATTATTGACCATCTTAGAAGGAACACTGCAGATCTTAAGCATTAGATAAGACCCCATTCTGAAAATCCTTTTCTTGAATCGAGTTTCCTGAGGAAGAGAATATAAGAATACACTATCACCTTTCTACAATCTAGAAGATAGATACAAACAACTATTTATGTCAAGCAAAGAGTAAAACAAAAATATCTGCAGTGGGTACCTTCATGTCATTGCCATCAACATCTCGTACAGGGGGAGTTTCACCTACGCTTGTAATGTCAGCTAAATGGAAATCATGGATGCCAGCAATATGCACCTACCAAAACACAGCTAGCTTAGTCACCCAAGTACAACTTGTGGCAAAAGAAGTTAAAAATGCCGCACAATTAAAAAAATAAATAAATTAGTGTGAAATAAATACCTTAGTGCCATTCTTGATATCACAACCCCGGAGATACCCATAAAAAATTATGTCTCGATTGCAATTTTCATTTAATTCAGGAGTAACATCTTCAAAACGATCTACCAGCACATAAGGATGTGCAGCTCGTGATGGCAAAGGATGGAAATCCATACCCGCTATGAAGCTTGCCAGTTCACAAATAACATGATCCGGGTACCTGCTCATCACAAGCTGGATAAGTCAAGTAGTTGGACATAAGAACTTAATGAAGCTAGTTAGATATGTTAGTCAAAGTATACTTACATCTCGTCACCTGGAGCAGATACGCAAAATATTTGTGCTCCTTCATATATTTCATTCCAGAAATCTTTTCTAAAATGCCTTATTCGCGTCTCATCATCATCTTTTTGATTTTGTAAGCAGTCAAAATGTGTAAACACCCCCATCACCATGGGCATGCCGTGAACTTTTAAAAGGTTAACAAACTCGAGTGTTTCCTGAAATCAACAAATGCATATTGCAGTAAGGCAAACATATTGGTTATATTAAAACAATGAAAATACACTCGGCAGAAGTTTCTAAACTTGTGTAACATACCATTTCAAACCCGAAACTCGCATCGATGACGAATATCACTGCGTCAGCATACTTTGCAGCATCAATCATGCCATTGACATTATTAGGACACTCCACAAACTGTATCCGTCTTTTTCCACCTGACAAAAAATCACTCAACCAAAAGCACAATGAGACTGTGAAACTAACACGTTTAAAACTACCGACGTGGTCTAGTTAAACAGTCAAGACTATGAAGAAATGTACCTGCTATGATCGTAATGGGGCCTGCGGTATCTGCAAGATTATGGTTGGTGTAATGCTTTACTAGGGACTTGATCAACAAGGATTTTCCAACCTACAAATTCCAAATTCAAAATTTCAAATCCGAGTTTCCAGTAAAAAGTAAACCCAATTACACACTAACAATACTTACCTTGGGAGGTCCATGAACTACAATAACATATGGAGCAGGTTGAATAATTGGCTCTTGCTCTTTCTTATCAGTAGATTCCTCCTACAACAGCGGCAATAATAATATCAATATCAATCCATAATACTACTAAGTGTACATTTTTTTCCTACAAAGAAAGAAAATAATCTAAATCGAAGAAACAAACCTGCCGTTTCCTCTTCCGGTTCCCCATAGAAAATCACTAAATCAGAACCTTTCCGATTAAGGGGCTTCTTATTCAGTACCAGGGTAAAGTATAAGTTTGATCAAAGCTAGAGAAGAATAGCTAAGAAAATAAATCAAATAATAATGTTTGAGGTAGAATTCTACGATACTAGGCATTCTTATATAGGCTTCAATATTTCTTAATGCCATTAAAACTATAAAAAGGAAATCAACCTAAACTAAGAAACCAATTAGAGCCACAACCTAAATTAACATAAACTAGAAATGGAAATAGAAAGATGTTTGACTGATTAATCAACAATAACATGAGCAGAAGTACTATCCAGTGAAACCAAGTATACTGTCTGTATGCTCTTGTACCAGCTTCCATGCCCCAGTCACGTGTTGTTCCTCTGTCAGTGACAGCAAACCGAATCATGTATATCTCTCCTGCAGCATGAGTGTAATATATTATCCGGCCAGATGCATTGACTGATTCTATCAGTTTCGCATTAATCTCACTTGTTTGAGCTTCAGCGTAATCAGTTTTGACAATTGCAGTTGGTTTAAGGCGAAAACAAACCATAGAAAATGTTCGAGGAACCACAATTTCAGACGGACCTGTTGTCCATAGAAAATGAAGCTGTACGTGGGACATAGAAATAATGAAACTCATCGGTAGATTAAAGTGAATTAGGAGAGAGGCCGAAGTTTGTAGCCTTTGAGGTAGAAATTGCACGGAAGTTCCTTGGGTTTATACCGGCGATCTGAGACTCTTTTTGTAGTGCACAATGAGTTTGAGCAGAAGCATAATCAACTAGCGTATTGATATTTTCTCTTCCAATTTTGCTCATCATTTTATCTCCTGCTGCAGTTGGTGTACATAAAATGGCTTCACAAGTAGTTCCTTAAACCCCTCCACCTCCTGAACTCCCATCTAACGGGAGGAGAAATAATTTGGAAACTGTAAGCAATTGTCCGAGCCAATTCATAACCATACTCTCTAACTCAGTTGCGGCTGGTGAAGACATCCAATTGAAGCCCACAACAATAAATCCACTACTAAGCATTTCTCCAAGGAAGCCGGCAATGGAACCACTGGAAGGAAATTACGCAGAGTGTTCTGGACTCTGCCAATGACCAAGGCCAGGGATGATATCGTTTGTGACATCTTGAAGAATGGTTTCAATGGATTCAGAATTATTTGGAGCTGATTGTGGCAATCGCTTGTGCACGTAACTAGGTTCAACCTGACACCTAACACTAACAGGATAACTCTCAACGTGTTTCTACCAAATAGTTTGGTATATGGCCGAAGTGCCTCGACCCAATGAGTCCATGGGTAAAAAATACTAGAAGTTACCAGGCCAGTCACTGGCCAGGGATAAGGGATGTCCTAGTAAACATAAATGACTAAATTGTCCCTTACATAATTAAATTTTTATTCTAATTTTAGTTTTAATTTTTTAAATAAGTTCTTATTACTGTATTAGATAAAGAGTATTATATTAACTTGTTGGAAGCCTAACAAGCTAAGCTCTAACAACATACTACTACATTAGTTGAACAGGTTGATGTGCTAGTTTACCAGCGAGCCTCATGGGTAACCTAGCCAAGGGAGCCGAAGCGGATAGTGGGGCTGAGATTGTGTCACAAGGGGGGCAAGCTAACTCTACCCTTCATGTTAATTCCTGGAATATTAAGTCATTGGGGGCTCGAACCTGGGACCTCTTAGAGCGCATGAAACTTTGGGAAACGAGGATGATGTAGGACCAGAATATCGCCACAATTATGTTCACGAGAGATTAATGACACTTCTGCGAGCGTCACTGAAAACTCTTCAACAACATTTCACGAGCGTCACAAAATAATTCAAAGAATGACGAAGTTGACGACTGAAGAAACATGAGAAGAACGTGTGTGTTTCACGGTGGTTACAAAGTTCACGAGAGGTTCGCAAGATAGATCCGAAATTATAGGACAACTTAGTTGTCACCCATTATATAATTTCCTATAAATAGAGATCTAATAGATTGAGAAAGGGGATGATGATGTATTTTTTAGAGTTGAGAGAGTCTCGAGGAGAGAGAAAGTTTTAGGAGAGAGAGATATTTTTCAGAGAGACTTTTAGAGAGAGAAAATGTATTTTTCTTTATCATCTTCTTCCCCAAACTAGATTTAGGACTCCATTAATGGAGATTATCAAATGTAAACTTTAACCATCATAGTAGAGAATCATGGATGTAGATCAAATTGATCGAACCATGTAAAAATTCGTGTGTTTATTTACAATTTTTAGAATTTTAAATATCAAATTGGTTTAGATTAAAATATTATTATCAAGATATTACAAGGGGTGTGTTGTGGGAAATCCTGCAACTACATTTTGGCGCCGGCTAAGGGGACGAAGATAAAGAGAAATTAGCAATTATTGATGATGAATTCGATTGAATCTATGAGATACAGGGGAAAATATGGAAATTCTGGGAAAAGAACGATGAAGAACAGCCAACACAATTTAAGAGAAATGTTTATAGAGAAAGAGAAGCAGAAAAATTTGGGAAGCAGGAGCATATTCGAAGAAATCTTTATAGGAATCAAATAAAATGAATCGGCATCAATTAATTGTTTAAACAGGACAATTTCTTTCTTATCTCTTTAATCATATTTAATAATCTGGATCTGGGAGATTTTGAATTTTTAAACGATCACACTTTGTTTTTCACAAAAATTGATGTTTAGTTGATATTTTGAGTTCAAAAGAGTTTTGATTATAAATTTACGTCCATAAACTTTTGTGAACATGATTTTTGTAATTGAAGTCAAAAACGAAAGAATAGATCATTACAAAAACATCGATTTTAATCACGATTTTGATTGTTTCATGAAAATATAATTTTGATCGTTTCTGCGGAGTATAGATTTACAAATGTTGTTTTCAGAATCCATTTCATGAAAATTAAAATCCTTGCGAGAATACAATCATTACACTTCCTCTGATATATTTAATTTATTGACTTGATTATTGTTACAGTGAAGAACAAGACACACAAATTGTTGGCAGGACAATTCGCAGGAGTCCTAGGGACATATTCAAGCAAAAATGAGTTTGTGGCAAAGGAAAATTAATGAGAACGAAGAAAGGTGGAAATGTAAGAAACCTGCGGCATTTATAAAATGAAACTAAACCATATAAAGGAGTTAGCAACGAAATAAAGAATAAGATTCAAGGGAGATTCCTGCGAGGTGCTCACTAATATTGTCTTTGCGGGTAGACTTTTCATTATTGTCTGCAACGATATTGCGGAAGAACTCAACAACATTAAACTCACAAGAGGAAAATTACTGCGAGGTGCTCGCTATTATTTTAGAGGAAATAGTGATGTCTTTAGAAGAAATCAACATAGTATGGCGAGAGGATCACTTTTGAAGAAACTATAAATGATTTCTGTGGAGGACCCATGGGAATAGGAAGAGAAGGAATGCTAAGCCAACGAAGGAGGAAACAGTTAACCAATGGTAAAAAAAATTTAGAAGAGAAGGCTGCAGCAATAGGGGGGCCCAGTACATTTTTTATTGTACTGCATGACAACAGAGAAATGTAAATAGAAGACAATCAATCAATGAAGCAGCTCGCCAGGATAACCAGCATAAGGAATTTATGAGTAATAAATTGCAGACCATCAACATCCCATCAGGAATAATTCTCATCCCTAAATAATTATCATAGAACTGTCCTTACTAAGTAGACGAATCCACTAGTGACACTAAAAAATTAAGTGGAACGTGCCTATGCCATGATCATAACACCGTAACTTAGTTAATTGTTCTTATTAGTATGTATTTGGTTAGTTTAGTTTTGAAACATTTTCAAACAATTTCATGTTAGGATTGAAATTGATGCTAGGTAGGGTAGGAATATGCCCCAACAATCCTTACTAGATAGGATCCACTTTATTATTTCTTTCATGTATACGTAATTACGGAGTATATGTTAAATCTTTTTGCGATAACCCTTTCATAAAATTATTATAAAAAGTAAATTTTTTAATTGAGTATAGACTTTTGGCGATAGCCCATGTCATACGTAATTATATGTCAACTGACACTTTCCCATGAAATTTTTAATTGAGTTTTACTGTTGTCTTTTGTAGAACATCGCCAGTGCAACTTGGAGACCATCACTTCAGATGAATCAGCCAAAGTAAAGTTATTATTATCAAGGACGTCATCGCAACTTCAAATCCGCGAGTAGCAACGCTAAAGAGTGAAGAAGGACCATATATGAAAACAAAAGAGACAAATTCAAGAAAAAGTACATTTTGTCTTTTCGTTAAAGAAGAAGGAATAGTACACAATATTATGAAGACAGTATTATGTGAACCAGGGACCTAATCCATTCGCCAGATATAGGCAATTCGCGAGCAAATTATGCGATAGTGAGAGATTAGAGAATATAGTCAAGATAATGAAAACAAAGTTTGTAATAATGACCAACGACATCACCAATGACACATCAAAAGAGAATATTCTTAACTTTGATCTCTTAAACTATAATAGTTCATTTTTCAAGAATTATATTTTTAAGAATTATATTTTCACTTTTGGAGGATACACCCGCGAGGAGCTCGTAGAAATATCATTCTAGCTTAATTAATTCTTTTTTATCAGGGACCAGAAGTGCAAAAGCAAACTATTTACATCTGCAAGGCTATCGTGAGGATAAACCTATCATTTCCTTGATCATTTTTTACCCTCACGTGATTTCTTTGTAGGGCCCCCATGATAAAGAAATGGTGTAATGTTGATGCAAGTTCTTGGCGAACAAACATCTCATTTGGACCATCGCTAAGAATCAAATTGCGATATTCTGATATTATCCTGGATTTAGTGTGGACCATCTCACGAAATAAATAATACGTGACAAGAACATCAGCTGTTTATTAATTCGCAGCTATTTTTCTGCATATTATTCCCTACTTGTTCATTAATTCTTTAAACCGTTAAACCATCGAAAGATACGTAAATTTAACTCTTTTTTGCATAGAGAGAACAATGGGGCCAAAACCTTTTGCGAACTAGCAACTTAAATACATATTCACGAGAACTAGCAACTAGCAACTGTCATTTTCACGAGCATCATTTTCACATCTTTTAAACTTTATTTTAAATTTTCACGTCTTTTAAATTTTCACGAGCAACTAGCAATTGTCTTCTTCTGTAGGAAGTCTTTTAAATTTGCTATTTTAAATTAATTTCGCGAGCAACTAACAACTGTCATTTTCACGTCTTTTAAATTTTTGGCAAGGTAAAGAAAAGAGTTGATGATTATCTCGCCAAGAATGAAGAAAGTTGACGAGAATTTCGCAAGTTAACTTTGCAAGAGAGGGTTAGAACAATTGGTATGTTGCGAGAGTATACAAGAAGCAGGTCAAGAGTTCATTTCTTATTTCTTCTAATTTCACGAGCAAATCAAATACTTCGCGAGAATTGGCAGCAACAACAAATCGCCAAAAAGCTAAGTACCACTTCCTTGAATACTTTACTTACAGAAAATGAAATTTTTTGATTTATATTATCGCCGGATTATAAAGAACATTTCTAAGATTTTTAATACTTCAAAAGATTTCAAAAACTTTTGATTCAATTTACCAAAAGTGGTATAATCGCAAGATTTCTAAAATTTCTAAGATTTCAAAACATTTCAAAGAATTTTGATTTGATTGATCAGGGCGATATATTCGCAAAAATTTATAAATTTCAAAAAAGATTTCCAAAAATTTCTAAGATTTTTTATTTGACTTACAAAAAAGAGATACCATCGCCAGATTTCAAAAATTTCAAAAGGTTATAAAAAAAGAGATCATCGCAAAAAATTTAAAGATTGCAAAATTTTTCAAAGATTTCTAAGGTTACAATAAATGAGACTATCGCCAAGATTTCTAAGATTTCAAAAAAATTTGATTTCATTTCCAAAACAACGATATCCTCACAAGATTTCAAAAGATTACAGAAAATGGAAAAAAAAAAAATTCAAGATTTCTAAGGTTACAGAAAAAGAAATTATAGCCAAAATTTCTAAAATTTCAAATTTCTAAAATACGCGATACAATCGCAAGATTTCAAAGAAGATTTCAAAGATTTCTCTAGAATATTTCTTTTACAGAAAGAGATTTTTGATTTAACAAATACGATAAAATCACAAGATTTCAAAAAATATTTCTAAGATTTCAAAAGATTTTAAAGAATATTTCAACTCACAGAAATGAGCAAAATTTTTTTTTATCAGAGCTGCGAGTGTAATCGCGAGATTATTCAAGATTATATAAAGAATTGACAGAAATGAAAGAATGAAGAAACGCGAAAATATCGCGAGAAACGCGAATATAATTTCACAGAGATTTAAAGAATGGGACAAACTTTTATGGCGTGCACCCTAGTTCGCGAATACAATTTCGTAAGAGGCAAATGTAAGACCTACAAGCACGTCATAAGGGGGGTATCTCTTTATATGATTCAGGGATAAGGTTATACCGCTACTGGAACCTGAGTCATACAGATGTAGGGGTTAAAGAAAACCTATCCGGGAGAGGGATCTTGGATTTCCAGCTTTATAAGGTTATACCCTGGTTGGACGACCGAGAATCTCTTCCAAGAAGTGCAGAGTATGACCAAGGCGCAGAGGTACACGGTTTAGCCAAGGGTGCCCGGGACGGACGAACCTACCCTGGCCATCTTTGGTAAGTCTTGGATACAATGCACTTGGCCTGAAGAAAACCCCACTTAGGGTGCAGTCTTGTAACTATAAGCCATATAGGCATAAAGGACAAGAGGCTGCGAAAACAACTGGTTGTTGGTCAATCTGGATGGGAGGAGCTAGTCTTGTATGGCCGATGTGCCCTCCTTGAAGGGTCAACCAGGGGAAAGATAAGGGCGGCACCCTCCATTAGGGAGCTGATAAGTGTCTTAAGATGCCAATGTCATGGGGCTCTAAGATCGCAAGATCATTTAGGCATGTCATATTGTCGCGTAAATTATACAGAGGCAAAAAGCCAAAAGAGAAAAAGTTAAGATGAGATCAATGGGTTTTTACATGAAAGTGTAAAGACGTCCTGCGATTTCATCGCAAGACGGCAATGTCATGAGACTTTGATCTCGCAAGAGAACTTAGACTTGTCATATTGTCGCATAACAGGCCAAAAAGCCTCAAGAGAAAAGATAAGGCAAGATCAATGGGTCAATACATGCAAATGTAAAGACGTCCTGCGATTTTGTCGCAAAGAGAAAAATTGGCAAAATAAGACCTTTAACTAGGAAGGAAAAATAAGACTTCCTAGTTAAATAGAATAATCTCAAACATTAATTATTTTATTTTAAGAATGCAGGAAAGATTTGTTCAGAGTACTATTCAAAATCTTTCAGAAATACTATTTGGAATCTCTCAGAAGTACTATTCAGAGTTTCTCAGAAGTATTATTCAGAGTCTCTCAAGAGGAATGTCTACAATCTTGTAGCATTATTCACAATATCGCCACTATTCATCGCCACTATTCATCGCAGCACTATTCAAAGCATTATTTCAGAATCTTGCAGAAACGTTTAGAAATTCGCAGAAACATTCATAAATTTTCATACTAATTCAGCATATTGCAGACTATTCCAAAATTTCGCAAGAGAAGTGATTAGTTCGCAGAATATGATCATTTTATCAAATGAGGCAGAGGCAATTCGTTCATTTAACATTTTCTCAGGGATTCTTCCTTCATAGATAAAGAACAGAGGCAACTATGGATTACCAAGAAAACATTTTATGTTCTTTATCTTCTCGGCAAGAATCATTTCCAAAATGGACAGGGATTTTCACCAAAAAATGAAGCAATAATTTCACAGGAACAGAGGCAATACTTATAACTTTCATTCAAAAATGGACACTTCTTATATTTAGAGGATTGAGTAATTCTTATACTTCTTCAAGGATACTTCATACTTCAAGGGAGGATGCTTCTTATTTACTTCGCAAAACTTCAGAACTTCGCAAAAGAATAGAGATTTTTTCTTAAAGATTACTTTTCAAGCAATATTCAAGAAAAAAGAGGCAAGATGTAGGACTAGAATATCGCCACAATTATGTTCACGAGAGATTAATGACACTTCTGCAAGCGTCACTGAAAACTCTTCAACAACATTTCACGAGCGTCACAAAATAATTCAAAGAATGACGAAGTTGACTACTGAAGAAACATGAGAAGAACGTGTGTGTTTCACGGTGGTTACAAAGTTCACGAGAGGTTCGCAAGATAGATCTAAAATTATAGGACAACTTAGTTGTCACCCATTATGTAATTTCCTATAAATAGAGATCTAATAGATTGAGAAAGGGGATGATGATGTATTTTTTAGAGTTGAGAGAGTCTTGAGGAGAGAGAAAGTTTTAGGAGAGAGAGATATTTTTCAGAGAGACTTTTAGAGAGAGAAAATGTATTTTTTTTATCATCTTCTTCCCCAAACTAGATTTAGGACTCCATTAATGGAGATTATCAAATGTAAACTTTAACCATCATAGTAGAGAATCATGGATATAGATCAAATTGATCGAACCATGTAAAAATTCGTGTGTTTATTTACAATTTTTAGAATTTTAAATATCAAATTGGTTTAGATTAAAATATTATTATCAAGATATTACAAGGGGTGTGTTGTGGGAAATCCTGCAACTACAGATGACCAGCTGAGCTAGGTGCCAAATTCTTACTCCCTCCGTCCCAACTTAGATGAGCTAGTTGTAGTTTGCACAATTCTTAAGGAAATGAGGAAAGGGGAGTATGTTTAAGTATTTTTTTTACAATTATACCCTTTGTTGATGGTGGAATTCTGTTCAAGGCTAAAATTATAAAAGGACAATTTTTGTAAGCTGACATCCTGCAAAGGATAAAGCCTTCAGGCGATGAATACTTCTCGCCATATTAATTCATTGGAGCATGTGCAACCATCCCTGAGAATTAAAACCTACTCAGAACGGAGCATGTGGCAACCATCCCGACGGAGCATGTGGGAACCATCCCTGTTTTCTGTAGGTATACAACATTACTATTAATGCTTTAATTAAAGCATTGTGTTCGACATGCAAACACCCGTAGGCTACCTGACGGAAGGTTATACTAGCCCCATCGAACGCATGCAAGACTACCCATGTTAGTCTCACTTGCTGAAAACAAACTCAGAAATATATCTCATCCGTCCAACTTCGCATGCATAGATGGAGGGTGTAGATATAGATTCAGGGGTCCTGAGCATGCTACCATGATCACCGCGGACCCACCTTCATACATGACCGAACGGTCAAGGACAACTACATTTGGTCCTTCCAAAACGTGCGCTCAAAGTGAGCATGACGCACGACTAGGGTTCATTTTAATCGTGAATGTCCAACTTCGCAGGCATAATTGGACGGCTTAGATTATACCCTAAAACAAGTAGTGAAGTGATGGTACACCATTGGCGTGCCCACTTTATACCTACATGACCGACTCCCTCATAGGAAAGCCGTGGTGCAAGAAACGATTGCCCAAACAAGGCTAGATTAACGCCTTACGCAGGTTGAGAAGATCCAAAACGATCACGACCATCCGACTTCGCAGGCATAGTTGGATGGCTTAGATTGCGCCCAGGGTCATAGAGCAAGCATGTACATGCTCACTGTCGACCCAAGATATTTCATACATGGTCGTTCTCCCCAAAGGAGGCGCACGCAACCCAAAACCGATCGCCCAAAGTGGCCGGTCCAAAACCCTAATTAGGGTTTGCGGCGCAGAAACATCTTGAGCGTCCATCTTTGCAGGCTTGGATGAAAGGAAAAGATGGAGACTTAGAAGAAACCGAGCATGCTAGCATGACCGTCGTGGGCCCGACTTCATGTCACGGCCCCTCCATAAGTTCTAATCTCGACCACTCGTCTTTGCTACCTGAGTCGAGTGGCTCAGATTAAATCTTTGCGAGTCAAGCAGGCATGGGCGTGAACACCATTATACCGCCTCCATGCAGGGCTGATCGGTTCCTCCATTGGAACTCTCTAAGCATGCAAACGTTTGGGCCTAAAGAGGCAGAATGCGCGCTTCCCATCCAACGGTCGCAAGCAAGGCTACGAGCCATCCCGTCCATCCAACTTTGCAAGCTTGGACGAATGACTTAGGGTGCGAATCAACCAGCAAACAAGGTATCACCATGACCACCATCCGTCACTCTTCTTCACAGGGTAACCGACCAAGGCATGGCCTGTCTATACAGCCTCCAAACGGTCACCTGAAGATGGTTGCATGCGATGTTATACCAAGTTCACGGTTCACCCTGCACTATTTTCTGTGGGTCCCACGATCCACACACTCGAGACATTAATCACGTCACAACTGGGGGATACAAATTGGGAATTGGTCTGGCGGTTTACAACGTGCAACACGCCATCACAAGATCGTTTCAGGGAAACATGGGCGGTTAGCGATGATAGGAGAAGTGGGCAAGCAACCGTGTGGCACTAACAAGCAACTCCACTTCCTCCATCACTCCACTCCCTCCACTTTCCCATGAGAGACGTAATGAAGGCTTATCGACTTGTATAAATAGTTTCTCCTCCCTATTTCAAAAGATAGAAGTTCGAACAACACAGAACACCAAGTGTTAATACCATCGTATTCAACACCCAGAGCCTGCCTGCAACATTTGCTCG
Source organism: Papaver bracteatum (assembly GCA_023529315.1). Taxonomy (NCBI): domain Eukaryota; kingdom Viridiplantae; phylum Streptophyta; class Magnoliopsida; order Ranunculales; family Papaveraceae; genus Papaver; species Papaver bracteatum. Next base: position 157,242 of record JAJJWX010002607.1, read on the forward strand.
CCTGCTCAACCTTCTGTTAACAAGTCATCAAATAGCCTTCATCTTCATACTCTCAACACCTTCTTCTCTTCCCTCCCTAAGATCAACCTCACATCCTTCACCTGTGACCAAAACAAATCTGGAACGGCCGTGTCTTCGGTTTAGGCCAGAATTGTATAGATTATCTCTCGAATCAAAGTGCTCATCGTGCAACACATTTGTTGAAGGTTTAAACTCACTTCTCATCCACACACACCCAAAATTACCTAAACCGGCAGAAGTAGTTTTCTCCCACAAACAATTGGCGACCACAGTGGGAGGTTAATCTCTCGGTTGTGAAGTCGATTTCTTCAATACCAATTCAATTTCTCTGATTTCAAGAATGGTGGATCTTAGGTCTGGAGTAGCAACCAACGATGGAGTTAGCACCGACAACGCTTCTGGTGGCGCTGATATCCCAATTACTGGTGTTACAGTGCAACCCGCTAGTGAAACCAATGTGTCTCGTGGAATCGCGTCTTCTATCATCAGTACCAGTGGAGCAGGACCAGACATTCCAACAGGCGTGACACCTCCCATTACAAGATCCAGAGCGGCCGCAAATCCAGGCATTTTCTCAAGCATGACACTTCCGTCCGTCACCAGAACAACTATTAATTCCCCTTCAAGACGAGGATCTGGAGGACCCAGAGGAGGACAACCTCCTATCACCATGGTGGACTTGATGGAGAGACAAGAAACCCTCGCTAAAACTCAGGCATACATGGAAACCTCTCAGAAGGAGGTACTCACCTTCCTTAAAACATTAACCGATCGATTACCACAAGAGTCGGGACAGCCTCAAGGGCCAACAAGAAACTCGTTTAGCACACTTGGAGCAGGTTCCTCAGTTACGCAAGCCTACCTGAAAGAATAGTCTTATGCTGCTGACCACGCAAGAGAAAGGGACGAGCGTCTCAGGGAAAGAAGCCAATCGTCCAACTTTATTACACGTGAAGATCTGGAGAGACTCCTCCAAAATCGTGGAAAAGAAAATCCGATGGACGCGCATCGACATCAGCCTCCATATCCACAAGACGTGCAACGGATTCCTCTTCCCAGGGGATACACCTCCCCTCAATTCATCCTTTACGATGGTACCGGTAATGCTCGTGAACACGTCTCTCGATTCTTAGAATCCTTAGGAGAACATGAATACAATCACGTTCTCTGCCTGAAGGAATTCTCGAAATCACTTACGGGGAGAGCCTATACGTGGTACAACAACATCGCACCCGAAAACATATCCAATTGGAATGAGATGGCCAGCGCATTTTACAAGAAGTACTTCTTTGTATCTGAGCAAGTTACTTTCTCAGACCTGGGGAGAATCTCCCAACGGAACAATGAACATCCAAATGATTTTGTCAAAAGGTTGAACACAAGCGTTGGACTGCCATGAACCAAATGTCACAGAACGACAGCTGGTGGAATTATGCATCAACGGAATGATACCCATATATCGCGCCCTGCTAGAAAACTTGGGATTCCAGATGTTCTCAGAGCTCCATGAAGCAGCCAAACGTTCGACCACTACCGCCCCAGCATTATTGGAGAGAACCAGAATCGTTCGGAGCGATGATTCACGAGATAATCGGGGAAACATGCGCCTCATCAACAAGAAGTATAATACTGGCCCTTCTGTCAGTGTAGTAAGCGAAGGCGGAAAGAGAAAAGCTCCAGCAGCGGCAGAACAACTACCCAAGCGTGCGGCTCAAACGCATAAAGCTTCGCCTCGAAAAGGAACAGGCAAAGATCCCGCGCAGAGCACCGAAGACACAGGCTTCTAGTTTCCGATAAATGAAGTAATAGAACTCTTGGAGGCATGGATTCATGATGATTCTATCAAGCTACCTCCTATCAGACGTCCACTAACTGAGAAAGACATGGAAGACCCTAAGTACTGACGTTATCATAGGTTTGTACACCACCCAACTAAGGATTGCAACAAGCTGAAAGAAATCTTCAAGGAAAGGATAGCAGCAGGAGAGCTCCAATTGGGAAATGAAGGAGTTCACAGAAACCCCCTTCCTGTCCGAAGTTGCATGATCTCTGGAAGCTCTGTGTGCAAGACTGTACAATCCATGATGGAACACCTATGTGAAATCTTGTACCTTTCCAAGGTACAACGTCAAGATATGTTCATGGCCCTCAACCGTATTGTGTCAGGCAGGCGCTTATACCCAGGAAGAGAAGTCGTTCCAGCATCTCAAGCCTCCTTGGAAGAAAACGCCAACAAAGGGAACTGGGGACTTTTGACCGTCGCCCATCTGAAAGATGTCAAGTTCGATAGCACATTAATCGACGTAGCTTCTGAATTTAACGTCGTTACTATCAAGACCCTGCAAGCTGCGAAAATCTCAAAGAAGGAGGCTACCAGTGGTCCGATTGTGATCAAGAGCCCAGCAGGAGAATTTGTGGATGTTTACGGATACATTGACCTTGATGTCAAGATTGGTAACACGCTAACACAAGCTAGATTCCATATAATTAAGGAACATCCGGATTACGACATGATTATGGGGCGCCCGTGGGTACACAAGGCGCATTCCTTACCAATCTCAGTACCTGAAAGAATCTCCAACAAGCCAGCTCCGATGATTTCCAACAAACCTTGGAGAATCGAAGACCGCTGTTGCCCCCATACCAACAACTCACGGGCATAACGCAACTCCTGGTGAAATCCCCTTCGTCTGCGTCAAGAGATTCCGAGCCCAAGTAAGTCTCATTGAACGACCCTCTTTGCAAGTAGTGGATGATTGTCCTGATAGACCATCGGGGACTGTTTCACCTGACAGGTGGGCCACCACCAAGAGATGTGAATGGAGTGCTGGCCCCTTTAAGCGCTTTACCAAAGGTTTGGAAGCAGTCAAGAATGACACGTGTCAGAAGAAAACTGTTGTACCAAGTCCAAATCCGTTTCAAATCGGAGATATGGTAACAAAGGTAACCACGTTCCAAGTTGGGAACATGGCAGTAAGAATAACTTCCCCGATCGATATGCCTGCAAAGGAAGAGGAAATATTCTTAGTGGCAGATGTTATCTTGGGCGGTTACTACAAGATCATCAATGCAGACTAACTCGAAGGTGTGGTTGTTCACTCACGATGGCTCAAGCCCTACCTTACTTGAAGACACGACATCACCTCTCTAATACCCCCGTGGGATTCCTCCAACAATTTTCCTTTTCACAATATTTGTAATTCCTTCAAAATGATGGCACTGCTTGCCTTCATACTTATTAGGGTTCCAATATTTCTTCAAGTAATCAAGATTTCATTCCTTTTACAATTTCTCATAAAATCACACAAAGTTATGAGTCACCTTCAAAACACCATTACCCAGAAATAAAACCCTAAACCCTCATACCAAATCTTCATACCATCCTGGTAATATGGGAGGAATAAAACATGTAAAAGGGGAGGAGGAAGGTATCCTACATGATCTACTTCAACGGAGCCAGACTCATGTCAAGGGGCACAAACAGAAAAATATGCATGTTTCGGAAGCAAAGACTAAATAAAACTTTGTTCAAGACAAGCAAGCAAAAGCAAAGAAGAAAACTTCAAACTCAGCCGCCACTGAGTATATAAAAAAAAAATACAAAGAAGAATAACAGGGAAACTCAATTGCTGGTTGCGTCTTCATCACTGTTGGGATCCACATCTTGTGCCTCTTTCTCGAGAGACGCCTCAACTTCTTCGGGCACAGCAGCTACTGCCTCAACATGTTCAGCATGCGTATCCTCTGCACCTTCTACAGAATCCATTGCAACCGTGGAAATCGCACCAATCACTTTCGGACGTTCAGTCTCATCAGTATCAAGGTCAAGGATTATCACACCACCACGTATTGGGTAATCACACTTCCCATCACCCGCAGGACCTTCGTGTTCAACCCTCCGTCTCTTCAACCGAGCTGCCAACCCTCTAGCTTACTGGTGCTTGTGATGCCTCGCGTTTCCACTTCGCTCGCAACGCTTCTTCATGTCTTTGTTTCTCCTCTATATCGATCGCAACTGAAAGAGCACGGAGCCGCCCCCTGACAATGGTTAAATGCAAGACAGACATTCCCTGTACGGCATGGCCGACTTCACGAAGTGGCAAATCAATTTTAGCCATCACCTCTTCATGTGCGTTAGCTTCTGGTTTGTCAACTTAAAAACTTTTTTCTGAAGAAGCTGCAGAGTGATCATCACCAACTCCTTTCATGATGTACTGCAAAAAAGAGAGGAAGGTGAGTTACAGCGGCAAATAAAGAATATTCTAATCACAACTATCGCCAATCGATTAAGAAATCAACATGTGAAGCAATACCTGAGATGTTGAAGAAGATCGCCTAATGAGAAGAATACATAAAACTTCTTTATATGCTTCACGATCCAACAAGATCCCCAGGAGAAAAGAAGTCCGCCTTACCGCTTTCTGAGGATGTTGAGTAGGGATTGTGATCAACAATGCTTATCGAATGCACGATGCTTGCTAGGCATATGATAAGGCACACAGAAAGAGGAAGGCCAAGGTGGATCGACCCATCAAGCTGTACTTCCCCAGCCGAGATTTGCCATTGGAAGGATCAACTCAACCGGCTCCAAGGCATTTGACACGAGTGACATACCTTCTCCCACACGGTAAACATGTATTTACTCTGGCTTTAATTATTTTGTATGCAAATTGTCACCATCTCATGCCTACCCTACAATAGTGTAATCATTGCATGCTAGGCATGGGACTTAATGTTGATGGTGGAATTCTGTTCAAGTCTAAAATTTTATAAGGCCAATTTTTGTAAGATGACGTCCTGCAAAGGATAAAGCCTTCAAGCGATGAATACTTCTCGCCATATTAATTCATTGGAGCATGTGCAACCATCCCTGAGAATTAAAACCTACCCAGAACGGAGCATGTGGCAACCATCCCGGTTTTCTGTAGGTATACAACATTACTATTAATGCTTTAATTAAAGCCTTATGTTCGACATGCAAACACCCGTAGGATACCTGACAGCAGGTTATACTAGCCCCGTCGAACGCATTCAAGACTACCCATGTTAGTCTCACTTACTGAAAACAAACTCAGAAATATATCTCATCCGTCCAACTTTGCATGCATAGATGGAGGGTGTAGATATAGATTAAGGGTGTCCTGAGCATGCTACCATGATCACCGCGGACCCACCTTCATACATGACCGAACGGTCAAGGACAACTATAGTTGGTCCTTCCAAAACGTGCGCTCAAAGTGAGCATGACGCACGGCTAGGGTTCCTTTTAATCGTGAACGTCCAACTTCGCAGGCATAGTTGGACGGCTTAGATTATACCCTAAAACAAGTAGTGAAGTGATGGTACACCATTGGCGGGCCCAGTTTCTACCTACATGACCGACTCCCTCATAGTCAAGTCGTGGTGCAAGAAACGATTGCCCAAACAAGGCTAGATTAACGCCTTACGCAGGTTGAGAAGATCCAAAACGATCACGACCATCCGAATTCGCAGGCATAGTTGGATGGCTTAGATTGCGCCCAGGGTCATAGAGCAAGCATGTACATGCTCACTGTCGACCCAAGATATTGCATACATGGTCGGTCTCTCCAAAGGAGGCGCACGCAACCCAAAACCGATCGCCCAAAGTGGCCGGTCCAAAACCCTAATTAGGGTTTGCGGCGCAGAAACATCTTGAGCTTCCATCTTCGCAGGCTTGGATGAAAGGAAAATATGGAGACTTAGAAGGAACCGAGCATGCTAGCATGACCGTCGTGGGCCCGACTTCACGTCTAGCTAATCGTCCAAGACCGGCAGTGGTCAAGATCCTCGGTATGCGCGCCCAAAGGTGGCATGTCACGGCCCCTCCATAAGTTCTAATCTCGACCACTCATCTTTGCCACCTGAGTCGAGTGGCTCAGATTAAATCTTTGCGAGTCAAGCAGGCATGGGCGTGAACACCATTATACCGCCTCCATGCAGGGATGATCGGTTCCTCCATTGGAACTCTCTAAGCATGCAAACGTTTGGGCCGAAAGAGGCAGCATGCGCGCCTCCTATCCAACGGTCGCAAGAAAGTCTACGAGCCATCCCGTCCATCCAACTTTGCAAGCTTGGACGAATGACTTAGGGTGCGAATCAACCAGCAAACAAGGTATCACCATGACCACCATCCGTCACTCTTCTTCACAGGGTAACCGACCAAGGCATGTCCTGTCTATAAAGCCTCCAAACGGTCACCTGAAGATGGTTGCATGCGATGTTATACCAAGTTCACGGTTCACCCTGCACTATTTTATGTGGGTCCTGCGATCCACACACTCGAGACATTAATCAAGTCACAACTGGGGGATACAAATTGGGGTATTGGTCTGGCGGTTTACAGCGTATAGCATGCAACACGCCATCACAAGATCGTTTCAGGGAAACATGGGCGGTTAGCGATGATAGGAGAAGTGGGCAAGCAACCGTGTGGCACTAACACACAACTCCACTTCCTCCATCACTCCACTTCCTCCACTTTCCCACGAGAGACGTAATGAAGGCTTATCGACTTGTATAAATAGGTTCTCCTCCTTATTTCAAAAAACAGAAGTTCGAACAACACAGAACACCAAGTGTTAATACCATCGTATTCAACACCCAGAGCATGCCTGCAACATTTGATCGCCTGCTCAACCTTATGTTAACAAGTCATCAAATAGCCTTCATCTTCATACTCTCAACACCTTCTTCGCTTCCCTCCCTAAGATCAACCTCACATCCTTCACCTGTTACCGAAATAAATCTGGAACGGCCGTGTCTTCGGTTTAGGCCAGAATTGTATAGATTATCTCTCGAATCAAAGTGATCATCGTGCAACACATTTGTTGAAGGTTTAAACTCACTTCTCATCCACACACACCCAAAATTACCTAAACCGGCAGAAGTAGTTTTCTCCCACAAACACCCTTATGGATAATAACTATTAAAACTTAGAAATGATTCTCTCTTAAATTATACCACGGTTTTTCGTAAACTTTATACCGTTGAAAAGCATTTTAAAACACCTACATAACGGATATAAACATGGCTATCAAATTATACATATTTCTTATATTAACAATAATCAATTAAAAGGGTAGTTTTAGAAATATCCCCTTGATTAGAGAAAAACATCTATTTATGGAAATGTTTTAAAACCAACTAGCTCATTTAATTTGGGACGGAGACAATACTTTTTTTTTTACTGCTTCAATGCATGAAGATTATAAGAATTACAAACTTTTGGTGGGAGGCCTAGCATCAAGTTGGGCTCCAACACCTTTTTGAATAACAATGCCTAATCTATGAAAAATAAAACTATTGCTAACTAAACAGTTCTTCAGACGCTTGAAAAAACATAAAGTATCATCCCCAAGTTCCCCTAAAGTAGAGAAAGCTTAAACACCCAAACCATAGCCATGAGAGACACACTTGTCTAAGTATTTAATGCGTTTTAGAAATAGCTTTGCCTGGAACAAAAAAACGGGTACCTTCACCTGTGAAAGGAGAAACCCCTGTAATATCCATGCAAACATCTTGACCATTTTCCCAGTTAGGAACAAAGATATCAGCAGGCCGTAGGTCTTTTCCATCATCCGACAGAAACCCAAGGGAAACTTCCTTACGCGCCGATACACCATCCTTATAACAAATGTCAGTGATCACATCACGTACGAAATCATATCGAAACTTAGGTCCAACATCCTTAGCAAAATGATGCGTATGATATCCAAAAATATCCATAGGGATATTGCAACTTGAGCACAAACTATTCTCAACAAACAATGGGATACCCAGGCGATAGCAAAGAACAACTCTGAACTGTCTCGGCCCGAGACATTGATTAATCCCACTAATAGTTACAGCTAATAGATAATCATGTGCATGCTTAACTTTGTTACACTTCCACATAATGAAATATTTTGCAGACATAGAAAATTGGTTGGGGATTTTCTTTTTAATTTCATCAAAGTAAGTAACTGCTAGGGAGTGCATGGAAGGGGGGGGGGTGGCATTATCATCGACACAATAAGAAGAAGGTAGTCCACATACATGAATGAAGTTCTGAAGAGCCAACTGATAAGCAGAACCTTTGTTTGTTGAAGATAATTTACCAAGGATCACCTTTTGCACTGCAGCCATCTGACTCTGAGAAGCAAGATAACAATAGGTGCATGTGTCTTCCATGGTATAGATTCCCAAGCCACCATCTTTGATGCGCAAGTTAGCCAATCTCTGCTGTAAAGGACTAAAACCCGAACCATCACTAGTAACAAGAAGTCTCAAGTACTTGGGAAAATGATTATCGAAAAGATCGGTGGCTTTTTGAAGGGCTTTCGGATTGGTAGTTCGCAAAGAAAAATATAATCTAGAAACGCCAGTGCAATTGCGAAGAAGAAACATCTCACTTTAAGGGTCCTTGAGTTTTTTGATGGAAGATGGTAGGCTCGAAAACCTACAATAATAATACTGCAAGTGCACAACGTCTAACTAGTAGACAATGGCAAGTACAGGTCGTTCCCACGAGGAGTATGAAAAACTACTACTAACTAATATCAAAAGTAACCAATCGACAAGATGATGTTTTAGCAAATTTTTTTCCAGAAATTTGGAACAAAATGAAATAATAATAATTCTAAGGATAAACAAATGAGAATGGGGTTATTAGGGTTTTCGGTTTCCACCAATTAATTTTGCAAACTCTACCAATCTTTAAAAATATATTTCATGAATTTTTAAATATTGTTTCTCCGCCGTAATTCCCTTCGCTTCTATTGTAGTGATCCTAAAGCATTGCCTATCTATCCTTGCATACCACGTCTAGGGATTTAACCGAAGCACGAAATATCAATTCAAAAGCATAAATAATCAAGAAAATCACATAAGCAATTAGATACAAGCTTTTATGAAGATAAATTACTAGTCATTCAAATCATTATTAAGCATATAAATGTAGAGTTCACACAATCAAATTGGTTTCTACCTAAACCCTAACATGATTAGCTAAACATGGATTTCTCAAAAGCCATAAATCAATCAATATAAATCGCTAGCTAATAGAAAATGAAAAATGGGAAAAGTAAAACTAAACCCTATTCTCTCTGTTCACCGCTTAGTGACGCCTCCCCAGCCTCCTTTTTATGGTTCCTCCACTTCAGATATATTAAAGTGTACATGAGAATAATATATTCTTTCCTTACCAAATTTTTGCATGTGAATAATTAAAGTAAGAAGTATAATTCTTTCTCCAATCACAATTAATCTTCCTTGCATGTATCTTTGACCACCAACCAAAATGCATGTTCACAATCTCATGCCCACGTTTAATATAATTCACTCCCACTAATAATGGTAAGTAAAATAATATTACTTCATTACTTTATTTTCTTCCATTTTCCATAATACCACTTCATTTCTTTATTTTCTTTCCTTTTTCGAGTGAGAGTTGCATGCATACGGATCCCATAATAATTCATGAATATATTGTCATGCCATACACCATCTTGCAAAATCTTTTCACATTGAATACTGATTCCCTCTTGACAATCACAATATTCTCTCATTAATAAATTAACACCAATTAATTATCTCCATATATTTTTGTTCTGCATGTTATTACCCGATGGAGATGTGCCACTAAGGAAACAATCTTGGATATTGAATTTGGAAGTGTAGTTGGTGCTTCAAGAATTAATGCGGCTACCTTTGATGTCATGAATAACTCGAGCGGTTGCTGATATATGAAAATACCAGGCCAACCCCATTTCATCATTGCGGTTGCTGATACATGGAAATACTAGGCCAACCATTTTGGTTGCTGATATATGGAAATACCATGCCAACCCCGTTTCATCATTGTGGTTGTTGATACATGGAAGTACCAGGCCAACCCCATTTATCATTGTGATGCTGATATATAGAAATACCAGGCCAGCATAATAATTGATGCTGATATATAGAAATACCAGGCCAGCATAATAAGTTTTGCTGATATATAGAAATACCAGGTCAGCATAATAAGTTCTACTGATATATGGAGATACCAGGCCAGCATATTTGATATTTGTGGTTGTTGATACATGGAGATACTAGGCCAACCACATTTTGCCATTTTCGTCGCAAACACCAAATAAGTCTCACATTTTGCAGTTTATTCGTTGGATAATCGGATTCACTTGTACTTTCTACAAAAGCACTAAAATAGTATTAGTAACTAAAATATTGTATCCTAGCTAATATAAATAATGTGTATAAAATGTAGCATTTACATGCTTATCAACATACATAAGTTGAACAGTCTTGTTCACTCTGTTTATCATCATATCACTAATAAATTTTGAATCCATACTCACAGGACCACCCAAGAGTTTAATACTATTAGACGGTCTACCAATATCATGAGAAAAAACACCATCAACAATACTTATAGGATCCATAGAAGGCCAACATACTTTTGTTTTCTTTATATTGAGGTGTAAACCCCTACCTGGTCCTTCAATTTCTATTATGCGCAAGGCTCTGGACACCTCAAGTGTATCACCAATGATTGTACCATCATCAAGGTACCAGGCGTTCAAATCGAGTTTGCAACTGGAGGAAATAGTATTCACTAGAGGGTGAATAGTCAAAGCAAATAACAAGGGACCGAGAGGGTCACCCTGCTGGACTCCAAGAGCAGAAGACAAAATATATTGGTCATAGTAGAGCTTCGCAGGTTGCATATAACAAAATTCAACCCAACGAGAAATACCTGGACAATGAAGACGAACCTCTTTGATGAGCTGAGATCTGCTCACCATGTTGAACCCATTAGAAAAGTCAATGAGTAGCATTGACATCATGTCTGAGTGACCTTTCATCTCAAGTAGGTCATTTACAACATGTAAAATACTCTCACCACCAGCAGGTACACCAACTATGAATTGGTAATCACCCAAATAAGAAGTCATATCCTTCCCGACAGAGAAAGCAACCACTTTGGAGACCAATCTACGCCAAACCGTGCCAACTGCAATGGGCCTAATGCCACCCCTAGGCTTGAGTAACGGTTTTAAGGGCGTACTAGCTATGAATTCACCCAAATCGGCAGGGCATTTTCCAGCCAATCAAAGATTGACAACCCCTGTAATCGAAGCGAGTAAGTCATCTGCCACTGCAATGACTATTTTTCATTTTAATTTTCTAAATTAAAGAAATTAATTTAAAAAAATGTTTAATATTTTATTTGAAAAAAATCGAAAAGAAAGTTTAAGAAGAAATTAAAAAATTAGTTAGAAATGATGTTAGTAGCAGTGTATGTAAATTTCTTTTTTATAGATTGGGTGTTGCTATTCAAAAAGGTGTTGGGGCTCGGCTTGTTGCTAGGCTACCAAATAAAGTCCACATAAGAAGAAGGTAGTCCACATACCTGAATGAAGTTATGGAGAGCCAAATGATAAGCATAACCTTTGTTTGTTGAGGATAAGTTACCAAGGATCACCTTTTGAACTACAACCGTATGAATCTGAGAAGCAAGATAACAGTAGGTGCAGGTGTCTTCCATGGTATAGATTCACAAGCCACCATCTTTAATGCGCAAGTTAGCCAATCTCTGCTGTAAAGGACCAAAACCCGAACCATCACCAGTAACAAGAAGTCTCAAATACTTGAGAAAATGATCATAGAAAAGTTCGGTGGCTTGTTGAAGGGCTTCCGGATTGGTAGTTCGCAAAGAAAAATATAATCTAGAAACGCCAGTGCAATTGCGAAGAATAAGCATCTCACTTTGAGGGTCCTTGAGTTTTTTGATGGAAGACATAAGTTGAACAGTCTTGTTCACTCTGTTTATCATCATATCACTAATAAATTTCGAATCCATACTCACAGGACCACCCAAGGGTTTAACACCATTAGACGGTCTACCAATATCATGAGGAAAAACACCATCAACAATACTTCTAGGATCCATAGAAAGCCAAAAGACTTTTGTTTTCTTTATATTGAGGTGTAAACCCCTACTTGGTCCTTCAGTTTCTATTATGCGCAAGGCTCTGGACACCTCAAGTGTATCACCAATGATTGTACCATCATCAAGGTACCAGGCGTGAAAATTGAGTTTGGAACTGGAGGCAATAGTCTTCACTAGAGGGTGAAGAGTCAAAGAAAATAACAAGGGACCGAGAGGGTCACCCTGCTAGACTCCAAGAGCAGAAGAAAAAATATATTGTTCGTAGTAGAGCTTCGCTGGTTGCATATAACAAAATTCAACCCAACTAGAAATACCTAGACAATGAAGACGAACCTCTTTGATGAGATGAGATCTTCTCACCATGTTGAACTCATTAGAAAATTCAATGAGTAGCATTGACATCATGTCCGAGTGACCTTTCATCTTAAGTAGGCCATTTACAGCATGTAAAATACTCTCACCCCCGGCAGGTACACCAACTCCGAATTGGTAATCACCCAAATAAGAAGTCATATCCTTCCCGACAGAGAAAGCATCCACTTTGGATACCAATCTACGCCAAACCGTGCCAACTTCAATGGACCTAATGCCACCCCTAGGCTTGAGTAACGGTGTTAAGGGCGCACTAGCTATGAATTCACCCAACTCGGCAGGGCATTTTCCAGCCAACCAAAGATTGACAACCCCTGTAATCGAAGCGAGTAAGTCATCTGCCACTACAATGATTATTTTTCATTTTAATTTTCTAAATTAAAGAAATTAATTTTAAAAAAAAGTTTAATATTTTATTTGAAAAAAATCGAAAAGAAAGTTTAAGAAAAAATTAAAAAATTAGTTAGAAATGATGTTAGTAGCAGTGTACATAATTATTTTTTTATAGATTGGGTGTTGCTATTCAAAAAGGTGTTGGGGCTCAACTTGTTGCTAGGCTACCAACTAAAGGGTGTTGAACTTTTCTTCATAATGACCTACCAAAAATAAAATAGTGGTCCCCTTCAAAATTTCTATGGTCCCCAAAAAATCCTTCAAAAAATATGGAAGGGTGACGATACCCATTCAACAATTATCCTTCTACACCAAATGATTAAATTTATTAGATCCTTAAAATAAGGGAGGAATCAGTTATTGAGAAGACCATGTAAGACCTGGAAGTTACATATCCCCATAAAAGGGAGGAATCGGTTAATTAGAAGACCAAGTAAGACCTGGAAGTTACAGATCCCTAGAAAGATGGGTAAATTGGTTCTGGCCAAGGTGAACCAGGAGAGCATTTGGTTTAGACACACAATCAAAATGTATGTATACGAATATTGGAATGAATACAATTCCTCCACAACCTATATATAAAAGTGGAATTTGAACTAGGAAAGGTACACATTTCTAATCCTTTGCTCTCCATAAAAACTTGCACTCACTATTACTCATTGAGGCATATGAGTGTCCTTGCAGTACCCCCCCCCCCCCCACCACCACCACCACTTTCATTTATCAACAATTCTTCGAGAGCCAAAGTCAAAAGATGATTCATGAATAGTTGGAATTTTTCATCCATTAGGAGCACATCACAAGGAATGCTACTAAATCATCCAACGATTAGAACTATCCAGCGATTCAAATCTCATCATCAAGTACAAATATCGAGTAGTGTTGTAGGAATATATTTGCTACAACATCTTTTGGCGTCCACCATGGGGCAGAGAAGGAATATATTTTCTATAACATCATTTGGCGCCCACCGTGGGGCAGAGAAGGAATATTCATAAAAACAAATCAAGATCCATTGCTACATCACAAGCAAGTCCGAGCGATATGAACGACAATGTAGATTTGGGAATGCGAAAAACTCAGAGCAATGTTGATCACCCGTTTCGAAAAGGGAATTAAAACCTTACATGCAACGACATCATCATGATGTCCCTTTATGAGAACTTATCTCCATGGGGGTAAGTAGCAGAAATCGCTAGGTGCGTATTACAACTCTCCCGTTAAGTGAATGTAGTAATCTGAACAAATCCCCAATAAATTTAGAATAACATCAAACAAACATGTTAAACTCGCATCCAAACTCCCTTGCCAATAGAGGATTTCGTTTAGCCTCGCGTATTATGCAAGTGGATCAGATGGGAGTAATACTTAAAGATTTGAGTCTAAGAGAAAGATTGCAAGAGTTAGATAAAGAAATAAACTACTAAAAGCTTCACTCGATAAGAGATCGCATGCGAAAAATAAAAGTTTCATTCTACATCAACATGCACGATCTTCACATGAGGAATGGTGAGCGCGACGGGTATGAAGTCATCACAATAAGACAGATGAATAATCAGAAAGGAAAGCTCATGAAGCAAGTAATGTATTAAAAAAATTAACGCTACAAAAAACACCACGTCGTCGTAGAATCGGAACGACAATCGGTACCTAGTAATCGGCAGAACAACGGGCGTGAGCAAGAGAAATACCTTGACAAGCATACAGGGTCGAGGGGAATACCTCGACAAGAGGAAGGAGTATTACGACAAAAAAATGGAAATTTTGGTCTTCAGACAGGAGAAAATTTCCACGGATGTCGTTTATGGGCATAGTCTCCAATGTATCTAATTATGGATGCAATCTTCCGATAATTGTATAAAACAAAGCTAGGCTAAGTTTGCCTTTATTAGTGGTGGTCAGGATTTTTCCACACAAAGATAAATCAAGGGATGTGGTTCTCCTGACCACCCCGTACAACTCGCACGTGTGGTGTTAATTCCAATATTATGAATGAAAAATGAATACTCAAGTCAAGATATGGAATTTCAAAAATTATAACGGGGAGGTTCGAACTCATGACCTATTGTGACATAAGAGTGGCCTCTAACCAGTGTTCCATCTTGGTTGGAAGTGATAGAAAAGATAAATCAACAGTGGTGGTTTGTTCAACTTAAATACCATAAATGCTTTATTAATTAGTGTTTCACTAATTGCACATAATAAATAATCTATTCATTATAAAGTGTTTTATTAATTAGTGTTTCACTAATTGCTCATAATAAATGACTAATCATTTTTTAATTATAAATGTTTTCTTAATTAATTGTAATATTTATTTCTATTAATAAGTAATTTTGATAAATAATATCATTAGACATTTTCTACGACAATGATTAGTAGAAGAGGTGGAGGCCGAAAGATTAGTGGTGGTTAAGGGCAGAGCCAAGCATAATTATATTTATTTTTGTACTTTTATCGTAAAATAGGATACAAAGTCCATTTTTCACATGTATCCAACTTGCCAAGAATGTTTTCTCCCTCTCTCCTAAAAATCCTGGATCCGTCCCTGGTTTGTGGTGGAAGAAGTAGTGATGGTGAATGCTGGTGAGTAGTGATGGACAATATTAATTTTATGTTGTAGTTACAACATCGATAACATTGTAGTGTGAAAGATGTTGTTTTTCTCCCTCTCTCCTCAAAATCCTGGATCCTCCCCTGGTTTGTGGTGGAAGAAGTAGTGATGGTGAATGCTGGTGAGTAGTGATGGACAATATTAATTTTATGTTGTCGTTACAACATCGATAACATCGTAGTGTGAAAGATGTGGTTGGTTGTTTTTAACACTTTTGATAAATGAATGTACCATATATTTCAGGGATGATATCATACAAGACAAAATTTCCATGATCGTAGTTGGATCACCCAAATGGTACCCCTGTTATCTTTGGTACCTTATCGTATAAGTCATGATTTTTTAATGTTAAAATAAAATTGATTGCAATATAAAAAAGAATATATACACGGAAAAAAAATAATGAAACTAATCAATTGAAGAAATTTTGTTCAATCAAAACCTCAGACATGGCATTTGTGATTGAAAATTAGAATTGTGTCCAACAACCTACATGGGATGGGCGGAAGTGATGGTGGCAGTGGTGGAGTCAAAAATTGACATTGAGGAGACCTATTTTTTTTTATAAAAAAGAAACATGTAAACTTTGGTGGACTAATCCATAAATATATATGGACAAAGTACTATTTATAAAATAAACTAAAAAAATTATGTAGTTATTAAAAATTTAAGGGGTTAGAGCCAGGTTAGTCAACCCTTGGCTCCGCCACTAGGTGGTGGTGGATAAAAAAAGTGGATTCATATAGTTTTATGGTGGTGGCGGGTATTGGTGAACAAAAACATATTATGCTAATTTCGTAACGCCACAAAATGTGTAACATTATATTATAAAGTATAAAACATGGTTGATCATTCTAATGTTAAAATAAACTCAATAAAACAAATGTCCATTTTAAAATATTGATGCAATCAATTGCCATGTTATGTAATAACTAAACGAACGACACGAATCAAGATCATAACATATGAAATTATTTATTATCGATTGTTTATGTAAAGAGTGGTCAGGATTTGTCGTTGACAAAGATAAATTTACCGCTGGGGTTTTTCAACTTAACCATTTTTAAACGTTTTATTAATTAGTGTATCATTGATTGTTCGTAACGATTAATTAAATTTCTGTTATAAATGTCCCTTTAATAATCTAACATAAATACATAATTTTATTAAAAACTATATTAATTCTAATGGTGGTAGTGGAAGTATGGTTAGTATAAGCGGTGGCGGGTGTTTGTGAATGGTGGAGGCAGTAACATTACTATTGGTGGAAGAAATAGTGGCGGTGTATGGTTTTTATGGTGGTGGGTATTGGTAATAGTAGTGTATAATAATAGTTTTTGCTTTTTAGTGAGTTTTATTGACCAAGTAAAAAAATAATCTTCACAAAGCATGCAACATTGTATTGTGAAAGATGTAATTGGTTGTTTTTAGCACGATTGATAAGGACAAAAACCAAATATCTCGAGGATGATACAAGAACGTATAAGACAATATGATCATGACTTTTCGATTACCCGTATTATATACATGAAATTGGTGTACCCTCGTAAGAGAACATTATCACTCTCTCAAGTACTATTACATTTTTTTTCCTAAAAGTCCATCAATGTCGAGTTGTTTCGCGACAACTACCTACAAAGACAACAACTTTCACTCAATTCCCGATATAAAACCTTATTGACTGGGAAAATGTATTTGCATTCTAAAATATTTGTTTGAAAATTATGTTTGTTCATCATAAAAAACTCTAAATCATAAATCTAAATTTCGCCTCCGATGTTTATAGAATATTTTTTATATTTTACATTCTCAAATCATGCGACCTCTTGATGACAAATCAACAATATCAAATTACGGATCAATGTGTATAGGTGTCATTCACTGGGTTAGAAGGTAGAGTAGACACAGATGGGTAGATCACACATAGCAGAACATGATTGAAAATACTTCAATAATTTGGTCAAGAGATAAGGTCAAAAATTTAAGATTAACTTTCTATAGGACTAATTAGATTGGCTTCGATAGGAGCTGACTAAAATATGGATTAATAATAATTTTCACGTAAGAAAATTGCAAAACATAGTTTGGCTAACTCTGCCTATGCAAAGAGTGGTCAAGATTTGTCTTTCCTCAATTGCTATGTTATGTGAGAAGAAGGTGATATCTAAGATTGAGGTATAATTCAAATCTATTAGATTAATACCATTTACAACGGGATGCCTTGAAAAAAATTGACGTGTTGTTATTATTATTACATGCAAGGGATACATTTACATTGACTACACTTGCACAAATAGCTCACTTCGCAAATGATTGGTGTTGCATGTACTGTCTAGAATGCAATGAGGAATTTGAGGAAACAAGGCACCAGAAGCAATGTCCGGAGTATTTTGGATATAGTAACTTAGAACCGATGTAATACTTATGTTTTTTTTTTTTTTTTAGTTTTTCAACAATCTATTTATTTAAGAAAAATGAACATTGCAAATACATAACATCAACAAAAAATATACAAATTGCGTTTGAAAATAATGACTACTGATGGTCCGGAAAAGGCAAAATAAAGGAATTGTTGTAGAAGAATTATTGGGATATACAACGGATTACTTGATACGAATGAAAAAGGTATAACTATTTCGATTCTGAAATCACATAAAGTTCACAGTAGAAGATGACATCAAGTTTAAAATTAGTAACAAACATAATATGGATAACTTAGAAAGCCGTGGGACTTGAAGAGGCCAATTTTGAAAACTACAATCTTAGAAGCAATGATCCACAATACCATAATTTTTTTTATTATAAATATTCAATGTAGAATATGTCAACTTTTGGTAAAGGATCTATTGACAACCTATTAATTTGAAATAGGATCAGGGAGTACAATATGTGTTAAAGGTTCTTTATGAGGTAACTAGCCCTTAACACGTGCCGTAACAGCACGAGCCATGATGTTGGCTCAATTTTAATATCTCGTATAATTTGTGTCCCGAATACTTATCAACTCCTTATGAGTATAATATTTTACCGCCGGAGATTTGCTCAAACGAAAGAAATATAATCTTAACTTCCAGAAACTTTTTTATTTAGGTTCATTGCTTATAATGAGATAATGCTCTACATGAACATAAAAGTTTAAATATTTTTTGGAAACATGTCGTCAGCAGCGCTCATCTTAGTGAAATCAACTAATCAATATCGTCCATAAAAGTCTCCACATGCTCCTATTTCGCTCCAGCTGACTCATCTATCATGGTCGTGTTGTCGATCCTCCAAATAGTCAGAGAATAATATTTTTATTGCATTGAACGAATGTTACAAACTATCCAATGTGACATGATTTTCCAGTAATTTTTCAACACCCATTAGATGACAATGTTTAAAATGTGTACCCATTACCTTTTCGAATGGATTGTATATATGCGAACATCTGCCATTAAATCTTCAACAAAGTATTATTCCCAGCAATTCGTCTTAACGAAGGCTTTGGTAACTTCAAAAGTCTTGGACATTTTGTCACTTCTGTATGTTCCTACCTTCACTTGGAATACAATTTGGCAACACATTGCCTCATAAAGAACCTTGAACACATATTGTACTCCCTGATCTTATTTCAAATTAATAGGTTGTCAATAGATCCTTTACCAAAAGTTGACATCTTCTACGTTGAATATTTATTAAAAAAAATTATGGTATTGTGGATCGTTGCTTTCTAATATTGTAGTTTTCAAAATTGGCCTCTTCAAGTCCCACGGCTTTCTAAGTTTATATATCTTGTTTGTTTTAACATTTTAGTTAGCCATATTATGTTTGTTACTAACTTTAAACTTGATGTCATCTTCTACAGTGAACTTTATGTGATTTCAGAATCGAAATGTCTATACCTCTTTCATTCGTATCAAGTAATCCATTGTATATCCCAACAATTCTTCTACAACAATTCCTTTCTCTTGCCGTTTCAGGACCATCAATAGCCATTATTGTCAAACGCAATCTGTCTAATTTTTGTTGATGTTATGTATTTGCAATGTTCATTTTTCTTAAATAAATAGATTGTGGAAAAACTAAAAAAGAAAAGAAAAAGAACATAAGAATTACATCGGGTCTAAGTTACCATATCCAAAATACTCCGGACACTGCTTCTGGTGCCTTGTTTCCTCAAATTTCTCGTTGCATTCTAGACAATACATGCAACACCAATCATTTGCGAAGTGAGATATTTGCGCAAGTGTGGTCAATGTATCCCTTACATGTAATAATAATAACAACACGTCAATTTTTTTCAAGACATCCAGTTGTAAAGGGAGCGGATCCCTCAACTTAATTTTTGACTTAAATTTCTGACCATTGATCAACCTATATCAAACGTGTCAATGAATAAGACCAGATATGGTTAAAATTTTGTTTAGTTCGGCTAAAGCCAAGCGATAAATGTCTTTTTACCATAAATATTTGGAAAATATCTTTCGTAAATCATCTTCCTCTTTGACTACTTCATCAGCTGAGCTTCCATTTTCCAAATCATCGTTTTCGTCCATTTTTTGTAATTCAGAAGGGTTAATTAGATAATTCTTCTTGTGATCCTGAACGCATAATAGGTCATTAGCTACTCTTTAACATTATTTTTCATATCTTGATCGAATCCTTCATGTGGCCATTAATTAGCTAAAGTTTCAGGGAACTACTTTTGTTGATAAACATTGTCTTTTTCGATAAACATATTAGATGGCACTGCATAGCATCTATATATCACATTATGACAGATAACATTGATTAACATCCATATTTTGTTGTAACACCATGATCATTTTCCTTTTTCCCATCGTCATCCATATTATGTACTTATTAGGTTTCGATAAAACTATTCTTTATGTTTCCTAGCAAACTGATCGTTAATTATAACACACCAAATATATTATGTAATATATTTAGAATGTATTTTAATTTTTCCAAAATATCTATGGTAAGGAGGTACTTATCGGCTTGGATTTAGCCGTGCTAAACCAAATTTTAACCATATTTGGTTTTATACATTGAACGGTTGGATATAGATTGATAAACGGTTAGAAACTTAAGTCAAAAAAATTAAGTTAAGGGATCCCCTCCCTATTGTAAATGGTATGAATCTAATAGATTTGAATTGTACCTCAATCTTAGATATCACCTTCTTCTCACATAACATATCAATTGAGGAAAGAAAAATCTTGACCACTCTTTACATAGACAGAGTTAGCCAAACTATGTTTTGCAATTGTCTTACATGAAAATTATTATTAATCCATATTTTAGTCAGCTCCTATCGAAGTCGATCTAATTAGTCCTATAGAAAGTTAATCTTAAAATTTTGACCTTACCTCTTGACCAAATTATTGAAGTATTCTTAGTCATGTTCTGCTTTGTGTGATCGACCCATCTGTGTCTACTCTACCTTCTAACCCAGTGAATGAAACCTATATATATTGATCCGTAATTTGATATTGTTGATTTGTCATCAAGAGGTCGCATGATTTGAGAATGTAAAATATAAAAAATATTTTATAAACATCGGAGGCGAAATTTAGATTTATGATTAAGAGATTTTTATGATGATTTTGATGAACAAACATAATTTTCAAACAAATATTTTAGAATGCAAATATATTTTCCCGGTCAATAAGGTTTTATATCGAGAATTGAGTGAACGTTGTTGTCTTTGTAGGTAGTTGTCGCGAAACAACTCGACATTGATGATCTTTCAGGAAAAAGAATATAATAGTACTTGAGAGAGCGATAACGTCCTTTTACGCGGGTACACCAATTTCCTTTATATAATATGGTGATCGAACAATCATGATCATATTGTCTTATACGTTCTGGTTTTTGTCCATATCAATCGTGCTAAAAACAACCAATTACATCTTTCACAATACAATGTTGCATGTTTTGTGAAGATTATTTTTTTTACTTGGTCAATAAAACTCACTAAAAAGAAAAAACTATTATTATACACTTCTATTACCAACACCCACTACCATAAAAATCATCCACCGCCACTATTTCTTCCACCAATAGTAATGTTACCGCCTCCACCATTCACAAATACCCGCCACCGCTTATACTAACCCTACTTCCACTACCACCATTAGAATTAATATAGTTTTTAGTAAAATTATTTATTAATAAAATTATGTATTTATGTTAGCTTATTAAAGGGACATTTATAATAGAAATTTAATTAATCATTATGAACAGTCAATGAGACACTAATTAATAAAACGTTTAAAAATGGTTAAGTTGAACAAACCCCAGCGGTAAATTTATCTTTGCCAAGGACAAATCATGACCACTCTTTACATAAATAAATTGATAATAAATAATTTCATATGTTATGATCTTGATTCGTGTCGTTCATTTAGTTTTTACATAACATGGCAATTGATTGCACCAATTTTTTAAAATTGACATGTGTTTTATCGAGTTTATTTTAACATTAGAACGATCAACCACGTTTTATACTTTATAATATAGCGTTACACATTTTGTGGCGTTACGAAATTAGCATAATATGTTTTTGTTCACCAATACCCGCCACCACCATAAAACCATATGAATCCACTTTTTTTATCCACCACCACCTAGTGGCGGAGCCAAGGGTTGACTAACCTGGCTCTAACCCCTTAAATTTTTAATAACTACATAAATTTTTTAGTTTATTTTATAAATAGTACTTTGTCCATATATATTTATGGTTTAGTCCACCAAAGTTTACATGTTTCTTTTAAAAAAAAATAGGCCTCCTCAATGTCAATTTTTGACTCCACCAATGCCACCATCACTGCCGCCCATCCCATGTAGGTTGTTGGACGCAATTCTAATTTTCAATCACAAATGCCATGTATGAGGTTTAGATTTAACAAAATTTTGTCAATTGATTAGTTTCATTATTTTTTTCCATGTATATATTCTTTTGTGTATTGCAACCAATTTTATTTTAACATTAAAAAATCATAATTTATACGTTATAGTACCAAAGATAATAGGGGTACCATTTGGGTGATCCAACTACGATCATGAAAATATTGTCTTGTATGATATCATCCTTGAAATATATGGTACCTTCCTTTATCAAAAGTGTTAAAAACAACCAACCACATCTTCCACACTAAGATGTTATCGTTGTTGTAACAGCAACATAAAATTAATATTGTCCACCACTACTCACCAGCATTCACCGTCACTACTTCTTCCACCACAAACCAGGAGCGGAGCCAGGATTTTGAGGAGAGAGGGAGAAAAAAATTCTTAGCAAGCTCGATACATATGAAAAATGGACTTTGTATCCCATTTTACGATAAAAAAACAAAAATAAATATAATTATGCTTGGCTCCGCCCTTAACCACCACTAATCTTTCGGCCTCCACCTATTCTACTACTCATTGTCGCAGAAAATGTCTATTGATATTATTTATCAAAATTATTTATTAATAGAAATAAATATTATAATTAATTAAGAAAATATTTATAATTAAAAATAATTAGTCATTTATTATGAGCAATTAGTGAAATACTAATTAATAAAATACTTTATAATGAATAGATTATTTATTATGTGCAATTAGTGAAACACTAATTAATAAAGCAATTATGGTATTTAAGTTGAACAAACCACCATTGTTGATTTATCTTATCTATCAATTCCAACCAAGGTGGAACACTGGTTAGAGGCCACTCTTATGACAGAATAGGTCATGAGTTCGAACTTCCCCGTTATAATTTTTGAAAATCCATATCTTGACTTGAGTATTCATTTTTCATTCATAATATACGAATTAACGCCACACGTGCGAGATGTAGGTGTCAGGAGAACCACAACCCTTGATTTGTCTTTGTCAGGACAAATCCTGACCACCACTAACAAAGGCAAACTTATCCTAGCTTTGTTTTATACTAATGATGTGTCGCCATATTGTATTCCAAATGAAGGTAGGAACATACATAAGTGAAAAAATGTCCAATACTTTTGAAGTTACCAAAACCTTTGTTAAGATGAATTGTTGGGCACAATAATTTGTTGAAGATTTAATGGCAGAGGTTCGCATATATACAATCCCTTCGAAAAGGTAATGGGTACATATTTTAAACATTGTCATCTAATGGGTGTTGAAAAATTACAGGAAAGTCATGTCACGTTGGATAGTTTGTATCATTCATTCGATGCAAAAAAATACTATTCTATGCCTATTTGGAGGATCGACAACATGACCATGATAGATTAGTCAGCTGGAGCGAAATAGGAGCATGTGGAGACTTTTATGGACGATATTGATTAGTTGATTTCACTGAGATGAGCGCTGCTAACGACATATTTCCAAAAAATATTTAAACTTCCATGTTCATGTAGAGCATTATCTCATTATAAGCAATGAACCTAAATTAAAAAGTGTCTGGAAGTTAAGATTATATTTCTTTCGTTTGAGCAAATCTCCGGCGGTAAAATATTAAAGAAAAAAAGAGAGGAAAATCCCAACTATTTTTATGAAAACACATGTTAAATCATAAGGAGTTGATAAGTATTCGGGACACAAATTATACGATATATTAAAAATGAACCAACATCATGGAATGTGCCGTTACGGCACGGGTTAAGGGATAGTGCCAAATAAAATAAGGAAACGTATACACCGACACGTGTAAAAATAGTAGTCATTAAAAATATCTAACATGAATATCAACGCTCGACCTCAGTTGCAACACAATCAACGTTTTTAATTCGTACACACTCTGTTAGACTAGCCTCACAAACATCAGCGATCTTGTAGTTGAAGGAAATCCTACAACACACCCCTTATCATATCTTGATATTAATTTCTAGATCTACATATAAAAATGGTAGTAAAACTGCTAAAATTAAAAACGGACACCAAGATTTTTTACATGGTTCGATCAATTTGATCTACATCCATGATTCTTTACTATGATTGTTAAAATTTACATTTGATTTTACATTGATAATATCCATTAATGGAGTTCTAAATCTAGTTTTGGGGATGAAGATGATAAAGAAAAATACATTTTCTCTCTCTAAAAATCTTTCTGCAAAATATCTCTCTCTCCCAAAATTGTGTCCTCTCCTTTGTCTCCCCTGCTCTTCTCTTTATATAGGTATCTATATGGTGGGTGACAGCTCACATTCAACTCATATTTCTCATATTTTAGGACCTCTTCTATGCTCTTCGCAGGCTTTACTATGCTCCTCACAGGCTCTGCTATCGTGCTCGCGAGATCTGCTATCGTGCTCGCGAGATCTGCTATCGTGCTCGCGAGACTCTTTTATAAACACAAAATCTTCATTTCCTGCCTTGCTCTCACGAGCTCCCGCCTTGTGCTCGCGATCATTCTCTCCAACTACAAAATCTTCACATCTTTCTCATGTTTTATGTTGTCGTTGTCTATTACGTCATTCTTTGAATTATTCTGCGACGCTCGCAGAGTGTTGTTGAAGAACTCACATAAATGTTGTTAATAATTTCGTAAGAATATTTCTGTG
The DNA here is from genome assembly GCA_023529315.1 of Papaver bracteatum. Classification (NCBI taxonomy): domain Eukaryota; kingdom Viridiplantae; phylum Streptophyta; class Magnoliopsida; order Ranunculales; family Papaveraceae; genus Papaver; species Papaver bracteatum. The sequence goes on from JAJJWX010002607.1 coordinate 182,119, forward strand.
GCGATATTCTGATCCTACATCTTGCCTCTTTTTCCTTGAATATTGCTGAAATAGCGATCTTTAAGGAAAAATCAATTGTTGTAGTAGTCTTTGATCTTTGTTGATGAAGGAACGAGCGAAAGAATACTGGACTTGAAAAGTACGTACTTGCCTCTATTCTTTTGTGAAGTTCCATATCTTTGCTAAGTAAATAAGAAGTATTAACTCTTGAAGTATTCAAAGTATGAAGTATCCTTGAAGAAATATAAGAAGTACTCAATCCTCAAAATATAAGAAGTATCCGTCCTTGAATGAAAATCATAAGTATTGCCCATGTTCATGAGAAATTATTACTTCATTTTTGGTGAAAATCCCTGTCCATTTTGGAAATGATTCTTGCCGAGAAGATAAAGAACATAAAATGTTTTCTTGGTAATCCATAGTTGCCTCTGTTCTTTATCTATGGAGGTAGAATCCTTGAGAAAATAATCATATTCTGCGAAATAATCACATTTCCTGCGAAATTCTGGAATAGTTTGCGAGGTGCTGAATGAGTTTGCGAGTTTCTGAATAACCCTGCGAAATTATGAATAGTGCTACTGAAACAGTGTTGTGAATAGTGCCACAAATAGTTCCACGAACTGATGAATAGTGTTGCAAGATTGTAGATAATCCTCTTGAGAAACTCTGAATAATACTTCTGAGAAATTCTGAATAGTACTTTCTTTCTCTCTTGCGATGAACAAATCTGTCCTGCATTCTTAAAAGAAAATAATTAATGTTTGAGATTATTCTATTGGTCTTATTTTGCCTTCCTAATTAAAGGTCTTATTTTGCCAATTTTTCTTTTGTATCTGCGACAAAATCGCAGGACGTCTTTACATTTGCATGTATTGACCCATTGATCTTGTCTTATCCATATTTTTTCAACATCTCTGCGATAATATGATAAGTATAAACTCTCTTGCGAGAATTAAACCTTATGACATTGCCGTCTTGCGATGAAATCGCAGGACGTCTTTACACTTTCATGTAAAAACCCATTGATCTCATCTTAACTTTTTTCTCTTATGGCTTGTTGCCTCTGTATAACTTTTGTCACGCGACAATATGATATGCCTAAATGTTCTTGCGATCATAAAGCCCCATGACATTGCCGTCTTTATACACTTATCAGCTCCCTAATGTAGGGTGCCTCCCTTATCTTCCCCCTGGTTTCCCCTTCAAGGAGGGCACATCTTCCATACAAGACTAGCTCCTCCCATCCGGATTTACCAACAACCATTTGTTTTCGCAGCCTCTTGTCCTTTATGCCTATATGGCTTATAGTTACAAGACTGCACCCTAAGTGAGGTTTTCTTCAGGCCAAGTGCATTATAGCCAAGACTTACCAAGAATGTCCAGGGTAGGTTCGTCCATCCCGGGCACTCTTGGATCAACCGTGTACCTCGGCGCCTTGGTCATACTCTGCACTTCTTAGAAGATATCCTCAGTCGTCCAACCATGGTATAACCTTATATAGTTGGAAATCCAAGGTCTCTCTCCTGGATAGGTTTTCTTTAACCCCAACATCTCCATGACTCATGTTCCAGCAGCGGTATAACCTTATCCCTGAGTCATGCAAAGAGATACCCCCTTATATGACACACTATTAGGTCTTACATTTGCCTCTTGCGAAATTTTATTCGCGAACTAGGGTGCACGCCATAAAGGTTCGTCCCATTCTATTAATCTCTGCGAAATTTTATTCGCGTTTCTTGCGATATTTTCACATTTCTTTATTCTTTCACTTCCATCATTTCTGTCATTTCTTCGCGAGACATCGCCGCAAAATAATCATTCTTTTCTTCATTCTTGGTGAGATAATTATCAACTCATTTCTTTCATTCTCATGATATCACGTCATTTAATAAAAGCAAATATTCAAGAGAGATTCTAATACCTTGTAATTTTTAAATCTTTGTAATTCTGCGATTGTATCGCTCTTTGTAAATCTTAAAATTTTGAAATCTTAGAAAATTTTGCGATAATTTCATTTTCTGTAATCTTTGAAATCTTGTGAATGTATCGCTCTTTGTCAATCAAATCAAAAGTCTTTGAAATGTTTTGAAATCTTATAAATTTTATAAATCTTGTGATTATATCACTTTTGGTAAATTAAATCAAATTTTTTTGAAATCTTTTGAAATATTAGAAATCTTAGAAATGTTCTTTGAAATTTTGCGATTATATCGCGTTTTCGGAAATTAAATCAAAAATCTTTTATTTTTTGTAAATAAAATATTCAAGGAAATGGTACTTAGCTTTTATGTAATTTTCTGTTGCTGCCGTCTCTCGCGAAGTATTTGATTTTCTTGTGAAATGAGAAGTAATGAGAAATGAACTCTTGATCTGCCTCTTGCATACTCTCGCAACATACCAATTGTTCTAACACTCTCTTGCGAAATTAACTTGCAAAACAATCAAAGACCTTGTGAAGTAATTAAAGGCCAATTGCACAAATATCCATTTTGTTGGTTGTGTTGCTCGCAGCTTCTTTGTTGTCTCATGATTTTTCTTCACATTATATAGTTGGCGAAGTAAACTTCACAAAATAATTTTAGTTGTTGATGCAAGTCTCAGGAAAAATTTTTGCGAAGAAAATTGCTTGCATAGAGAATTCATGTGTAGATAGTGTTTGCAAATAAAACGTCTGCGAAGAAAAATGTTTCCTTAGAATATTTGTCAGGCTTAATGGGAACTCGATGTTTGGTGGTTCTACGGTCGTCAGTTGGAAAAATAATAAATTGTATTGCACTGCTCTCATTGCTGCGCAGGTGACTTGGCTGTGGGAGTGGTTTTGAACTCGTGGTGCTGTTCTTGTTGTTTTTACCACTAACCAACTCTGCTTAATTTTATTTGCGAAGGAATGAAACCGCACTCACATTTTATCCTCATCATTGCTTTTTGTAAACTGGGCTTGGAAATTCTCTTTTACTATCTTTTTTACGTAGATAAATTCTCTTTTGCAAAATTCTCTTATTACTTCTCTGGTGATTTTACTGTCCTTCTATATTGGTTCTTTGCATGAGTTAAACGTTTCTTCTTGCTACTAACGCTCTTCACATTGCTAGTATTTATCGCTATTATATATGCCCTTGTGAATTTTAATTATTAGTTAATTGTTGCATATCGTAAGCAAAACAGTAGCATCATTGTTTCAATTTATAATAATTAACTCTATTAGTGTTTATTTCCATCTGGAGGATCAGTAAAATCAGAGATAAGAAGAAGAGGGTACTTCCCTTTCTTTTTCCTTGCTCGCTGGGATTTGTGAAGTAATATTTCTCTAAACATTTTCCTGATGATATGAGGATGAACTGGTTCGGTGAATTTCTTATTTCGTCTTCGCTGGAACATCTGACGGAGTATACTACGTCTATATTTCTTCTTTCTTAACTGATATTCGACGGAACTATCGTTAATGCTCTTTGAAACTCATTGTTATCCCGCTAGTTCTTGTTGAATAGTTAGCCGATGATCTTTCATCGTACTTTATTGCTGGTTCTCTTTAATGTCTTATCATTTTTCTTCTGCGAAGTAGCGGTTGTAGCAAGCTACGAAGTAATGTTTGTTGACAACTTATCGGCTGGTGGTTTTAAAAGTCAATCGTTGATAAATTATGTTACTTCTGTTGTTTGCTTCTTCATCATCTTTCATTGGTTTTTCTAAGCTTCCTGATTGTAGTTTCCCCTTTGATTATGTCATTCGTGTTCTTCTTATTGCTGGAGATTGTCGATGATCTCTCTCGTTGATGAATTATCTTGGCTCTGTTAATTGATGATTGTAATGGTCTCATGATAGACTCATTAGATTGAAGTATTGATCCAACTTGGCATCTCTCTTTGGATATGATGCTTTCTTATTTTCTTCGATGGTTACCTCTTAGCCTTTTGGTTTGCATACTTGGAGAATTTTCACATGCATGAACTTTCATTTATTGATGACGCTGTCTGAATTTGTTGCGAGAAACAGGCAGGTCATCCATTTCCATTATCTGCCGCTCTTGGCTTCGCAGCAGTTCTTCGTAGATGTTCCTCTCTTACCCGTTCGTGTGTTTCTGATCTTGAAATAAGTCTTTGTATGCTGGTCTAGTTCATTATTTGTGGCTGCTGGGACTTTTATTGAAAATTTGTATGGATCATAGCTTCGGAAATTGGTCACTTCGAACTCATCAGTGCTATTTTAAATATCAATTCTCAAACTATTAACATACCAAGTTTTCAAAATCATCAGTGCTTCGGACTTTGCAGGGTCCTGCTGGTTCAAAATCAAGTTTTCTTAAATCCCGCAACTTAAAATGCCAAGGGAAAGACAAGCAAAAGTTAGGAAACCACGTAGGAAAGTAAATGTATAAAGAAAAGAGTATATAAATAAATTTCTCGGAATGAAAATGAACTTGACTGTCGACGAGATGAATTTGATTGATGTGTCCTTTCTTCATTCTCCCATCCGTTAATGGGTTTGTATTCTGTTCATCACGTTGCTGTCTTACTTCATTCTTTATTATATGCAATGAACTAAATAACACGTCCCATTACATGCATATTTTGTTTGTGCGATTCTACTCGCAAAGAATATTGGATTGTCCTACTCGCAAAGAATATTGGATTGTCCTACTCGTTGTTGTTGTTTGTTGCGGTTCTACTCGCAAAGAATATTGGATTGTCATACTCGTTTCTTCTCATTGATTTGGTGGATGTCCCCACCGCTGCTTCTTGGAGATTCGACATCCTTGCAGCTTTCCTTTATTTTCTATGAACAATTCTTAATGCTTCTTTTCTTTGCATTTTGAGCCTTCATTGTTTCTTATCTGAGTCATCATTTTTTCTTATATCCTTTATTTCATCCATATTATGAATCTCGATTTGTTTCTGCGAGCTTTAACTCATCGTTTCATCCTTCTGCGAAGTCATCGCACCCAATAATAATTTATTGATAATACGTGTTGAATTTTGCTTTGTGTTTCTTCGCCAACACTCGTTGTCTCAATTCATACTTCTCTGAATTTTGACAGGCCACGACTTATTCCACTTTCTATAATTATTTTTACCTTCTTCATGTCTTTACTGGCAAAGTAGTGCCTCCATGTCTTGCTGGAGAGTTAGACTGTGATCACTTCGCTGCAAACTCCCATGTATTGCTCCATTGCATTTTTCCAAATATCACCCTCTTCTCAAATATACTACCGTTTGTATATAACTTCACATCATTCATAACTCAAATTGCCATTTTGTAGCTTCAAATGCATAACTACTCAGCCATAGCATCACCAACAATTCATTATTCTTCTCTCATTGGAATTAAATCCCTGATTTTGTGAGCTCCTGATGTCATTCGTTGTTCTGTCATTGTAATTTTTGTTTTCCCCCTGCGAGCATCAGTAATCAAAAATTTGTATCAATACTAAATAAAAGTTCTCAATGGTTCCTATCCCTTGCATATGGGTTTGAAAATAAAAATTCATAAACATTGAACTATCATCCAATTTGGTTTTTAATCAAAATCTCGAGATTGTTTTGGTTTATTGATGACTAGAACTTAATTTGATGAAAGAATTTTCGAAAATCATTTTATGAAATAGTACGGTTAATGAAATGGAAATGGATATATCCTTCTGAAATCGATTGTCACAAGATTGTAAAGAAAACCTAGTTTGCGTCCAAATTTTAGGAGGTAGTTCACGTTTTACAAAGAACAACAATTTTTATTTTATTTTTTCTGAAAAATTAATCAAAAAATGAAAAGGATGATAAGAGATTAATCATTTTAGATGAATTTTTGGCGTAGCTTTATGTGAATTTCATTTTGTTGACAATTTCTTCGCCTCTGCTTCTGATCTTCAATTTTTCCACTTCTCTTTCTCTGTGTACATTTCTCGCCCAAAAATTCTATATTTTCCCATTTATCTCTTAGATCCAATTGAATTCATCATCAACAATTGCTAACTTCTCTGTATTTTTTCAACCTGATCCATAGCAGTCCATGTTTCTAGCGCCAAAATGTAGTTGCAGGAAATCCTACAACACACCCCTTATCATATCTTAATATTAATTTCTAGATCTACATATAATAATGGTAGTAAAATTGCTAAAATTAAAAACGGACACCAAGATTTTTTACATGGTTCGATCAATTTGATCTACATCCATGATTCTTCACTATGATTGTTAAAATTTACATTTGATTTTACATTGATAATCTCCATTAATGGAGTTCTAAATCTAGTTTGGGGATGAAGATGATAAAGAAAAATACATTTTCTCTCTCTAAAAATCTCTCTGCAAAATATTTCTCTCTCCCAAAATTGTGTCCTCTCCTTTCTCTCTCCTTCTCTTCTCTTTATATAGGTATCTTCATGGTGGGTGACAGCTCACATTCAACTTATATTTCTCATATTTTAGGACCTCTTTTATGCTCCTCGCAGGCTCTGCTATCGTGCTCGCGAGATCTGCTATCGTGCTCGCGAGACTCTTTTATAACCACAAAATCTTCATTTACTGCCTTGCTCTCACGAGCATTCTCTCCAACTATAAAATCTTCACATCTTTCTCATGTTTGATGTTGTCGTTGTCTATTACGTCATTCTTTGAATTATTCTGCGACGCTCGCAGAGTGTTGTTGAAGAAATCACAGAAATGTTGTTAATAATTTCATAAGAATATTGTTGTGGCGATATTCTAATCCTACAGATCTCTAGTTGTATACTCATAAAAAAATTAGTGGAATACATCTTCATTATATCTCTTCTCTAATTCCAGTATTACTTTCTCACACATGCGCCGTTGCTCTGTCACTTAAACTATATATTTTCCAAACGATCTAATTCTCTAGACCCAGCATTCCAAGTCGTCTGTTCAATCAATAATTTAGCTCATTGATCCAACTAGTGATCCAACTCGCCTATCCAATCAACAATCTATTCTTTTGTATGATCCAAGTTAAACTTGCACGAATTTAAAATAATTGGACCCACACACCGTTGTGAGTTTTACTCACAATATTCGAACAGTTGGGGGCGTCTGGTGAAGACCATACCTGATAGATGATCTAGCAGGAGGAAAGTTTTATTGAGTGGAGAGTATCAAATGGAGCCAAAAACTTGGAAATTCCGCAAATTGGAAATAGTTTACAAATGAGGATGCATATTTGCGATTTGGATCCATTCACACCTCATAAGGTAAGCCTAAACGATTGCTCAATTCTTTTTACAGTATTCATTTTTCCTAGTCCTAAAAAAAATGCACAATTCACATACAAGTGCACAATTTATAAAAAAAATGCATGATACAAACACTTCGGTACTAGCTAGAGTCGTTTAGAATTAACACTCGCATATCTAAGATCAGACATAAACTTTGCGCATACTAGCCAGAGCTAATAAACAATAACTCTCGCATATCTAGCATTGATCCCAACTTGTCTTTGATTAGAGGAAGTATTTCAAAAAGTATTCCTTCACAGTCTTAGTCAATACTTATGCAAATTTGCGAGCAAGATAAATCGGTTTAGCGAATGCTCAAGAATAGCAAGGACCTTGTTCCATATGGGAAATGGAATCCCATCTCAGGGCAGTGATAACCAAACCAACTTGGCTTTGAATAAAGGAAATATTTCAAGATGTTCTTATTAAAATTTACAAGCTAAACCTAAAAAGCTCAAGAATAAAAAACACATTTTATAATGGAAGGTTTTGAAATGGATCGAGAAAAAGAAACACATTTTATAAGAAGGTTTTGATGGATCAAAGGCTAGATCTACAGAGAAAAATAATAAAGAATATAAAATTGCATATATAAGCTTTATCGGGACTGGAATGAACAAAAGTCATTTCGCGAGGAAGCTTTTATGGAGCAAATTAAAAAAACTTACATGAGGAAACTTTTTTGGAGAAGTGGTTTGAGAAAAAAAAAACTAACGAAGAAATATAAATGGAGTTGGAAAAAAAATACATGAAGAAACTTTGTTGGAGCGGGAGCAAAAATGTAAAAAAACTTTTTGGAAAAAGAAGCTTTAGGGAGCGAGAGTGAAAGGTAATAAAAAGTCAAATTGATTTACAAACAATCTTTGATGGTGTCAAAATTATTATATGCATGAAGAAGCTTTCATTGAAAGAAAAAATAAATAATAAGGTAAAAAAATCATTTGCTTGAAGAGGCATACTTGGACTGGAATGAAATAGGAAAAATAAAAAAAATAAAATATTCGCATGAACAAGTTTTGTTGGACAAAGAGGAAAAACGTGAGGAGAATAATAAATTAAAACCACACAAAGCGATGATACAAAAAAAAAAGGAGGAAAAAAGAAAAGCAACGATATGGTATAAAGATCTCAAAGGAACGAGTTAAACATCACTTATAAAGCTCTCAATGCATGATTAGTTGTGATATTTTACAGCCATTTAAAAGGTGCAGTTCAGGTCTTGGCATCGCCATCATTGTTGGAACATCAATTGGGATATATTAATATAGCATTTACCGATCTACGCACAAGGATCTATATTTCACAGAAGAATAAGCTAGCGTTTTCCGAAAAGTGAAGTTATACTGCAACCACAGTACGAGAAAAAAAGTCTTGCATTACACATGCATCAACCTACCTCACGAGTGGAGACTTAAGTCTTGCTCTCAGGGCAAGAACAAAATCTCACAAAGTTTTGCGCCACTGCAACCAGGAACTCTTATCTAAAAAACGAGACCAACAACAATTGTTGATCCAAAATACACATACATTATCCAAGATATACGCCAACATGTTATAGTATTTAGTGTAATAACCTTGCCATAGTGAAAAGAAAGAAAAGACCTAGTGGTAATGCAATCAAAAAGACATGTTACGGTAGCAAGCACATAACTTGAAATATGGAAGGATGATGATAACCCAGTCAGTAATTATCCTTCTACACCAAATAACTAAATTTATTAGATCCTTAAAAAATGGAGGAATTAGTTACTGAGAAGACCAGGTAAGACCTGGAAGTAACGGATCCCTAAAAATGGAGGAATCAATTACTGAGAATACCAGGTAAGACCCGGAAGTTACAGATCCCTAAAAATAGGGGGAGTCAAAGTAAGACCAAGTATAACCTGGAAGTTAGAGATCCTTAAAAGGGGTAAATTGGTTCTGACCAAGGTGAACCTGGAGAGCATTTGGTTCGGATACGTAGTCAAAATGTGTGTATACGAATACTGGACTGAATACAATTCCTTCACAACCTATAAATAGAAGTGGATTTTCAACTAGATTAATATATTGGTTTAAAATAAATCTTAATCATTCATATTATAGATCAGTAGATTGGTTTTCTCGTGCAAACTTGTGACTATAAACGACTTTTGCTACAAGTTCTGGATCAAGCTCAATATAGATATATTGCAATTCTATCTTTTGTGCCCACTTCTTATATCCTATAACATTTTATCACGTTATGCTTACTTTACGTTCAAGCATCCATTTGCACATACAAATCTTGTTTTTTCTTATCTACCTGTGTTATTTCGAATTATTAGTCCAATATCACAATAATCAGTTAGGTTTTTACATGAAGCACAATGGTAGAATATGGATTAGGAGTTGGATTACAACAAGAAATAGGTTCCGTCTTAGTTGAACTATCCATGCATGAATTAGTTATTATTTTCATTCGATTTCCTATCATAATCGTGAGGTCTTGGACTTTTCGAATAACTTCAATAGGATTTGCTTTTATCTCTTGGAAAACATATTCACACCTAGATTTTCATATCTCCCACAATGTATATTATCCATCGTAACAGTTCAATTCTCATCCAAACTATAATATTACTCATTAATAAACCAACTTTTGATATAGTCATGGATAAAAACTCTTGCATTATTGATGCTTCTTCTAGCTCCTGTAACTGAATTCCAAACATCTTTGAGGAAAGTACACTTCATAACTATATGTTTAGTTGTTCCAATCTCATTACTATTGCAAACCTTAAAGACCTTTCTAATGTAAACCATACCTCTAGAAAATCTTTTGGTGAAAGGAAGAGTGTACCGACACATTTCCAAAGAAAGTTTTTAATCCTTGGAAGGATGTTAAGAGCCCTTAAATTTCTCAATAGTTTAGCCAATTAGTCTTCATTATAATTGATGTTGTTATTACATTTAATTTCCACCAACTTGTTACTTTATTATTTTTTTAAGCAAACAAAAAAAAAACTAAGAAAACGAGAAAAAAAAAAGAACATTAATCCTAGAACCTCTTGAAGGAAAAAGAAAAATGAGAAAAACATAAATTACATCAGCAAGCTTATCCAAAAAGTTTCATCCAATGATTCTTTCAGGAGCTCTCAAGTAAAACACATATTTTGATTTAGCTTTTTCTCTTATTACAATCATGCAAAACATGTTGAAAACCATCAGAGGGGAGAGTAGGAGTATCCTCAATCATAATATTTACAATACTAGCAATGATGAAAATGTTGGATAATCATCATACTTATTACCAATATGTATACATGGCTATCCTACTTAATCTATTTGTATCAGCACAAGCGGTCATGCTTAACTTTTGGCAGGATATCAAACCCATGTTTCCTGCTCTTTGTGAATAAATCTCCCATTATTCCTCAGAAAAATCCTTCCGGCGAGTTCTCAAAGATTCAGGACTCGCAACATTAATAACATGGCTAACGGTAATTGGAGATATCTGGATGAACTGTTTTTTTTTTAATTACTGCAAGTTGAGTGCTATTGACATTTGATGTACCCACTTGATAGGTGTCTAAAACACCTTGATATTTATCTATTGTTTATGCTTTCTTAGCTATGTTTTCTTGTAAATTACGTATTTTATGTTTAATTTTGAGTTTCAGGTACTTTGGAGCAAAAGAAGAAGAAATGTCGCTTAAAAGGGATAAAGTGTCATTTCATGTGCAACTATTGTTGGAGACGTATTATTTCTCATTATTTGCTTTTTATTTCTTCATCTCTATCTGAAAGGCATGTTAGCTTTAGTGATGCAAGTAATGTCTGAAAAGCATGACAACCTTAGTGATGTATAAAAATTGAAGAAAAGAAGTGAATATGAGAAGTAAGAGAAATTACTAAAAGCACCCAGAAAAGTGTTAAAGGCACCCCAGAAATGTCCCAGAAGAGTCGATAAAGGCGCCCGGAGGAGTTGATAAAGTCACCCAGGATTTTTTCACTATATACAGCCAAAAAGTCATCTTTGTACCCCATAAATTGATATTCTCACACCCAAGAATTGCTAAATGTAGCCCAAATTGCTAAAGGGACACCGCTGTTGGATAAGGGGAAGTCATCTTCTCCATTTGAATTTCAAATTTTGGCGGGAAAAGAAGAACAAAATTAGGGTTTGAGAATTGATGGTGTTCTACTAAGACTAAAGTGCTGAGATTGAATGGGTATCTTTCTTAAGATTAAACAGACCTGGTATGGTCGTCCGATTGGAACAAAATTGGCTAGAACGATGGTTTGAAGCAAACAGATGGAAATGAATTTTGGCGGGAAAATTGTTCTTCACGGGCAGAATTAGGGCTCCGATTTTGGATGAGATTTATTGAGATTTAATTGTTGTAATATGTTGGATTGGACTCTAATTAACTAAACTGGCTTGGTATAATTGATAGAATCTGTGAAGTTGGGTTGTATCTTCAAATTTTATCAAGACAGAGGCGGGAAGAATCAGTTCATCTGCGAACCTCCCTGATTTGGATTTGGACGAGATATTTTCGTGGATTCTCATTGGACCAAGTTAGTTTGGTCATTTCTTATCGAAATAGAGTTGCTAAGGGCTTTTGGAATCAGAAAATAAGGAAGTTCGAGGAAACAGGGAGGTGGAAACATTATCGGGCTTTACCAGGAAGTTTTGGTTGAATAAAAGGAAGCTATGAATAAATAAGGGATATATATCCTCTGTTCGATTCTATGGAAGGTTAGTGAATATATTCGACACTCGGGGACGTGAAAAGAGGAAAGAAAAGAGAATTATTCTCGTGACTTAGCCATGAAGAATAAGAAAGATATTTTGAAGATTTCCGAGAGATTTAAGGCGCTGTGGTGTATATAAGGTGTTGGTAAAAGTACCAGGAGGGGGACGGATACCTTGGAGAAGAAATATAGAGCTAGGAATCGAAATATCATAAGGTTAGAAAATTTGATGTTGCTGCTGTTAATCAATAACACGAAGAACAGTCGCAGAATTTGTCGTTGTTTAAACGCACAAACTGTATATCGTTCTTCAGTCAGTAGAGCAAGACATTCATCCGTTGAGTCGTTTGTTAGCTGAACAGTTCAACTTAGTAGCTATAGACCTTTAGCGACTAGATATCATTGTAAGCATATTTATATCTTTTTGAATACAATGATTAATGAAATTTTCTTCAATTCTCAATCCATGAGTAGCTAAATTTCTTTTCTAGGGTTTTGAAATAAGCTATTTTTGATGCGTAATTTTTAGTAATTATTTTCTTTGAAAAAAATACTCCAATATTGTGCTTTTAAATTATTAAAATTTTTCTCTTCTTTATATGCTTCGCGAAAACTGTTTTGGGTAGTTTGAGCTGCCGATATTTTATAAGCGAAGGAGAATTAGGCCTTAGAATAGCGACGAAAGTCATAAAAAAAAAGAGCTTGTAATGTTATATCTTCTAAAGCATGAGATTGAGTTCGAAAATTATTTTGAGTAAAATAGGAGTAATTTGTCAAAGAAACTATTATTGAGTTTACAAATATTGGAAGTAGTAGAATCCAAAACCCTAGAATCTTCTCTCCTTGGTAACAAAAAAAAATCAAAATTTTAATTAGTTTGTCTTAGTATTTTCTTAGGTAATCAAAAACCAAATCTTTTCAAAAGTTCAAGAAGCGAATCTTTCTTACCACTTCAAAATTACATCAGTTTTTGGCGCCGCCGATGCGGACTTGCCTTTAGGTTAGGTTTTAGATTTTTATATTCTTTTTTTATTTTTAGTTTAGTTTTTGTTTTATTTTATTTTCTTTGATTTACTTGCCTGGAGAGATTGGGGTATACCCATATTAATTGGGGTATACCAAATGAGACAAAATAAGGTCATTTTGAAGTAAAAGATGTCACCATTTAACCAAATATTTTCAAAATGGCAAAATTGCCCTCGTTTAATTAACACTAAAATTTTGATTAGATTAATTAATTAATTTTAAATTTATTGAATAGATTAAAACTTCTGAATTTAAGTTATGAAATTTTGCTTTTGATTGAACTTTTGTGGGATGATTTTTGATGATTTTTTTTTTTTGAGAATATCTCTTGCAACGAAAATGAAGCACACAATCGAAACACTTATAAAAAGGGGATTGCAAATCTGTTGTATGAAATCATACTCAAAATCAAAGAAGAAATCAACACTTTCAGTTTTGAAAGTATGAAAAGTCGGCAAGGTCGGCGAATGAAGAACATGACGACTATATTTGGCCGGCAAGGTATTTAAATGAAGAACATGCCGACTTTATTTTTTTTGACACACATGCGATGGCTATTGAAAAATATTAGTCACCAATGTCTACAAAAAAAAACCGCCGGCTGTTGAAAAATACCACGCCAGTTATTGAAAATACCATGCCGGCTATATTTGGCCGGCAAGGTATTTAAATGAAGAACATGCCGATTTTATTTTTTTGACACACAAGAGATGGCTATTGAAAAATATTAGTCGGCAAGGTCTACAGAAAAAACCTCGCCGGCTGTTGAAAAATACCACGCCGGCTGTTGAAAATACCCTGCCAGCTGTTGAAAAATTTTACAGACGCCGCCATGGCTATTATGAAAAGTCGGCAAGATATGCATGTTACGACCTTGCCAACCAAAACACACATAAATCATAATTTTTTATTTCTAACCTAATATAACAATCAAATCACACAACACAATGATGGGTTTGAGTTTAAACATCATTTATAGTCTTATTTTCGCTGGTAGAGTCAACAATTTTTTTGGAAAATCAAAGTTGAAGATTTTTATATGGCTTTGGTTGATGGAAGATGAAGATGAAGATGAAGAGAAGATTAAGAGTTGTTTAGTTTTTTAATTTTAGGGTTAATGAAATTAAGAAATGAGTTTATTTTTAAGATTTAATTAGTTCAAAGGTATTAAAGTGAAATCACCATTTTAATAATGACATACCATGTCCCCTCGAAATTGGATATACCCCAATTAATCTGGGTATACACCAATCAAACCAGGTTTACTTGGGTATTTTTCTTATTTTTATTGTGCAGGTAATATTCTATATTTATTGTGGAATTGCCTACCAAAAGAGGTGAGTAACAAAACCCGATTTTTTTTTTTTTTAGGTTTTATTTCCTTTTTGTGTATATCTATTTTATTTTATTTTTGAAAAAAAAAATCAAAAAAATACACGTTCCACTGATAGGTGTAGAATACACCATATTTACTATCTAGAGTTTATGCTTTCTTTGCTATTTTTCTTGTAAATTATGTACTTTACGTTTGTTTTTGAGTTATTAGGTACTTTGGAGTCATGCGGAAGAAAAGAAGAAGAAATCATTCAATTTGAGATGAAAGGGCAAAAAGGTCATTTCATTGGCGAACACTAATTGGAACCCAGTCAAGGATAAGGGGCAACTATGTTTTGTAGGAGAGAAAATAAAGACAGCTAGCTGAGGTTAAGGGGTAACAATCTGTTATAGGCACCCAATCTGGGGTGGTTCTTATCCCAAACTATGGGACATGGGTGTCTGAACCCTGCCCTAAATTATGACTTACCCTAAAATCAAGAGAGATGTTTTTTCTTTCTTTAATTTCATTCACCTGAAACAGCAGCCTCTGCTGCCGAAACTGAGAGATATTATAGAGGAGATGAAACATATGGGTTTGATGTGATCTCAGAGAAGGAGGAGATGGGTTCTTCTGTCATGAGTCTGTGCTGTTTGAGGTGATTTGAGAGAGAGAGTTAACAGGGTCTGATGTTGACATGAAGATATGAAACTGTCTGGTATTAATGGGTTTTCGGTGGAATATTAAGGTGAAGTACGAGGAACTGGAGATGTTGTTGTATTTGAAGGGTTATGATTCGAATTAGAAGAAGTAATAAATGGAGCTGTGGATCTAGTTTGTGTTGGCTAAGATGGGTATGATTTTGTTGAAGTCATGAACAGATGCAGGAAGGAATTGGTGGTTGAAATTTTCTAGTTAGGGTTTGCAGAGAAATGATGAAGCTGGTGTTTACCTAACAGATCGATCTGTGTTGGGTTGGATTTGTAGAACAAGCCGTTACTGCTGGTATTATGAGGTTGAGAGAAGGCACATGTGATGAATTAGGGTTTGATTGAATGAGGATTTGAGATTGAGATGGAGAGCATAATGAGATGATTGAGCTATTGAAGAATCAGATGAATGGGTATTCGAATTGGATGAATTTGTGAGTGGAAATCAAGCCAAGAGATGGGATTTGAAGCTGTTTGAAACTATGGGTTATGTTGGTTGTTTACCAAGGGTTGAGATCTCCAACTGAGACTGAGATTTACAGGGAGTAATCTTGTTTATCTGAAAGATGGGTTTGATCGATTTTAGGGGTTGAGCTTTTGATGATGTTGACTTGGAAGAAACAAAAACCCCATTTTCTATTGTTGTTACTGTAAGGGAGATGAAGATGGTGATCTTGCAATGAAATTTCCACTGATATGAGGAACTTAGATGAATGCATTAGGTTTACAGGTGAAGATATTCTGAAGTGATGTATTGAATCTGATGTAGTTGTTGTTGGCTAGAAGAATGGGTGAGCTACAGATTGATGATGCTGCCAAAGATTATGCTCAAGGATTTGAAGATTCTGAGAAGCTTGAGCTGTAGTTGTTGCCATTAAGAGGGGAATTGCAGGTGGATTTGAAGATATGAATTGGTGTTGCTTCTGGTAGAACCGTAAAAAGAAAGAGAATGGTACATCCATCATGGCTGAAGCACAATCATTGTGCAACAACAAGCTCAAGCCTATGGTGATTTGAGCAAGTGGGAAGAATGAGTCTACATGGTGTGGTGGTACTGAAATGGATGGCAGATTATGGTACAGAGACTCATCATGACTAGGTATGAGTTTGACCGTAAAAAGAAAGAGAGCATAACTTAGTTGACTTCCGATACTTCTGAATTTCTGTTGACCCGTTTGACTTCCCGATACTGAATTTCTGTTGACCCGTTTGACTGGTAACCGGGTGGACTTTGACGGTCACCTGAGTTACTTTCCGTGCCGACTTCCGGCAAAATTCCGGCCAAAACCCCATATTTCCGGCGAGCATTTTTGGGACATATTTTCTACACGGGTTTCTCTCACTTGTGGGCTTGGTGGATTTCTATCTAATGGACTTTGAAGACTAAACCTAATTTTGAAACAAGAAGAGCTATAAAAAGGAAGTTTTCTACAACTTTTGGGAGATCACAATTTTATTATTCTTTTTCTTGGAGTTTTGGAAAACTATTTTTCTAGGGTTTGTTTTCTTTTATGTTTCATCTTCTTTCTTTGATTATTATGATGATGAACTCCATTAATATGAGTAACTAAATACAATTATTGGTTATGGGATAAAGTTGATTTCTTCAAGCATGTTATTTTATTCTATGAATTAGTTTTGTCTCAATTCTATCGTTTATGACTCATCGTTTTTATTATCATATGATTTGAATGCTAGTTTGGTTGAGTCCGGAATCAATTGGATTTGTTTTCATCTATAAAGCTATATTAGGGTTTTCAATACATAAAAGTTGTTATCTCTGATTTCTAGTAGCATCTTGTGGTTAATACTTGTAGTGATACATCTTTTTAATCGCATATGAATCATAACCTTTGTTAAAACGAATTAGTGCTTTTACACGTTTGTTTGCATTGATTAGTCTTATTTCATAGAACTTATTGCTCTTAGGTAGTTAAACCTAATTGTGCTTTTACACTTTAGGTTGCTTTTTAAGAAGGTTTCACAATAGCATCTTTTAATGTTGTTTGTGATAAAATCAGGAAATAAACGGGATATTCTTGCGATCAATATATTCTAGGACTTTTGATAATTGCGAGATTAAATTACCAAATCTAATCATTGATGAAAATACTTGCTTGTGAATGATACTATCCCGTGACCAATATCTTCTCCTTATTGATTATTCCAATTATTTGATTTGCTTTATTTAGTTTTATTACTTTGATAAAAACAAAACACACTCTTGGGTTATTTTAGTTACTTAAGAATCTGAAAATTGCATAATAACAATCGCCTCTCTGTGGATACGAACTCTTTATTATCGAATACTATATTTATATCTAGTTGAGTGAGGAAGTGAATTATTTTTGACGCATACGACATGCATCAAATTTTGGCGCCGTTGTCGGGGAGGCATTCAGCTTGTTATATAGTTTTTATTTTCTTTTTATTATTTCTTCTTACATATTTGCTTTACGTTTCTTGTCTTGTTTCTCACTTGTTTGTGAGAATTTCTTTTCAGGTACCTAATACCTGGCTTCTAAAGATTGGAATTATCCAAGGTGCGGGATAGCTACTCGAAAAGTCACAATACTCCAACCAAGGCAAGGCACAACGGAAGAACAAAACTTGGAAGTAGAACACGAGATTCCTTTTGGAGAAGACGAATAAGTGATGGGAGATGCAAATCGTACACTCAAGGACTTGGCTTCGCACAAGCTGGATACACAACGAGGTTGTATTCAAACCGACTCTACTTTTGAGATCAAGCCGGGATTGCTTAGAGAAGTACCAAAGTTTCATGGCATGGTGAATGAAGATCCAAACAAGCATCTTATGGACTTCGACACCATTGTCACGGCTATGCTTCCAGCGAATATGGAGGCCGATGGTGCTATGTTGAAAGTTTTTCGATTCTCTTTAGCGGATAGTGCTAAGGATTGGTTATATTATTTGCCTCCCGAAAGTGTCACAACTTGGAATGGGTTGAAGAAACTCTTTTTAGAGAGATATTTTCCTGCATCAAAGGCTACTCAAATTCGCAAGGAGATTTGCGGAATGAAGCAAAATGTGGGAGAATCTTTATATGAATGTTGAGAACGATACAAGAGATTGGTGGCAAGCTTTCCTCATCACCAATTTAGTGACGTGATAGGTGTGATAAACACCTAATTTTATATCTAGTATTTATGCTTTATTTGCGAGTTTTCATGTAAATTATGTATCTTATGCGTGTTTTTGAGTTATTAGGTACTCTGGAGTCGCACGGACGAAAAGAAGGAGAAATCACCCAATTTGGTGAAGATGGTACTAAACTGTCTTTTCATAAGCAAATGCTATTGGGAGTCCAGCAGGGGATGAAGGGAAAACATCTGACATATCACTAAAGACATGCTACAGTTCATTAAGGGACAATTCTATTTTCAAGAACACTAAAGACATGCTAGCTGAGGATTAAGGGGATACCAATTGGGTAGCCCTTGTCCAGAAAATGTGTGTGATGTTAGCACCCAATATTGGGTGGTTGTTATCCCTGGGGTGTACCATCCTACCTTATACCTAAACCTAAATCTCCATCATTTTCTACTGAATTTGAGAAGAGGCGCAACTTAATCGTTAGATGTTGTACAAGAAGCTGGTAGAGAAATCAGAGGAAGAGGAGATGAAGGTGGTTCTGTTGTTTTGAGGAGAAGGCCATTTACTTAGGGTTTGATTTTAATACAGATCGAGAGAATTAGAGGAGAACTGAGACCAAAGATCGAATCCATGGTATTGTTGTTCATGGATTGGTGGAACTCGAGCTTAACAGTGGGTCGAGATGACGATGAACTTGAATTAAGAATATTAAGTTGCTGCCATTGAGTGTGATGTGATGATGAAAAACTCGTGTTGTGCTGGAGAGTACGAGTTGAGCATGGAAAGATAGTTGCAGCCATTTGCTAAAAAGAACAATATGAGTAGGGAAACAGAGAAGTAATGGATACTGCCAATGATGAGACTGCAGTCGATGCTAGGAATGAACCGAGTTTTGAGCAGTCACTAGTGGATATTGATGTGGTGCTCGAGATGATAAAACCCGATGGAGTTTGCTGATTTACTGGCAGAGAATAAGCTAGTAGTGGTGTGCTGTATTGATCAATGTGGGTTCATGGCTAGTTCGAGTCAGAGAAGATGGAAACTGCTTGTGATCAGGATTGAGGCTTTGTGGATTAGGATGGTTGCAATGGAAAAGGAGGATCTGATGCTTTTGCCAGTTGAAGGTGAGATAGCAGGACAAGATGGTACTGATGATGCTGTAGCGGCGAGTACAAGCATTGCAGGTGCTCGGATTCAGGGTTATTTTCTTGATGTTGTAGATGAATGCTAGGATTTGCAGGTGATAGGAGAATGGCAGGTGGATCTGTTACTCCAGTGGTGAATTGGAGTTGTTGATTGCAGCAGTTTGCTGTGGTGGTTTACAAGGAATAAAGCTACAGGTGCTGTTAGGAGATGACTGAGATTGCAGTGAACTCAAAGAATGTCACGGTCTTGGCGAAGTCATATGGGAATTAGTTGGGAGTTGTTCGATGAAAATATGTATTATTTTTGGCATGGACTGATCAGGGTTTCGTATGGAGCTGCTGGCAGTGGTAGTTGAAATTGGTGAGAGGAATACAAAGGACTTGGGAGTATACATCTGGTCGGGAGACCGGTGGAGTGTGACTGTGAGAGCTACTATGGAAACAACTTGGGAATTTGTTGGTGTGATCGAATTAGTGTACTTCAGCTGAGCTAAAGGTGTTTTAGGTCCTGAGAATACATGACAGGTACCGACGTTTGCAACCTGGGAAGGACAAGGAGCAAACATGAGCAGTGAATCAAACAAGTGGTTCGATAGCTGTTGGTGATCATTTCAAGAGAGGTCGATGTCGAGTACAGGAAGAACTGAAGTGGGTTGGAAATGTCGCGGCAACAACAGCGACTGGAATGGAGTTTGGGTTCTCGACTGTGCTTTCGAATTAAGATGGTCAGGTGGCAGTGGCGATGTGTTGTAGCCGATAGAGAACTAAGGTAAGCATGTAATGCATGGGAAGAGATGGCATCGAACTGCCGATACTCGAATGGAATGAACTGGTGATGGGGTTCGAGCTGTGCTGGTTGCGACTTAAGCTGTAGGTGGATATTTTGAAGCAATGATACTCTTGTTGCAGCATCTTGATTTAGAAAATGCATCTGAGTTAGCTGTAGGGAAGCAGCAGCTGGTGATGGAAGTAAAGGGATGATATTGGTGGCTCTAGTAGTATGCTAGAACTGCTAATGGTTGGTGGAAAGATGAACAGTGCATCGTAGAGAAGTGGCTTAAGAATAAACCTTGGATTGTTGGTGTTGATTTATTGTTGAAGCTGCAGTTGGAGTAGTTGCAGGCATGTATTGAATTGGATATATTCAAGGGAAGTGGACATTGGTAGACCCTCTAAGGGTGTTAAGCTTTTGGGTGGACCAGTGAGTTTGGATTCGAACTTTATTAGCGACATGTTGTTGTCTGGGGTGACTAAGACTGTTTAACTAATGGAAGCGATCAAAAAACTCCAAGACCCACAAAGTGAGATGCTATTACTTCGCAATTGCACTGGTGTATCTCGATTATATTTTGCAATGCGAACTACCAATCCAGAAACTTTGCAACCAGCCACTGATCCTTTTGATGACCATTTACTCAAGTATTTACGTTCAATCATCACTGGAGATGGTGCTGGTTTTGGTCCTCTACAGCAGAGATTAGCCACTTTGCCTATCAAGGAGGGTGGCCTTGGCATTTAAACCATGGCTGACACTCATACTTACTGCTACCTCGCTTCTCAATGTCAGACAGCTTCAGTACAGAAGATAATTTTGGGTGATTTATTCTCAGTAAACAAAGGTTCTGCTTATCAGTTGGCTCTTCAGAAATTTATTCAGGTATGTGGATTACCTTCTTCTTATTATATCAATGATACTGCCCCACCTTCCATGAACTCCATGTCAGTCACTTATTTTGATGCAGTCAAGAAGAAAATCCCAGGCCAATTTTATATGTCTGCAAGAGATTCCATTTTGTGGCAGTGAAACCGTATCAAGCATGCTCAAGATTATTTATTAGCGATACCTATTAGTGGGCTTAATCAGTACCTTGGTCCTAGATAGTTCCGTGTTGTGCTCTGTTATAGACTTGGTATCCCTTTGTTTGTTGAGAATGGATTATGCTCAAGCTGTAGCCGACCTATGGACATCTGCGGAGACCATGCACTTCATTGTTCCAAGGATGTTGGGAGCAAGTTTCGACATGATCTTGTCCATGATGTTGTGTTTGAAATTTGTTACAAATCTAGCGTACTTGTGTGTAAATAAGTATCTCTTGGCATTCAGTCAGATGATGACATAGACTTGAGGCCAGCGGATATTCTCGTTCTTAATTGGGAAAATGGTCGGGATGTTTGTATGGATGTCACTGGTGTATCGCCTTTCACTGGCAATGGTGTTCGCTCCTTTGTCCCAGGAAGGCTATTTCTAATGCAGTGTCCAGAAAGCGCACTAAATATTTGGACAATTGTACTTCTTTGGGTTATGGGCTGGGTGTTTTAGCTTTCTCCACTCTTGGGGAGCTTGGTGATGACACCTTGTGCTTTTTCAAATGGTTGAAGAACTGTCTATTTAGTAATGACGCTAGTAGTGGTTTTGGTAGTTTTATTTTTCATAGATTAGGTGTTGTTATTCAAAGAGGTGTTGGAGCCCAGCTTGTTGCTAGGCTACCAATCAAAGGCTGCACCTGATGTATCTCGATAAATTAACAAAATACGTAATTGATTCATTGAAAATTTATTTATAAAATAAATTAAATTATTAGTGTTTACAAGTCTACCCCTGATGTGGCCTAGCATCTAACGTCTATGATGTACTATTAAACCTACGATCACGATTTAATATATCCACGTGATTTAACACATCCAGATGCAAGAGAAGCACCCTTTCAACTCATTTTTCTTCCACCATCATTATAGATCGAGACCAAATTCTTCAAGGTGCTGCCAGAGGTTAACCCCGGCAGAGCTTGGGGTCACCATGGCTGATCGAGACGGGGTTATAACAAGGGTTTCTGGCAAATTATGGAACTTGATTAGAAGCTATCAGGAAAATGAGATAAACACTAACATTGATTTTCAACCGATTTGAGAGTTGGAAAGGGGATCTGATGAAGATGAATCTCAAGAAGACAAACAGGAAAATGGGTAATTGATGGTTCTTGTTGAGAAATGGGTTGAAGGTCATTACCAAATCTAGCAAGAATCATTTTGAATCGATAAATTCAGAAAATCAAGACTGGATTTCTGCTGTTGAGGGTGATTTAGGTCAGAAATTGAGGAGAAACCTAAATTCCCTAAAAAAAGTTCAAAGTAATCCACTCCAAATCGCATTACAATCTTGAAAAAGCAACTCGGAGGATCGAAGAACTGGAAGCAAAGTTCCTTGCAAAGAAATCCAACAACAGTCACCTACGCTGCTACTGTTCTTTAAATTGAAAATGGAGATTTCTGTCGTTGATGGCTGTGTATGAAAGATGATGAAGATGAGTAGTTGAGATGTTTGAGACTTGGGTTTTCATCGAAATTGGTTTTGTGGAGATTCAGATGAAGAGTTTAAAGGGGATTTGAAATTTGAAATAAGGGTTTGTGAATTCACCTTTCAAAGATGAACATGAAGAAATTCATGGGATTATGAAGAATGGGTATTAATTATAACTCGGATTGATTCTGGTTTTGGGCAATTTGATGAAGAAATTGATGAGACTCAGATGGGATTAGAGTTTCTGCTAATGATGAAGATACAAAAGACAGTGGATCTGAGATATTCTATAGATGAGTTCTGGTGTTTCAGTAATGAGAAATTATGAGTTTTACCGTTGTTGTTGGTGGTTTTTAGCTTAGGGTTAAAATTGTAAAACCTTGTATCTGATGTGACGTCACTCTGTAAGAAAACAGATCCATGAGTGTCAACCTCTTCATTGTCACATTTATTGAGCAACTCAATATTTTCTTATGAAATTTACACAAAATGGTGCATGTAGCAACAATCCCAGGCAATCTGTAAATTTTGGGACTTTGCCTACATTCAATTAATATAAGTTTCTTTGAATGATTTTTGTGCTATGTTCCCCGGCTGAATCCTTAATGTAGATATGGCATGACAATTTGTGTTCACTCGCAGCAGAGTATCATGCATTTCCAAGTATCAAGGATAAGGTCTTTGCATAAGGTATTCAATCAGAAAACATGATGCTCTCTGGAAATGAACTTAAAAGAACTCTGTGTCAACACATAGAATTCAATCAATTATCCTGACTAATTTACAAAAGTTGGGGTTTTTCGCCTTGCACAGTATATCATACCTTTCTTTTCGAAATTAATCCTAGGTAAACTAGGTAATTAATCTGCCATGGATTAATGGATGCAAAATCTTTCCCAAAATCAGAAAACAAGGAGCCGCAGGATAGGAGCAGCAACAAAGAGAGGCGTGGACATGACTTAGGCCAACCGACGCCATTTTCAATTGGCCACGCCCCATCCTAAACCATCCCTATTTACCTCGACCAATCAGGTCGCCTTAAACTCGCCACATGCACATAAGTTGTGGCTGTGCCCATACTAGCCGGCCTCATTTCCCATCGACCAATCAGGTTACTCTAAAGAAACCACACTCACACCAAAAGTATATCCACGCCCATGCTTATCCAGAACCTCTCTTTCCTACCGACCAATCATGTCACTTTAAAATGTTCCATGAGCACTAGAGGTGTGGCCGCGCCTTATGTTTGGCCGACCCCTTTTCTTGACCAATCAAGTCGCTCTAAACTCGCCACCATACATTAAAGGCCAAACGCACCCTGCCCCGCCACCATACTATCTGGCAAGCCAAACACACCCTGCCACAACAACATATTAATCGGCGTGCCAACATGCCACTCTGTCGCAGTAACATGCCAATGCGCCATAAATGATGCCACTACGTGTTAATCCACTTTATGTTCGTGGCCAATGCCATAACGGACTTCAATTAGGATTTCATGATCGAAACAAGACTTTTGGTTCAGTAGCATTAGCCGAAACCCTAATTTTTGGTCAGAGTCCACAACATGCCACGAGCCACTTTAGCCTTGGCCATGCCGCCAAGCCCTAACTTTGTCCACGACGCCAAATCCTAGCCTTGGCCATGCCTCCAAGCCCTAACTTTGCCCACGACGCCAAATCCTAGCCTTGGCCATGCCGCCAAGCCCTAACTTTGGCCATGACGCCAAATCCTAGCCTTGGCCATGCCGCCAAGCCCTAACTTTGGCCACGGCGCAAAACCCTAGCCTTGGCCATGCCGCCAAGCCCTAATTTTGGCCACGAAGCAAAATCATAGCTTTGGCCATGCCACAACGCCATAGGCGTAGCAATGCCACATGCGCGGCCATGTCACAATGCCATTATAGGTGCCAACAGAATGTGGCCATAATCAACGGCTACTCTCTCTCCTGAATTACAATCTCAGCCATCCAAGTTCGCCACCGAGCTGATAACTTGTGGAAAGTTTTAGGCGACCAACCGCTTAAATCTAGTGGCCATGGCTACGTCAGGCGCCACTTACACCACCGTGCCACTAGCATGCACGAGCTATGCCAGTCATGCCGCAGTGCCACTAGCATACACCAAAAACTCCATTGTGCTATTACCAGGTGTCAACCGAAGGTATCCATAATCAACGACTACCCTTCCTCACGAGATGTAATCTCAGCCATCCAAGTTCGCCACCGAACTTACGGACTTGTGGAAAGTTTTAGGTGACCAGCCAAGGCGGACCTAATAACATCACATGTTATTTTCCTGCGGCAAAACTCTTGATTTTGGATTGCCATATCAAAGTTCTACATGCTTTCCACGAAAACACTCGAGACATCGAACATGTCACAAACTGGGGGATACTCATCAGGGTATTGGTCTGGTGGTTTACAGCGTGCGGCGTGCAATACGCCTGTTACAAGAAAGTGTCATGAAGCGAGATGGTTAATAGTGGCAAGAAGTAAAGTGTGTAAACGGATCCACTTCCTTCATAATAGAAGCACGGTTTCTGAAGGTTACACACTCTCCTATTACTCAACCGTTCCCACTTCCTACGAGACCAGGTACGTTTTATTATGACTTGTATAAATATGTTTCACCTATTTTCCACCAAACAACAAGCTTTGGGTCGGCAACAACATAATATTCAGAAATCACCAAGAACTGGCAGCTTTTCACTCTATAAGCCAGTTCCACTTTCTGATACTAGTCATAAAACAAGCCACATCTTCAGAATCAACTATTCAGGTCTGAGCACTCTCTTCGCTTACCTCCCTAAGACCAACCCTTCTCCTTAACTTTATGACCGAAGCAAGCCTGGAACGGCCATTTCTTGGTTTAGGCCAGGATTGTACATATTGATCTCTCGAATCAAAAGTACTCCCGTGCAGTGCATTATTTAGGGTTTAGATTCGTTTCTCATCCACACACCCAAAATTACCAAAATCAGCAGAAACAATTTTTAATTGGCAACCACAGTGGGAGGTTAATCTCTCGGTTTCAAATTCAACTTTCAATTCCATCATCCTAATAGTGAATGCAATGCTTTGAAGCGCATCGTCCAAGAAAAGAAGTATTCGGGAGAATTGCGTTTGGGGACTAGAGATTCTCTGCCTTATCGCAGATCGACATAAATATGTTCCGCAGACAATAAAGAATGACTGGAGACTTATCGCGGTAACGAGGGCATCACATAAAGACTCGGATTCACTCCCTAAAGATTATGGTTTGGTGAAAGATCCTAAAGCAAGTAAGTTTTGTCAGACAATGTTTACACGATCTATTGTTTGGGTTTTCACATTTACAATGGAAGCCGATAACCCAATCACCTCAAGATTTCATATCATCCCATATTTTTCCCTTTCTCATGCAACATTCGCGGTTTCATAATTTTTTCGAATGATTTTGCTACTTACATTTGCAATTCAGATTTTGAAATATCAATTGATCAAAGGGACATTATTCCAAAATAATCCAAAAAATCTTATAAGAAGCAATCATCTATCAATACAAACCCAGAAAATCAAACCATAAACTAGGCGTTTCTTTTGCCTTTCAAAAAAAAAAACTCTAAGAAGAAAAGGAAGTTCAGAAAATAAAAACATTCAAGGAAAATTGCCTAACAACGGTTCGTTATTCTTGGAGACAATGTCCTTCATGCTTTGAAGAGCCGCCTGTTTCAGCTTCAACTCCTGGGACAACTTCTCGACTTCTGCCTCATGTTGATTAATCAAATCCGCGGAAGGACCATCAACCGCTTCAGCCTGCAGCCTTTGGATCTCATAAAATCCCTCACAGAACAAGAGGCGTTAAACTCAAAGTTTACACACATATCCCGGTGGAACTTCCAGCTTGAGATTACATCTTTAGAAACAGTGTGACCAGTCACATTGCACATGTCACGAATTGAAGATAATGTTTCTTCTACCCGCTTAACCAACGCAAACCGGCTGGTGATCTTTTTGGTTGTTGCGATATGTTCATAACTTTTCCATATTCTGGTGTACAACTCCGCATACTTAGTCGGTACACTGAAGCCTCCGATCGGCACATGATATTCATAAGGAGTCAAAAATGGAGGGTCAAAAGTGGCGCCCGCAACTGATTCTGCGACCAGCAGGGGTTCTTTGGAAACAATCGCACCCGAAGCCGCGGGGGCGTTTTCCATTATCTAAAGCGTGACAGCATCCTCACGATGATCAATCTCCATC
Source organism: Papaver bracteatum (assembly GCA_023529315.1). Lineage (NCBI taxonomy): Eukaryota > Viridiplantae > Streptophyta > Magnoliopsida > Ranunculales > Papaveraceae > Papaver > Papaver bracteatum. The sequence continues at coordinate 208,914 of JAJJWX010002607.1, forward strand.
TCCAGATTGCTAGCAGGTACGGCATCCATGATTGGAGACAACGCCACATCTTCATCGCGGCGAATCTTCATCTCAGGGTTATCTTCGATGGCTTCTTCTTGTGATAAAAAATGGGGGTGTGGAAATCTCACCGACTCATTTGTGGGCCCACTGGAAGAAGACTCGCTATTGTATTCATAAGTGCTCCTCTCACCACTGGATCTCGAACTTTCTCCTTCTTCGGATTCTTCTTCAAGAGATTCAGTCTTGTTGCTTCCTTCCTCAAGAGGCGCCGTCTTTTGGCCGTGGGAAAGTATGGAAAAGATGTTCGAGTTGTCAAGACCGAAAAAAAAAAGGAGGAGTCGGTGAGGAAATGAAAATTTATGTAATTCATACAAGTAAGTGAGAGAATCGTGTACACCTGCATGTTGAAAGAACTGAAAGTCACAAGAGCCGTCGAATCCTATTGGAAGCCACCTGCACGACTTTTCGACCTTTGCTCCTTTTCCTGGGGACTGTATGCGTGCCCGAAGGAAGCTATTTCAACAATTTATGCTTGTCTAGAACCGCAGAGGAAGGTTTCCCACGTGGATTTGTCACAACATCCTGCACGAACTGATGAATGGAGAGAAACTCATCTTGCCAAAAGACATTATAGGAGTCATCACATGTTTTCATTTTGGGAGTAAGAAGGGAAGGCTTTTATATGGTGCAAAGACGATATAATCAAGAATGACGGGTATCGATTCATCTGGAGTTGTCGGTGGGCGACGGAATGGAACTCCCAGATCAAAGCCCATACGTCGAGCAACCCTGTCAATGTTAATGCAATATCATTTTCGGTGCGAAAGCAAAAGTGTTTGGTTAAACTATGGAGGTGTGGACGGAGCCCAGGGAATAAAGTTAATTGTATGCGCGTTGTCAAGAAAATCAATGAGCTTTGAGCCAAGCCTTGGACTCCTATCCAGCCAACGGAGTATCCTAAAGCAGCCATATGTATCAGGAAATGAAGTTTTCGGGTTAGGAGCATAATATTTGAAATGCTCCAACAACCATGCCCGAAGAAAGGCGACATGGATATACGAGTCTACTTTCATGTACCCATTAGAGACGTACATGTACGCTACCAAGCGATCCAGATGGGTGTACAAAGAGACAAGAAACAAACTGCCAATGGGAAGAGCAACACCTTTCGCTATTTTGATAGCAAATTTGATGAGCTTCTGCCTTATCTCCTTCTTGCCAGAGCCATCATCAAAAATATCTCTGGATATCCACAGAACTAAAAATGTAGCAATATGGGGTGTATCATCTAACACTTGATCCGACTTCGGCTCATCGGGGAACCACTCAGACACCCACCAATTATAGAAGCACTTTTAATCATAATTCTTTCGGACATATCTTGTTGCTTTCGTGACCAAAGAGGCATGTATTTCTTCTTATTCCTCAGACAATACAACGTCAAGTTTCCCAATTATTGGAAGACTCAACAGAACAGCTACGCTTTCCAAAGAAATAGTCATCTCACCCCATATACATATAACCGTGTGAGTTTCCGGACACCATATGGAGATGAAAGTAATCAAGCCTGCAACGTCTTTTCTGATTTGAAGTGTTGCAGAATCCATGACAGCATTCATAATTTGTGCCCAGTCAAATTAGCTCTTACATGGTCTCGGCTCATCATGAACTTCATCCATTTGTCATAAGAGCGCAATGAACTCTGACAGATTTTGAAATCTATGGGAGAAGCCAGATATTCTTTCTTCTGAAGGAAAAACATCATTATACGCCCTGGATAGACTGATTGGACTTCTCCATCATTCTCTAAATCAGTCAGAAGAGTTGCCAAGAATTTGGGATGGTTCCTTGTAATCGTAGCAGACTTCGTAAAGAACTCATCATCTGTGTTCGGCTTGGAATTATTAGCACTTCTCAATGCGGCGACAGAACTGATTTCAGGTGACATATTAACAAAATTTCTTATACTGTTCCCACTTTCGAGGTAACTACAACAAAGCAAAACGAAAGTTACTACTTTGAAGAGAAACATGCATGGAGATTTTGTCAGGATCTTGGTACAATAATCAAGAGCCAACAACAAATTTTCTACGGGAAAATTTTCCTTTGGCCACATGTCATGGCACTCACGGCTAAAAGGAATGGGGACTGATGTCTGCTCAACGGGATACATGTGATGTCGCGGGAGATTTGCTCTTGGTCGAAACTAGACAATGCCGCGGGGAACATGTAAAGCCGCGGGAAGTATGCCCTCGGCTAAGTTACGCTTGGCCATGGGAATTGTGCTCATGGACAAAAGAAAACCCTAAATCTATGTTTTGATGGAGAAAAGAGCAAACAAAGTCTTCCACCCATACATGCTTACTTAACACAATAATTGGTTTCGTTTCTATGGCTAATACTACTAACAAAGAGGAATCATTCATATTGAAGTATTTTTACAACTTCATGGAGGTTGTGCCTATGGCTAGGGTTTACACCAACATGGAGGAGCAAACAAAGGAAGAAACGTTGGAATACATACCCGAAATATGCTTGCTTCCTCTTGATGCCGTTTTCCTTCCAATTGACTGGCTCACGATCGATACACCTTACTGCAAATATGAAGACGCACGAACAAAGCCAACGATACAAAAAAATAAATAAAGAAGTTAGGCAACGCATTTTATATGCGAAGTTCTTTTGAAGTTTGAGTAGGAGGAGGTTTCATTTTGGGCCATGCACTGAAGAAGGCAGTTGGGCCCGCGGAGGCAACGCTCCATGGCGCCAACAGTCCGCGACCAAGACAGTGCCAACAACCCGCGTCCAAGCCAATAGCCATCTCTGCCATTCCGCGTCCAAGCCAGCAACACCACTCCCGTGCCAAAGTCTGCGTACCAAGCAATCCAGCGTCAACGCTCCATGGCTCCATCTTCACTCGCTTCATAGCCAAAGCAGCGCCATCTTCACCGTTCAAAGTAGCGCCATCTCCGCTTGTCACCAGCCAAAGCAACGCCATTCACCCTTCTTTAGCCAGCAGCGCCACTGACCTAGCCAGCCAAAGCGACACCATCTTAGTTGTTCAAAGCAACGCCATCTCCACCAGCCAAGGAGGCGCCATCTTGGCCGTTCAAAGCAGCACCATTCCATGGATGTAGCCAAGCAAGCAGCGCCATCCATCTTTCAAAGCCAACAACGCCATCTACCTTTCCTAGCCATCCAGCGCCCGTTTCGCGGACCAAGTTGCAGCACCATCTCTGCCGATCAGTAGCGAAAGTTGCAGAGCTGATGCCAGCACCCCCATGGCCAAGCAGAATATATGCAAAACCGCTAATGCAAGGATCACGGATTCTTCATGTCTCCTGACAAAGGTTAGCCAAATCTTCCTGATAATCTTTTCATGACTTGCCGTTTTGATTTTATCTTTGTTTGTCACCATCTCATGCTTACCCGCAATAATGCCACTGTTCCGAGATAAGCAGGGGACTTAATGTTGATTGTGGTTTTTAGCTTAGGTTAAAATTGTAAAACCTTGCATCGGATATGACGTCACTCTGTAAGAAAACAGATCCATGAGTGTCAACCTCTTCACTGGCACATTTATTGAGCAACTCAATATTTTCTTATGAAATTTACACAAAATTGTGCATGTAGCAACAATCCCAGGCATTCTGTAAATTTTTGCACCTTGCCTACATTTAATTAATATAAGTTTCTTTGAATGCTTTCTGTGCTATGTTCCCCGGCTGAACCCTTAATGTTGATATGGCATGACAATTTTATTCACTCGCAACAGAGTAGCACGAATTTCCAAGTATTAAGGATAAGGTCTTTACATAAGGTATTCAATTAGAAAGCATGTTGTTTTCTGGCAATGAACTTAAAAGAACTCTGTGTCAACACATAGAATTCAATCAATTATCCTGACAAATTTACAAAAGTTAGGGTTTTGCGCCTTGCGCAGTATATCAGACCTTGCTTGTCGAAATTAAGCATAGGCAAACTAGGTAATTAATCCGCCGTGGATTAATAGATACAAAATCTTTCCAAGAATCAGAAAACAAGGAGCCGCAGGAGAGGAGCAACAACAAAGAGAGGCGTGGCCATGCCTTAGGCCAACCGGCGCCATTTGCCATTAGCCATGCCCCATCCTAAACCGGCCCTATTTCCATCGACCAATCAAGTCACATTAAACTCACCACACACACATAAGTTGTGGCTGGGCCCATACTAGCCTACCCTATTTCCCGTCGACCAATCAGGTTACTCTAAAGCCGCCACACTCACACCAGAAGTATAGCCACGCTCATGATTGGTAGGCCCCTCTCCTTCCTACCGACCAATCAGGTCACTTTAAAATACACCACGAGCACTAGAGGTGTGGCCGCGCGCCTTATGTTTGGCCGACCCCATTCTTGACCAATCAAGTCGCTCTAAACTCGCCACCATACATTAAAGGCCAAACGCACCCTGTCGCGCCACCATACTAATTGGCAAGCCAAATGCGCCCTGCTACAACAACATATTAATCGGCGTGCCAACATGCCACTCTGCCGCAGTAACATGCCAATGCGCCACAAATGATGCCACTACGTGTTAATCCACTTTATGTTCGTGGCCCAAGCCATAACGGACTCCAATTAGGATTTCATGATCGAAACAAGACTTTTGCTTTAGTAGCATTAGCTGAAACCCTAATTTTTGGTCATAGTCCATAACATGCCACGAGCTACTTTAGCCTTGGAAATGCCGCCAAGCCCTAACTTTGGCCACGATGCTAAATCCTAGCCTTGGCCATGCCGCCAAGCCCTAACTTTGGCCACGACGCCAAATCCTAGCCTTGGACATGCCGCCAATCCCTAACTTTGGCCACGACGCCAAACCCTAGCCTTGGCCATGCCGCCAAGCCCTAACTTTGGCCACGGAGCCAAATCCTATCTTTGGCCATACTACAACGCCACAGGTGTGTCCATGCCATTATTCCATTAACAGGTGCCAACAAAATATGGCCATAATCAACGGCCACCCTCTCTCCTGAATTACAATCTCAGCCATCCAAGCTCGCCACCCAGCTGATAGACTTGTGGCAAGTTTTAGGCGACCAGCCACTTAAATCTAGTGGACATGGCTACTCCAGGCGCCACTTACACCACCGTGCCACTAGCATGCACGAGTTATGACAGTCATGCCGCAGTGCCACTAGCATGCACCAAAAACGCCAATGTGCCATTACCAGGAGCCAACAGAAGGTAGCCATAATCAACGACTACCCTTCCTCACGAGATGCAATCTCAGCCATCCAAGTTCGCCACCGAACTGATGGAATTGTGGCAAGTTTTAGGTGACCATCCAAGGAGGACCTAATAGCATCACATGCTATTTTCCTACGGCAAGACTCTTGATTTTGGCTTTCCATAGCAAAGTGCTACATGTTTTCCACGAAAACACTCGAGACATCGAACATGTCACAAACCGGGGGATACTCATCAGGGTATTGGTCTGGAGGTTTACAACGTGCGGCGTGCAATACGCCCGTTACAAGAAAGTGTCATGAAGCGGGATGGTTAATGGTGGCAAGAAGTAACGTGTGTAAACGGATCCACTTCCTTCATAATGGAAGAACGGTTTCTGACGATTACACACTCTCCCATCACTCAACCGTTCCCACTTCCTACAAGACCAAGGTAAGTTTTATTATGACTTGTATAAATAGGTTTTACCTATTTTCCACCAAACAACAAGCTTTGTGTCAGCAACAACATAGTATTCAGAAATCACCAAGAACTAACATCTTTTCACTCTGTAAGCCAGTTCCACTTTCTGATACGAGTCATAAAACAAGCCACATCTTTAGAATCAACTATTCTGGTCTCAACACTCTCTTCGCTTCCCTCCCTAAGACCAACCCTTCTCCTTCACTTTATGACTGAAGCAAGCCTGGAACGACCATTTCTTGGTTTAGGCCAGGATTGTACATATTGATCTCTCGAATCAAAAGTACTCTCGTGCAGTGCATTGTTTTGGGTTTTAGATTCGTTTCTCATCCACACACCCAAAATTGCCAAAATCAGCAGAAATAATTTTCACCCACAAACAACCGTAGATTGATATACCAACACCTTCTTCAACCTAATCTGCTGGTTTGGGTTCACTGTTATAATCCTTCTTGCAAAACAGTGATACAGAAGGGCCCCTGGTAGTGAATACCTGATTATGTAAGAGTCCAAAAAAATACAGTTGGTATTAATTGAATTAATCAAGGGTATAATTGTAAACTCATATTTTTTACTTTATAAAATCAATTAGGATTTGGTCTTCCACAATCAACACGGGTCAACGTTGGTTTTTAGACCAAACGCAAAGCCTGGACAAATGTTAGACCAAACACAGGTTTAGGTCAAAAAGTAAGTACCACAAACCAAATAACCCTTAAATTCCCAATCTAAATCACAATATCACATATATTGTTGCCAAATCACATACATTTCAGATCTAGGAATAATTATAAAACAATATCGTAATAAAATGCAAAAAGATTACCTCAGAATGATATGCTCAATTACATCAAATCCTTTAAATGATCGATACTTTAGTAGTTTCAACTCCATTCGTTGGGTTTAACATTACAGATGCATCACATCCCTTCAATAATAAAAAACCAAATTCAGAATTGTAGTAAACAAAAATCAAAATTATAGTAGATCAAAATCAAAAGAGAATTGTGAAAATCCATGGATGAATAATCGAATAAGAGAATGAGCCAATATATTGATTTCCATAGAGTTAAAGAACTGTGGGATCTTGTTATTTCTATTTTTGTTGAAATTTTACCTAATTATATTCTCAAAACAAAAATTCAAATACGACAATGATAGATCTAAGCTCTCATCATGAATCAAATAAGAGATTCAATCTAAGATTTTATCTCTGGTTCAACAACGGTGGACGGATGAAAGCTGTTTCGACATATGAAATGGAGGAAAAGAAATCGAAATGAATCAAGAAGAGAAAGTACATTTAGTTTATGGGTATATTTGTCAACTCGTCTTGACTAAGTCAAATTTAGATCTTCTAGTACTAGGCTTGAGAAGGCTGGACTAGAGTGTCAAAAGCCCAACATATCTGGGACTAAATGTTAAATTGAAAGAAAGAGAAAGAAAAAAAAAGTGTCGCGCGACTGCCTTATTTTTTTTTCCTTTATTAGCAAGACAACCTTAATAAAACCGCACACGAAAGACAACCTTAATAAAATCGCACACGAAATCCGGAAAAACCCATCATCATCTCTTCAGATCTATTTTTTTTTTTGGTATAGTCATCTCTTCAGATCTATTTTATTCAGGTAAAATTTAATTCTGATCTGCTTTACTGTGTAAGTTAACGTTCTCTTAGATTACCCAAATAGTATAATAGTTGATTGATGTTTGTTAGATCTTTTAGCCTTATTTATTATTATTTTTTTGTCTTTTTTTTTTAATCATTAGCTTTGTTCTAACGGGTGTAACCTTGATTTCTTGTAATCACAGAGTGCAAGGTTCCAGCGAAAATTATGAGACTATCATTAGAGGATGCTCTTGAATTGGTGGACCCGATAATGAAATTACAAGAGGAGGTTGATGAGGTAAGTGTTCATATTTTGATCTTATCTTGTTTAGTTGAATTTTGTTTGATTCTATCTGTGGGATAATATGCAGGTTAACAACAAGGAGTTTGCTCAGAAGTATAGAGTAAAGAAGAAGTGTATGGATGAACTGCGGTGGGATGAAAAGCATAACCGTCTCCGATACCCCTGCGTCACTCCAGAACAGGAACATCTCATTAGGGAGATGCATAAAACTTCCAAGTTAATTCCTCGTTTCTGGTCAACTGCGGTTCGTAATCTACTTTCACCTTAGTATCAGTTTTTAATATTTATTGATGCTGATGTGAAGCTTTTTGTTATGGTTTACAGTTATCTGCTAGCTGCAGGATTCTGGAATACATGAATGAAGAAGAAAAAGAGGTTTACCTCCTCAAATGCATTTGTTTTTCAAGATATCTATGTTAGGGACTGGTCGTCTAACTCGCATATACGATTTGTTCAATGCAGATAATGTTAAATTATCTGAAGTCTGTGAAAGTTGCATATCATGGAAATGCGAAAACTGGGTTCACGATTTATTTGGTGAGTTTTATTTATATCTCCATCCTGCCCAGTAAATTTTTTGGGCTTTTTTGTCCAGTGAGTACAAAACAGTTTTTTTTTTTTTTTTTTTGAGTAAAATCAGTAAGATAAGAGAGGATATCGTAAAGAAATCCTTCAACTCTGGTGGTTTTGGTAGTGAGCTTGAGAGAGGCGAAGGCAAAAAGGAGCCGTGAAAAGATAAGGAAATGCTATGACTCTAGGTTTTTTTTAAGCACAAAAGAAAATGTCTTGGAAAGATGACTATGACTTACATGAGTAAAGCTAATTGTAAATATGTATTTATATTTATCCGCCTACTTCCGGCTAATCCCCGAGTAGTCCCTCTAGGTGCCAGGCCCTACCCAGCCACCTTAGGTCTTAGAGATACTTAGCTTGAAATCATGTAATGTTGCACTTCATTTTGAAATACTTAAAATATTATATTGACTCATGTTAATTTATTCCCTGATTGCAGAGCTATTATGAAAATCCGCACTTCGACAATTTATTTCACTCAAAGACATTCAGGTTCACCCGTGAAGGAATCTACGGTGGAAGAGGCAGCGGAATTAGGCAGAAGATGGGCAAGGTAAGGAACATATACGATGGTACTTCCAGATGAGATTGCCTAGATATTATGTTACTGAATTTTTACTGTCATTATTTTTTCTCTTTTTCTTTGTTTAGGACATTGAGGTTTTTCCTGAAAAGGCGGGCACGCAGTTGCATACTGATATGCCTAGGTTTGTTACCTTGTCTCTCCAGGCTTTGCAAATTTTGTGCAAATGTATTCATCCAACTGATTCATTCATATGGGTCATGAAAGTTCTGAGACAATCCTTGTTGGAGCATCTTTTTTTTTCCCTGTTGTATTAGTAATGCTTACATCCTTCCCCTCCTGCATCAAACTTGTAGTTTTTGGGCCTTCTGTTGTAGCTAACCTGGGCAATCCCTGCTCGTTGTAGTGTAATATGGACCTGTATATATTCTATATTCTTGGTTTTAGCTGCCTGGTTGCGTGATTCCCTAGTTCACCAAACTGTTCTAATTTAATGTCTTCAAGGATGATACATGGGAACACTGGACGGCAATCCACGTAAGCATAGGATTCCCTGAAAACTACAACAGTAAGCATAAAATCGCTATCACAAAAGCTGAAACATAAAACTAAAAGCAGGCAATTAACCAAATATTCTAGTCACTCTGATTTTGATTGGGTGAAATACAGATGTACCCCTGTTTTTATAGGCGCATACAGATGTACCCCGTTTTTTGACATTTACAAATGTACTCCCGTTTTGACCGTTTTTTAGAAAAAACGGCTAACGGAAAGTTAACATCCACATCAGCAGTTAAATCCTCCAACTCACTTGCCAACTCGTCTATTCTTCCACGTAAGCGGTGTACACGTTGTTGGGCCCACATTTGAACGGTCATTTTTTTCTTCTCTTCCATATATACATCATCTTTCACAGGAAACTCCATTATCTCTCTCACACACATCTACTTTCTCTACTTTTTGGTGACTCTTTCAGATCTAAAATGGGTGGTGGGGTGGATGTTTCAAAAGCCTCAACTTCAAGTAACAACAGCAGCAAACTCATGTGTTTCATGTGTGACATTGAAGATGATCATGAAACCAAAGGTTGTCCTTGGGTTTATTCAAGGTGCAAACATGTACCTTGTAATGGTGTGAGGGCTCTACTGAGATCTAAAACAGCTGAAAGTAGTGGAAGAAAATTCTTCAAGTGTTTGAATCCCACCGCAACTACTTTGAGTGGTTTGATCTTGCATCAAATCCAAAGACCGCACTACCAATTAAGCTTCCATCACCTCGAGTTGCTCAGCTGTGGAGAAGACAATCATTATTTTCAAAATTGTTCTCTTAACAATCAACAGTGCTTCAAAGAGAACTGTAATTCCAAACTCATATTGAAATTGTGTAAGAATCAGCATAATCTCAACATTTCTTACCTTGTCTGCAACAACAAACACTGTGAAGCATTCAGATGGGCTTCAGATGCAATAGTTATAGAAACAAAAGAAACACTCAAGGGAAAAGTATATGAAGTATGTAAGGAATTCAAGAAAAATCTGCAAATGTAACTGCAATAGTAATAAAAGCATTCTATTTCAAAGTAACTCTCCTTGTCTTATCTTAACATAACTTCCATAAATTGTCTTAAACATTGAAATATAAAATAGAGTCATCATAAACACAAACCACATAATGGAGGTACATCTAAAGCTTCATATACTTCTTTTCTTTCTTCTTTCCTTTTGGGTTTGGAGCTTCATATGTTATGTTGTTGCAAACAGATCCAACATGGGTGTTCCATGACTAAAACCGGGCCGAGAACAAGATGCATCACCCGCTTTTCTCCCGATACCTTTGGGTTTTGAAGGATATGTTGCAGTTGGTTGGGAAGATTGAGCAACACTTGTTATTGTCTTAGATCTGCTAGCACAAGGTTGAGAATTTGCGCAGATGCACCTCCGAATTTGCGGCGAGCTTTAGCTTTGAACTTTCTCTTTGGTGGAGCTTCAACTGTTGTTTGCTTTGTGCCATCAACACATGTTCTAGGCTTGAATCCCTTAGGATTTCCTCCAACTGGACCACCAGCACAAGTTGTTGAGTAGTGACCTTCATTTCCACACCTACCACATCTTCTAGATTTCTTCTGACCTCTTGGTTCATCATATGACAATATCCTCTTCTTCCTTGGCCTCGCTTTGTCTTTCTAATGTCTCTTTGGTGGCTTTATCATTTTGGTTTTTAAATTTGATGCAAAGAAATAAGAAGAAGATAAGAGTTAGAAAACTTGTGGAGGCTGTTATACTAGTACAATGAAACCCTAAAGGAATCTACTTTATTACCCTGATATATTGCACAACAAACAATAAAGACAACAAATATTATTTTTACACTAAAAATATTTAAAAGTAAATGTACCTCTATCCAGTCAGCTAGACCCTCTAGTGGATTGAATTCAGGAGCATATGTCTTCTTATAATAGTCCACTGTGTAATAATGGCTACAATAACTACAATACATAACAAATAACACAAAATGGGCTTGGTTATACATTGTACTTCTAGAAAACATATAATACAAACCAAAATATATAAAGTGGTTCAAGTTTAGGAAACTAACTCAGCCCAGTTAGGTCTCATTGGAGCCAAAGCACATACAGCATGCTGGCATGGAAATCCCCTTAACTCCCATTGCAAACAGCTACATGTTTTCTTCTCAAGATCCACAATAAAAACTGCTTCATGCACACTAATCACTTCATAGACTTTGTACTTCACAGCTGGTACCAACTTAAAGTTATGATTCAAAGCTGTCATCTTTTCAATCAACTTCATTGCTTTAGGAACTATGTCACCATCCCTCCATTTTGCAGACTCATTTCTTCTCTTATACCAAGTATTCATCACCAGCTCTCCATACATCAGGCCTAACTTGCAGATTGGATTATCCCTCATCTTCTTTGACATATTGTTGAAGGACTCAGAAAAGTTATTATTAAGGTGCTCACATTTGCTGTCTTTTTCAAAATGGGACCTGGACCAGGTTTGTGGTTTTTCTTCTTTCAAGAGATACCAAGAAGCATCTTCATTCTCAGCCTTCATCTTGGACATATGTTCCTAACATAAAAACAATGTTTATGGTTACATAAAAACCTAATAAATTTGAGGAAATATATTTAAACAAGTGAAATGTGCTTATGAATTACCTCAAAATGCCTTTTCTTGTAACATTTAGCAGCATTCCAAAGATGATTCTGCAAACTAAAACCCTTGTAGTACTTCTTGAAGTTTGCAAGCAAGTGCCTGTCACATGTAAATTCAAATACATTATAGGATTATTTGGTGATCTAGAAAGAAATAAGGGAATATTAATCTGAATTCATAAACATTATACCTAAAACAATATCTGTGCTCATCTAAAGGAAAGTGATAGTCAACACCCTCCAAGATTCCCTTTTGCTTGTCTGAGATGAAACATATACGCACACCATCTTCATCTACCAGAGGCTTCAAATCTCCAAGGAAAATCTTCCAATTTTCAATTGTTTCATTCCTACACACCATTATACCTAACATAACTAAGCCATTCTGACCATCCAAACCTGATTTCACAGTACAAGAGAATTATAATCCAAAATGACATATAAATTACACAGAATGTATAAGTGAAGAAGAAGAACACTTTACATGTTGCACATAGCATCACACCACCAAACTTTCCTGTCAAGTGACAAGCATCTAAGCCAATGACCCTTCTACAGCCAGCCTTCCACCCCTTTATTGCGGGAGAAAATGATATAGTTAAAGAAAGAAATGTATTTTCTACAGTGCCATATGAGAAAGAACAATGGCTTCCTGGGTTTATCCTCTGCATACAACATTGTAGAATTAATAACAAGAAAGACAAAATGAATATTATTTTCAAAAACAACTAACAAGAAAAAAAATATCAGACAAGAGTAACATTACCTTAACCATTTCACAGAAGTTAGGAACTTGTTGGTAACTCTTCTCATAACTCCCATATAGCTTCTCCAACACCATAACCCTTGCCCTCCATGAAGTATGGTATGGAATTGTGACCTTTGTGTCCTTTTTAAATTGCCTTTGCTAAGTCATGTGGACAAGGTATTGCTGCATCACAACCTGTATCCCTTCTTTTTTCCATGTACCAATCAGCTACATAAGGAGGAGTTGCACTCTTGTTGTACCCATCTCCACGACCTTGATGGTTGTGTTCTATATGAAACCCTCTGAGTGTAAAGGTGTTTCCTTCACCTTTTAGATTGATGCCATATATAAATAACTTACATTCTGTCTTCTCAGCATGAACACATATTGCCCTTTGTTTTTTGTTATCACATTTATTCCATACAAATTCATGTCCATTCATTATACAGAAATGCCTAACATGTTTCTTAAATTCATTTTTATCTACATATTTAGTACCAACTACAAGTTTAGTAGGATCAAATTCCTCACCTATCTCCTCTTGGAACAAGTCTTCTTCTTGTTCTTTCCTAAAGTGCTCTGCATATTCTTTCTCAAACTCTGTTGTGGGACAGGGCTCATTAGGTTGAGGTCCATTAAACTGGTGAGGTGCATTACGATCGGCTCCATTTGGGTTACTTTTTGTTGTCCACCTAACAAACAAACAAATCATACTAGTCAGTACCTTCATCTTAACTTGTTTTGAAATTACAATAACTAACAATAATGGACTGAAACAAATTAAAAAAGCATATCATTACCTTCATCTTCTCCATCAGAACTCACTACATCTCCATAATGGTCCTCTGAAACAACATACAACACAACCATACATTCATTCATTTTTCAGATACTTGAGATACTATAACAAACAAAAAAATAAAACAAAACAAACAATCAATACCCAAGAAAATAAAACATTACCTTCATTGTCATTATCAACCTCCACCTCACCAAAGTTGGGATCATCAGACTTATCTTCCAAGCCACCAGACTCAGCCTTTCTCAAAAATTCCTCATAGTCCTTCTCATGTTGTTCTTCACTCTCATACCCGTGAGTTGAAGTTGTTTAAATCCTGCTCAGGGTGACACTCATCAGGTTCTTCATTTGGAAGTTGTAGAACATACTGGTCATCCTCAATAACACTAGCATCATGTGTTGCTTCAATCAAAAAGTCAGGATTAAATGATTCAAACTGTTCTTCAGGTATGTTACCAGCTACACTAGACTGTGTTTGTTGTGTAAATTGAGGAACATATACTTCTTCTTCATCCAAGCCAATGAATAACTTCTTGCTTGCTTGAATCGACTTTGGTTCTTCTTCTTAGATACTCTAGGACTTTTTCTTGTAGGAGCTTTCTTGGTTTTGCTCACTGGTTTCTTTGGTGTTGAAGAAGACTTTTTTGGTGTCAAATACTTGTGTGGAGGAGCAACAATGGTTAATTCAGAATGCTCATGGGGAATAATAACTTGCATATGAAGTGTAGTCCAATTCTCATGTACTTCTGCATTGTCCCAAAACCTCCAGAATTCTTCTTCAGTAAACAATGATTCTGGTAAACATGGGTCACTTAGCCATACCAAGTCCACTTCCTCATTAGGCTGCAATGTAAGTAGGGGCTTGATCTTTTCCTTCAATTGAACAAGACCCATATCTTCTCTAGCCAACCCTTTGAATTCAAAACTCATCACAAAGATCCATAACCTTCACCTTTATGTCTCTCTTAGGATATTTGTCTTCAACTTCATGTCTACATCAACACATAATACATAGTATTAGTTCATGTCCACACCAAATGAACAACACTCATACATAGAATTGAGTCAATTGACTACTTAAAATTAACCTACTCATCACAGTTCAAGCAAAAATGCTAATCATCCAATATCATCTATTTATTCCATCAATTTACAAATCAATCAATTACAGTATCAGAAAATATACAGAACCCTACAAATCAATGAATAAAAACAGACCCAAGCATCAATTTCGTATTACTATGCATTATTTCACAAACCTAAAATCAATCACAATAATCCCAAGAACCCTAAAAACAGAAAACCCTAAAAACAAATATACATAAACCCAATGTTTAGTTACCGAAATCAATCCTATAACAAAATAATCGTACAAATACATCAACGGAAAAAAAAAAAAAAAAAAATCAATCGTAACCCTAAAACACAAAACCCAGATAAACTAACCTTTTTATTTCTGGTTTCTTCTTCTTCTCCTTCTTCTTTCCACGTCTTAACTTCACCATCTTCACTTATCTTCGTCTTAAGAAACTGATTTAAGGGTTCCTTTAGATTTGATTTCAAAGAGAACCAGAGAGGAAAAATGGGGAAAGAGGGAAGAAGAAGATAAGGACGAGTTTGTTTCTTCTTTTCCCATGTATAATCCACTTTTCCATCAGATACCGTCCATATTCATTGAGATCCATCCGCACACAGATCTGTGGCCTTGATTCATCCACGGGTTCAAATACGTGGCATCATTATCTCATCTCGAAAATACATACGTGGCATCAATTTCTCATCTCGGTCAAGGAGAAATTGACCTTTTGTCCGAGAAATTGACTTTTCTAACTTTTTTGGATGTTTTCCATCCAACAGGAGTACATCTGTAAATGGCAAAAAAACGGGGGTACATTTGTCTATCGGGTCTAACAATGGGGGTACATCTGTATATAATCCTAAAGATTTTCATACAATCAAGTCACCCCGACATAGTAGGTAGACAAATTATTGGTGAAAATCCACAGGAGCAAACGTTGATGTTTTCTATATAAAATGGTATATGAGGTGCTTTATATTCCAAATACATTTTCATAGAATGTCCCTTAATACCCAGTGTGAATCTATAGACATTTGTCCTTGACTTTCTTTGAAGAAATTTTGCTGTACCAAGTACCAAGATGCTCATCCTTTGTATGCTTTTATGATTGCAGCTTCTTTAAATGGTTCATGGAAAAGAAGAATCAGGATTTCGTAACTTTTTTATTGTTATGCTTTTATGATTTGTATCAAGTTTGAGCTGTTGAGCTGTGGAATCCTGAGAAGTTTTCCTTGTTTCCCACTTATTTCCCACTTATTTAAGTTCCCACTTATTTACTACTGGTAGTCGTTGACTTACCCAGCTTTTACATCCTGCAGTTGGCTGAAGAAATTGTGTTGGAATTTTGGCCTAATGCACATGAATATTATCTCACTGTGAGTTTCTTTTCACCTTGTGTGTTATAGTGTTCAAATTTATTTTCTCAAGTTCAGTATACCAAATATTATCTGTTAAATATATTATTATATCATTTACATATCTTCCATATATATTATACTTTTACGGCAACACTTCTGATTATATATTTGCAAGCAAGGGAAAAAATTTCGAATTTGGCTCTGGGCGGAACACAATTGTCAGGGTCGCTCTTAAGTTCATTAACCTAAAAACGTAATTAAATTATTTTGAAGGGGAAGGAAATGGGCTTAGAAAAACCAAGGCAGATGCCGACTGAACGACAAAGGGCGAGGAAAAAATCTAAACACGCAGAAAGGGATTTGGAATATGAATTGATGACTATAATTGCTAAGCTTGAAACGGTGAGCTTAAGGTTCATGGTGCATATTTTTGTTGTATTATTTTTGGGTTAATTTAAAAAGTGTTCATAGTGGTAATCAAAAGGTTTTAGTGATTTCAAGTAGTGCATGTTTATTTGTCCACTGCATGAACTAGGATAGTAGGATATGTACACACAAGAACTAGGATAGTAGGATATATGAATCTGCTTGTTCGCCGGTTTTCTAGCGTTTTGTCTGTTCAGGTTTTCTAAGTTATCAGCAGCTCCCTTGTGTACTTATTTCCCTGTGTGTACTTATTTCCCTGTTCAAGTTACTTGGAATAAGTAACTTGGAAGAATTCAACGATCAAAAATACATGCTACATGCTAATTTGCACTTTCTATGTACAAGTGGTACCGATTTGTTTGCTCATTGTTCTGTTCTTGTGGCAAGTTGTACAGGCTGAAGAAGAGGCAACCCAGTTAAGGTACACTAGGGAAATTGAATATGAATCGATGTTAGTGAAGGGAGAGAGGGAAGTGCACAAGAAGTGTGAAAGTTTGAGGAGAGAGATTTACACTTGAAGGAGTGAAATTATCCACAGAATTCCTCATTTCTGGTTAATTGTTGTTCGTAATCTGAACCCCCACCCCGACATCATATATTTGAGTTTCTGACACCCAGCCGATGTGCTTCCTGCATCGTCTTACTGACGACACTATCATTATTTGTTTTTTTGTTGTTGCAGTTTTTAAGTCATTATGCGCTCCACAATCTGTTGAGTGAAGAAGATCAGAAGGTAGCTTTTCTTTATAATCATATCCATAATTTGGGGAATTAAGACTTGAATGAGCTGTTTACTTAGTAACTTCTATTTTCTAAGTTTCTAAATATTGAATGCCGGAATCTGACATTGTAATCTGTCAAACCATGGTATTAATACATCTTTCTTTATTTGGTTCAGATATTCAAATTTCTTAATTCTGTAGACGTTGAAGAGACTGAAGACGGTGAAGGTGTCATATCTGGGTATACAATTACGTTGGTGAGTTTTGATATCCCCATTTGACTATTGTTTTTCTCTTTCTCGCTTTATTCTTTTAATATTATGTTTTTATTCTTTTAATATTATGTTTTTATTCTTTTAATATTATGTTTTTATTGCAGAATTTTGATGAAAATCCTTACTTCAAAAATCATAGTCTCAAAAAGACAATATCATATGCTATCATGAGTACTGATCGACCAATAGAATTCAGTGGCGGTGAAGGCACGAGTACTGATCTACTAAAAGAATACAATGCTGATGAAGTGAACATTCGTGTCAGCGATATCCACTGGAAAGATGGCATGGTTAGTGAAATTATCTCTTCTATACGATTATAACTGAAAATACAGTACTAACTTTCACTTGTAATTTTCTTCTTGCAAGGACATAACATCCGGAAGAAAGGACATAACAATCGGACATGAACGAGGATTTACCAACACTGGCACAAGGTTTGTTTTATTCTCATGCTCTTTTTTTGTTGGTATGGCAAACATTTGTGTATCCTAAACATTGGTATTCATGACACTAAACTTCCTAACTTATTTGCGTATTACAGCTTCTTTACCTGGTTCTCTGATCGTGGAGATGAGGTTTATGATGAGGTAATATTTTGTACACTTTTGATGTTGTTATCGGTTCTATAAAGTTTAATGTTTGCATATTATTATCGAAGCAAGTTGCTGGACTACTCTTGTGGACCTGTCATAATTTATTTTGTTTTTGTGTTGCAGGTCGCGGACTTGATTAAACAAGATTTATGGCCAGATGCAGGCCGATATTTTGTCTATGTGAGTTTATTGATTCCTTCTAATCCATTCGTACCCTCTTTCCTTTTGTGCAATGAATGTACAACGTTAAAGTGAGTGTGAATTGCACTTGACTTGGGGCCTTAATCTCCATGAAAGAAGTGAGCCCAAGATTAAACTAGAGACCTAATTACGATGTTTAGATTCTTGGCTGAAGGCATCACAGAAAATATATCACCGCATTGTATGTTAGCTCGACTTCAATTGACTTCGGTTTCTCTCTTGTTATTCAGGGAAATTTAGATGATGAAAAGATGGTTGACCTCAAGGGAATCAACAAGACAGCACAGTTTACCTCGTCATCACGCGCGTTCTTTCTTTTTTAAACATGAGCAGTTGTTTGAATGCCAGGAGTATGGTATAACATGCTGGTGGTGTAGTAGTCTTTCTTCTTTAAACATGAGCAGTGGTTCAATCTTTTTTTGAATACCTGGAGTATTGTATAAACATGTCTGGTAGTGGTGTCAGTTGGTAATTCTTTAAATATGAGAGAACTTTGGCCAGCTCCACCACTATAAGTGGCCCCTGCTGAAGTTCATGCACTCTTAGTCGTTTCTGCAGGGGCCACTTTTAGTGGTGAAGTATGCCAAAATTTTCTCACCCGAGAGAAACGACGGGATTTTCTCTAAATACATGTAGGAATTGGGTCAGAATTAGGAGTTTGTTATTTTCTAATTAAATTAAATCAATTTCAGTTCATGTACTCTTTAAAAAAATGTACTCTTTAAAAAGTGAGTAATTTAAAATGGAACGCTGCATGTTATTTTTTTTAGATGTGTACATAACTGGTTTAGAGACAATATACTTTGTTCTCCAGGGCCAAATTTTTGTCTCGGGAGAAACGAAACGACCAGTACATGTAGGAGTTAGAAGTGGATCATAATTAGGAGTTAATTTCTAATTAAAGTTTTAAATTGATGCTCAATTTCAGTTCATGCACTGTTTAAAAACCTGGTTTGATTGGGGGCCTAAAAACTGATTAGGGGCCTTGCCATTTTATTTGCACCCCAAATTATTCAGTGGTGTATTAAACTAAACCTTAAATATCAGTTAACCCCTAATTAGGCCTTCAATTTATATACCCTAAATTAAAAAAGAAAATCAGTTTCTTCTCCTCTTCCATTCCTCTTCTTCTCCACCACTATCAACAACCATGTGAAGAATTCTTTTTTTTCACCCGATTCATCGCGTAATCGTCGATGCCAAAACTTTAATCGTCGATTAACTTCTTCTACAAACATGGCTTGTACAAAGCAGACCGTTAGATTATCTATTAAGCATACTAATAACCCTAATGTTGTTGAAGCAATAAAGAAGAAGGAAAGAAAGGTTTATGTGAGAAAAACAAAAAAAATCAAATCAATCGAAACCGAAGGAAGACATGGCTCTAATTAGAAGGTATGTGAACTAAAACCCACCTTCCATTTGATTTTTTTCTTGTGTTTTGATTGTAAAATTGAGTTTGGTAACAGAAAATTAGCAGTTTCAGTGAAAGGGTCGTTACTATCGAAATGGAAACCCCTATTGACTTTTCATTTGCATGCGGATTCTATTAAAAATCGTTAGTGTACCCTAATTCTGCTACTTAAACATTTTTTTCCCTATAATAGAGTCGTTAATGTATTAGGTTGAAGAGGACGATTCTTATTTGACGACCCTTTTTTATTGGTTAACGACTCTTGATGGAACTCGAACAGTCTTCTGTTTCAAAAAATGATAGTGTCGTCATCTTAGGTCCCATAAAGTCGTCATCCTAATTTTGTAGGATCGTCGTTGCCATTTTGACGACCCATTGTTAAACAATAACGAATCTATGAAAAAAAGAAAAAAAAACCTCTATGTCCAAATAATTGGAAGGGTCGTCATCTAGAATTGGTAGAGTCGTCATTAGCTATATTAGAGTCGTCATTTTGTTTTGAAGGGTCGTTTACTTTTTAGATCATCCCATTGACGACCCTTTAACTGATACAATAAAAATGATATCTTATTGGTTCTTTTTTTGTGTTTGGACTATAGTACCAAGAAGACCAAAGACAAGGTTCCCATGATGATAACTCCTCCTTCCAAACCTCCCCGCCACGATAAATACTTAATTGCCGGTCCATTACGCGGAAGAAAGCCGAGTGAGGTAGCCTTTTCTATCAGCGAACCAAGAGACAAAGGTAATGAGTTGTCGCATTCTTCGGATTCATCCTCTCATGTTATTTCCGTGAACGATAGCGATGAAGAAGAAGGTGAGATAGAAGAAGAACTTTCGGTACGAGGTCAAGAAGAAGAAGAAGAAGAAGAAGAAGAAGAGAGTGATAATGATGCCGAAGATAATGGCGCTGGTGATGATTCTGACGATGGTAATGGTGGTGATGATGAGGAGGAAGAGGATGAAGGTAATAATGGTGGTGATGATGATGAGGAGGAATAGGATTAAGGTAATAATGGTGGTGATAAGTAGGATGAAGGTAATAATGATGGTGATAAGGAGGATAAAGGTAACCGGTGATAAGGAGGAGGAATAGAATGAACAGTCGAAGCCGACACGGAGGGTACGGAAGGATGAAACGGATATTGCACCTAGCACGAGACACATTCCCCCTATTCATTTTCTGTTGTCACCTCTTCGCAATGGTAAACCTAGAGGAGAACCTAGAGATGGATGCGAAGTTCTATTTGGTATCCCGGATGGTGGGCTCATACCATCTATGAGACAATCGTAAGAATCTTTTGCTTGTTATTTGATTAGTTGATGTTAAATTTCTAAACTTTTTTTATATTTACTTGTTTCTCTTTTGTAGGATCATAAGAATTTCGCACGTCTTTTCAGGCACCAATCTTCTTTTAAGAAAATGGAGATGTGGTCGCTTGAAGGTGTATGTGCAAGAGTTAGAGAGTATGTTGAAAACTCCGGTTTGTATACTGCCGTTCTGAACTCTGTGATTGCGTATGACAAGGTCGCAATGTCTAGTTTCTGTGAGAGGTTTTACGGTGAAGTCGACATATTCCAATTCCATTTTGGAGATATGGCAGTGACTCATGATGATGCAAAACAGATATTAGGGTTGCAGGTCGAAGGTAAATACACCAATGACAAGTTTAAGAAAAGGCTTAGTTGGGAAAGAATTTATGAATTGACCAAGAACTTGTTTGGCTGGGATAAAGAGACGACTGATGGGCTTTTTATGCCGGGAAATAAATACCCCCGAAGAAAGAGTTTAAACTTATAGAGATTAGGTAGATGTTTGTTGGGACACTAATCAAAGAAAAGGTTTATGGTCTCTCTGATATGGAATGTTGTTATGCGGCGGCTGGGTATTTGTTGTACATCATTGCGTTGGTTGAATTTCCCGACATCAAAGTTAATAGGGTCAGCGCCAACCTTCTTTAGCTTTTGGATCCCTTGGAAGATGTGAACAAGTACTCTTAGGGGACTACAATAGTAGCACATTTGAATGGTCAGCTTTCCCAGGCATCTCGCGAATGAACTTCTCAAATTAATGGGAATTTGGCTCTACTCCAGGTATTTGGATTGATGAAAGTTGTCTTCTTTGTGAACGTTTTAGTTCCTTTAATATTTTTATGTTTATTTGATTGTTTTAAAATTTTCAACTTTGCTTGTTATAGGTGTGTATTGTTGTTCACCGCAGCACAACTTGATTGTGTTGTTTGGTGCATCTTGTCTAATGTGCCTGATCAAAAGAGACAAGATTGTGCACACCTCAGGCTCTAAAGAAAAACTTTTTTTTTCTTTTTCTTAGATTTTCTGTGTCTTTGCAAGTTTGGAATTCTTTCATATCTAATTGATATTGGAAAAGACTTATTTGGTCTTTCAATAAAAGAGGGTTATTCTCGACAATTCTACCCTCCATAGGGTTGTGAGTTGTGCGTGCACGAACCTGTGTTTAAAGGTTTCGTATCCATACATTCTTTTTTCATTCTCTAATACTTTTCATATCTTAAGACTGCTTGTTGAGGTTAGATTGTGATTTCCTCTCACAAACCCATATGCATATGGATACTCCAAGCACCATGTCTTCTGATGGAAAATATGTCAATATGATTGTTAAGTCAACAATCATGAAGGAAAAAGAAAGATCTTCGTTACCTCCAACCCTGAAGAGAAAAAGAAGGAATGTGAGGAAACCAAGGGCTGTCCCTTCAAATTCTCAGAAGTTTTCTGATGTTCTTGAAGATTTGAAGGCGACTAGAAAGGAGATTCAACAAATAAAGGCTTTTGTGTTTAAGACTCTTGAAATTCAGAAGGCCCTGGTTCGGCATCAGTCAAGAAGGTTCATTGATATCAACTCCTACCTTCATGAACCTTATCAATGGCTATTGACGACAAAGAGTTCGGGGATGATAAATAATTTTTCAATGGTGTTAATTTCTATGAAACTTCTTATGAGAATTTTATTATTGTTTTTATTTAAGAAGGATAACTAGGGTTTGGAATATCCATTATTATCATTACACATGGCTATGTCCAATGTTTTCATCTTGCAATATTTTTTAGATTTATTTATTTAAACTCTAAAGTTTATTTGGAAGATGATTTTTGCAGTATTAATCTTTATGGTTTTATATATTGCAAATTGTTATGGGATATGTGTGTTCGCGTATGTGAACTATGAATGTCCCATACGTGGTCAAAAGTTATCTTTTTCACATGTCGATATGTGAGTATTGATAAAAAAAAATTGAATGAACTTTTGACAAACAGAAAGTAAGCCTATTATGTCATTATGCAAATATTGATGGAAGATAGATGAATTTGTGTTTACAAAAATTATGTCTATTATATGTCATTGTGCAAATAGTGATGAAAATAAAATGAATCTTTGTTTATTCCGCAGTATTGATCTTCCTTGATCCATTTTTATATATATATTGTGCGGCTCCGTAAGTTTTCTTATGTGAGCACTTCCGATTAAATTAATCATGGGTTCTCTTCTGGTTAATTTAATTGAGATTTTTGGATAGAAATTCATATTCCTATGTGGTTTGTTAATGTCCAAAGAAATCCTTCTTTTCTTGTGAAAGTAAGGTCGCTCTTGTTGTTTTTTTGGGAATGACATTTTATGGGGGAGAGTTCTTTTTTGAACTTGCGCTTAATTTCCATATCTTTATGGGGAGTGCGGCTGTGGAATATTATAGGGGTTATCTTGTATCTTTATAAACTCCTTGATGAATGCATTTAGTTTCGGCTTTATGATTGCATCTAAAAAAGTTGATATGTGCTTTTATTTGGTCTTGAAGTATCTCTATGAAGATTTCATCAGGATCCCACTAGTTTTCGTACCTTTGCTAATTTTATTGACAAAAAGGGGGAGAATTAATGTGTAGTTCACACTACAAATACATATGGTTTTCGGATCATTATGTAAGGGGGAGTGGTTTCATGTGAGATGAAGTATTGACTAAGGGGGAGTGATACATATCACCATAGTATTGTTGTCGAAGTTGTGATACAATTGGACTTTGATGTTGTGTAATAATACTGTGAAACTATATAACAATGGTTGAGAGCTTTTGTTTTCTCATTTTTATGGCTACGGATCTTCAACAACTATGATGCTGAATTTAAAATCTATGGAATCATGGCAGTACTGGTAAATGACGAAGATTTCGAGTAATGTTGAAGAACTAAGGAGATCAAGCATGTGCACGAGAAGATAAAAAGTTTATTTATTTTGTATTCCATATGTATTGATAGTTTTGTCACTAAAATTGACAAAAGGGGAGATTTTTAGAGCAATGCTCGGTCGAACTCGCAAGCGTTTCTATCTCAAGCTTGTTTGTCAAGTTTAGTTACCAAAACTATATCTTTTGATTTCTAGTCTACTTATAGCTAAGTATCGGACTAGGATAGTTAAGTGTAGTTGAGCTCCAGACTCCATGGCGATCATCATATGAAGACGAAGAACTACTCAACGAACTGGTGGAACTTCATCGACAAAAGGTATGTGGAGACTTGAACTTATCTATCACTCAAAAGTCTACCTATTTTATCTCCTATTTTGAGATAAAAGTCGTATAGCTATATAGACTTCGATCATACACATTTTCTATTTCGAGCCGAGTTTATCTCGCTTATATATTTCTCGAAATATTTGTCGGTAAGCTTTCGCTATAGCCAAGTTCATCTTTAATCGTGAAGAAAGTCTTGTTGATATTTTAATAACTTGAAAATCGCTTTGATGAAAAATAGTTTGTGAATAGCAACTATATAACATCCTCTAAGAAAGTTTCAATGATTGAAATGAGAGTTTAGATTATGTAACCATCTTTGGATATAAGCATACTGTGTTCGCACATTAGTGTATATAATTCCATAACCCAGAGCCTAAAGTATGCATACTTGTATGTGTACAAATTATTGAAGAAGACTGGGTAAGTATGCGTACCCATAAGCATACTGGCAGAAGTTCACGTCTGTGAATTTCTGCTGATTTTGGAAATCAACAAACTCATATCCGGTTACCTAAGTATGCGTACTTCGTACCCGTACGCATACTGGCGGAAAGTTCACGTCTGTGAATTTCTGCTGAGTTTGGAAACCAAAACAAACTCAAATCCGGTTACTTAAGTATGCATAACCGTACGCATACTTAAGTGGGTTACTTTCTGAAATCGGTTCATTCATGAACTTAAACATTTAAATAACCAAGGAATGTAATCTTTGCAAACCGTGGTTATAATGTTCATGAATCGATTCAAGTGAATCAAACCGATTTTCTTTCGATTGTGTCTTGTATACTTCTATAAGATATAAGCAATTGAACAACTCTCTAACTAGTTCTTTTGAAGTCATTTGAATTAGTTATAGTGAAGATGAATAAGGTTGATATGAAAGTGCTCATATGGCTAACCATTTGGTTAACTTAATACCATATATATGTGGGAACCGATCCTAGTACCTATTCAACCAAGTTTTGGTAATTAGTGTGACTAAATCCAGTACTCACATGGAGGTAGAACCGAAACTTGTTTTGGTAGAACCGTTAAACCCATGATTGGTGATTTGATAAGATAATCAATCACATAGTTCTTGGAATTCAGATGAACCAATTTTAAACTTGTTTGGAAGTGCGGCAAATCGGTTCCAAGATTGTAAATATGAAAAAGGATTTACAAAGTAAAGATGTCGACATACTTTGAGCATGTGCAGAAACTCTTATCTTTTATTGTTCAAAGATATTCCTTAAAAGCTAAAGGAAAATCCCAGGATATAAATAAATTGAGAATCTTTTAATTAAGGTTTTTAGTTTTTATATATGCTATTTAATTTCCAACAATTAAATGCATATCTCTGAAGAATAAAAATTAGATGTGCATTTACTAATTGGAGATTTTCTAGTGAGATTTCGGTCAAGATTTGGACAAAGCATTTCCAGGAATTATGAATACCGATTTGGTGTTTATTGCATATCTTTGAGAATATTCGGTTTTGGAAATTCCTTGGTATCCAAACTTCCTTTGTCTATAAATATTGAAGTTTGCATTTCTAGCAAACTAATCATCAGAGCCAGCAAAACTACCTAGTTGTGTTGTTACTGGTGGAGCCATCTATTCGGAGAGGAAAGTATCCTAATTAGGCGAAATCTCTTACGACCGCTCGTTTTAAAGACTTCTTTGGGATTGGGAAGCTCTATGAGTACCGTTGGTGGGAAACTAGATAATTGCAGTGTTATTAGTTTTCGATTGATTTGATTGACTAACGATTGTTGAACTTTGATTGCACATAGTTTGTTTATGGTTGAGAATCTTCTCTTCTGATATAAGATTCACTCAAACTAGATCGAAGTGTCGACGGGGATCTTTAGAACTATTTATAGATCTAAAGACGTCTTGTGATAATACAACGTTAACAGACTCCGTTCTGTGTGTGATTGATCACAAGAGATTCAAGTCGATTGTGTGCAGGTATTTATTGAAGATCTAAGAAGATTTGAAGACCAGAAGACTTTTGGGTTCATAATATTTGGTGTGCACAATACTTGATTCGGCTGGAGGGATCCAACTATAATTGTTTTATCCTTGTGGTAGATTGGATTGATTAGTTGTGTAGATTGGCATCAATATTTAGTATCTTGATCAGATCTTATTATTGATTGCAACAGTTTAAACTCAATTACTTTGGTAGTTAATTATTTAGATTGATCTTTTGACCCGAAAAAGGAGTTTATTGGTTAAAGCCTTTGTCAAACTCATATCACTTTTTTTGAAAACAGTTGTTACCGAACATATTTGTTGTTCATTTACTGTTTGGAATACGAACCAAAGGAATTGTTCTAAGTGTGTGACTTACTGCAAGTTGGAGGCGCATGTATACTTAGGGAACTAGGTGAACTATAGGTTTAGTTTCTTGGTCTCAACTACACGAAGTTGGTTTGATTTTGTATAATGACTTAATTCTGAGAGTATTCAATTCTGGATTAGGTCCCGGGGTTTTTCTGCATTTGCGGTTTCCTCGTTAACAAAATCTTTTTGTGTCTTTTACTTTTCTAGTTATGCAATTATAATTAGAATTAAAATACACAAACATTAATTCCTTATTACTTGATAGTCAATCATATAGTGTTTGGTTAAGTCTGAACCTAGTATTAAGTAATCACACTTTGTTGGTTGTATTGTCTCGATTTTGTATCCATAGACGATCACACAAAGTGTGCATACCGACTAGTTGTATTGTCTCGACTCAGTCTATAGACAATTAGTTTCGGAGAAAGGACTTATAGGTGGAAAAGTTTTAGATTGGGGTATACTTGGTACCCTCATTTTTTGACAATTGTACCTTGAATCAGTGTGAGATTGATTAGAGGTTCAACTATAGTCCAGACCAAAGTTAGTTTGTAGTAGGCTAGAGTCTGTAGCGGCTTAATTCAATGTGGTGTTCAAATATGTACTAGGTCCCGGGGTTCTTCTGCATTTGCGGTTTCCTCGTTAACAAAACATATGGTGTCTGTGTTATTTCTTTTCTGCATTATATTTTGTTATATAATTGAAATATCACAGGTTGTGCGTTGTATCGATCAATTGGTAAATCCAACCTTTGGTTGTTGATTATAATTGATTGATCCTTGAACATTGGTCTTTGGTACCGTTCAAGTTTTCATCTCTCTTATTCAATCGGGCTCGCAGATTTGTATTTTCTGATTGCATATTGAATTGAGAAATAGAGATATTAACTCTTTGATATATTTTTCTTAAGATTGAGTCTAACTGTTTAGTTGATTCTCTTGAAAGGATATTGGAGTTAGTCCATACAGATTGCTAAGCGAGATATTGGGTGAGGTTGTTAGACCCCCGCTATTTCACAACTATAATTGGTTTATCTTTTGATAGATTTGATCGATTAGTTGTGTAAATAGGCATCACCATATAGTATCTTTGTGATATCTATATTTTGGATAGCAAAGTCTAAACTGAACTACCTTGGTAGTTATTATAGACATATATAAGACCCAACAAAGGAGTTTATAGAATAACGGAAGAGCCTTTGTCAAACTCATATCACTGAGATTGAATAGAGTTTTTACCGAACATATTTGTTTTTCCTTTACTTTTTGGAATACGAACCAAAGGAATTGCTCCAGTCGGTGTACTTATCGAATGTCAGAAGCGCAGGGATACTGGTGAAACTAGGTGAACTATAGTTTTAGTTGCTTGGTCTCAACTATAAGAAGTTGGTTTATATTTGGTATAACAACTTAATTTTGAGAGTATTCAATTCTGGACTAGGTCCCGGGATTGTTCAGCATTTGCGGTTTCCTCGTTAACAAAATCCTGCTGTGTCATTTACTTTTGTTTTCCGCAATTATAATTGTTGTTATTATAATTTAAAGTAAACTACACAAACGTTAATTCTGTATTACTTGATAAGTGATCATATAGAGTTTGGTTAAGTCTGAACCTATTATCAAGTAATCACACTTTGATTATTGTATTGTCTCAATCTCGTATTTATAGACGATCATACAAAGTGTGAATACTGATTCGTTGTATTGCCTCGACTCAGTTCATAGACAATCACTTTCGGTAAGAGGACTTATAGGTGGAAAAGTTTTAGGTTGAGGTATATTTGGGTACCCTCGTCTTTTCACTATCAGGACAAACTGCAATTTGGATTCTGAGTACTATACATTCTGGATTGTGGTTCATTTTTAATAAAAAATAATAATCCTTTAACATGATGGTTGATTTGGAAAATGTTTTTAGATGGGTAGTTGGGTACGTTGTATAACCAATTCTCCCTAGATGCTTATATCTTCCATAATTCCACAACAGGCAACAAAAACCAGTGGCGTTTGGGTTTGGCATATTGAAAACAGAGCAGGTTCAACAGGTTGCAGAATGGGAAGCAGATGTTTTGACTGTTGGTGGTGTCGTGCTAAAGTTTTTAAGTGAATAAAAGTCTCCCAAGGAAGGTTTATAGGATCTAGAATAACAAATGAAAAAGGAAGTAATTGTTGAAATACATGCATTTCCATACCACAAATAATGGTTAGGGTTTAAAAAAAAAATTGTTAATCATATTGTTCTTTTCTTTTCATATTTGTATGTTTTTTTGGAAATAAAGGAACCCCATACTAGAGCCGGTAATTTCATAATTTTCTTCACCCTATTCTTTGTTTTATTAGGGTTTTATTTTGCTTTTTTTTTTGTTAATACATGTTGTTCTATTATTTGATAAGAGTTGCCACTTTATTTTTCGATTTTACAGGTCGAAAAAAAGGGTGGGAGTGGGACCAATATGCTTTTAATGTGTAGAAATTATAAATTCGGTTGTTGCTTAGGAGGTATATTAAGAGGCCTCGGAATAGAGAATACTGGCCTTTTAATAGAATAAAAGGCTTGTTGATGGGTTTTTGATAGTCCTCAAGAGTTTCTTCTGCACCAACTAATTAAGGTAAGTTTGAATTATGAAAAACCTATTGGCAAAAGCTCGTAGACCTACTGAAAAAAGACATGCCAAAATAGAATATAGGACAGATAAAAAAAGACAGAGGGAGTAACATGTTGTGGATGCCTGCCAAAGATGGTAAGTACTCGGTGAAATACATATAATATGCTCACTAAGTTTAGTAGGGAGGTTCAAGTTAATGGACTAACAATAGACACTAAGGTCTGGAAGAGGTTTTGGAGTTGTGTTACTGCTCATATGATCAAACTTTTCACCTGGAAATGCATAAGAGCTGTAAATGTCACTAGAGCTAAAGTAGCTCTTTATAAAAGTGATCAAGAAACTCAGTATAATATATATGGAAACAATGGAACATCTCATTTTTGACTGCAGACATGCAAGATCTGTGTGAAGGGGTGTCAATATCAACATTGACTCAATTAAACTGAATTTTGGGAGTGTTCAAGAATGGGTACTCAGCTGGTTCGCTACGAACAAATCAAACACTGATGATAAATGGTTGTATACAGTAATGATATGCATTTAGGTAATATGGAAAGATAGATGCGATTCTGAAATGAGCATAAACCATTTTAACTCAATCCGTAAAATACTTTACCATTTATCATCTCATATGAAAAATAGTGAGCATACCTGCATTAACTCTAATGTTAAAAGACCTTCTAGCTGGATACCACCTTTAGAAGGTATTTTAAAGCTTAATGTTGACGCTTTTGTTTGATTTAGATATATACTAATTAACTAGGTATTGCTATTGTGTTACGTGATTACACATGCATATGTCAAGGAATCAGAGGAACTATGCAAGTGGAATATTGAGTCCAGAATGTGGGAATGCATGGTTATACGAGAAGCTTTGGTATGGGAAAAGTCCGAGCAACTAATGAAGATTCAAGTAGAAGTTGATGCAAAACTGGTCATATAATCAATAACAAAAAGTTCTCCTCTTATTCAATGGGAGAATTTAAAAAAAAAAATCAAATATTTAGCTTATAGCTTTAGTATTTGCAACCTTAATTTTATTAGTCGAGATGATAATCAGGTGGATATCATATCAAAGTTGGTTAGACAGTCTTCCATTCATATTGAAGCAGATAATAATTATCCTTCTGAAGTCTGTAATCTTTTGGCTGTAGACCAAAACTTTTCTTGCTCCTGAAGTTAATAAAATTTTCTTTTATCAATTTTTTTTTTGTAAACACAAACATCCACTTCAATTCCTCTTTCAAAAACCACAACAATTCAAAATAAAAAAATCTTAGCTTACCTATGGATCTAACAGCAGTGTTTACTTGATTTCGGCTTATTGCGAAATTAAAACCAGAGATTTGAGAATAAACTCATAAACGAAGAAAAATAATAATTAAAAGTTTCTTCACGGATCGCGTGAGCAATAGAGCTCTCAATTCAAAATATATAAATGAAAAAAATGAAAAGAGAACTAACCTTTTTTTCGCTTTTGCTAAGAAACACACCATGGAATTAACTAAGAAGAGAATTACAAACAGCATTCAAGTTCTCCTTCCTCACAAGAGAGTGCAAAAAAGAGGGATAGGAGACCCAAAAACCCTTAAGACTAAGCTTTCTAGCACGACGGGAAAGCCGGTCTGCTAGCTGGTTTTTCACACGATTTACAAACACAACTTTAAAGAAGCAAGAACTAGAAATTAAAACCCGACACTGATTGAGAAGATCTTCACTTCTCCAAGCAATATTAGAGCTGACTCTATTCACAAAATCCACCAGTTGGAGACAATCACTAACAAAAACAACTTTGGAAAGATTCATCTCTTCTACCCAAGAGATCGCAAAAATAAGAGCAGCAGCTTCAGCACCTACCGCATATGGAATCAAGCCAAAGTCCGCGCGAGAACTCTTTAAATTTCCTGAAATATCACACCAGATAACACCCAAACCTATTTTAAAATCTTTAAAGGAACCATCGGAAAGCATAATATGATTCACAGCATCTAAGGAGACTTTATAATCTCTGACAAGAGAACCAGAGCAAACAGTAGGGGTAATATAGGTGTTAATCATTTTCTTAGTTTCCAAAATGACTTTGTTCAAATCAATCGTAGTCTATCTAAAAATCACGTCACATCTTAACTTCCAAATACACCACATTATAATAGCACCAATATTAGGCCAAGAGACTTTAAAGGGAGAAATACCAAGTGCTGACTCATGCCAAAACAGAAAAACGTCATCAATCCAGTCAAATTCTGTAGGAATCAAGTGTTGTAAAGAAACTCCAAACCAAATATGAGAAGCAACAAAGCATTTCACAAAAAAGTGCAATACAGTTTCTTCATGGCAATGACAGAGAGGAAAAATCACATCCACAAACGGGTTATAAAACAGAAGCATAGAGTTGATAGGAAGCATTTGAGCGAAAATTTTCCACAAGAAGAACTTAATCTTTGGCAAACAATCAATACCCCAAACTTTCCTCCAAAAATCCGAATCTTCAGAGGGACTAAAATCATTCATATAAATTTTATATGCTGACTTAATCGTAAACTTACCATTTCTGGTGTGAGCCCACATTAAGGAGTCGCACTGATTAAGATTTAACCTAATAGATCTAATTCTGATAACATCATCATAAGAGAATAAGGTAGATAACATACCGACATTCCAACACTTATTTTGATTATCTATAAGGTCATTAACAAAGATATAACTATTGTGAGAAGAATGAGCAGAAATTGGAGGATTACTATACCCTGGAATCCAGTTAGAACTCCAAATACGAGTAGAAACCCCATTATTAATTTTTACCACTGAATTAGCTCTGATAAAGTGTAACCCTTTTACAATACCTTTCCAGATCCAGGAGGAAGTATCAGCAGCTTTATCAATTTCTAATAAGTTCTGGTTAGGAAAATATCTATCCTTTAAAAATGTAGTAAGTAATATGTTCGGATTATTAATAATTCTCCAACCAAGTTTACAGATAAAAACCCTATTAGTGGCATAAGTATTCCTAATACCTAAACCACCACTCGATTTAGCTTTACCAATATCACCCCAAGAACGAAAGTAAGCCGCATGTTTAGGATTTTTTTTTTTGACCACCAGAATGTTCTTTGAATAACATCAATTTTAGACGTAACTGTTTTCGGTAGAGGAAAGAAAGCCATATGATAAATATCTAAACTAGACAACACATGTTTAGTAACCACTGTTCTACAAGCAACATTTAAATTGGTTTTCTTAGATGAACTCAATCTAGCATAAAAATTGTCAATGAGGAAATTGAATGATTTAGATTTATTTTTACCTATAAATAATGGGGCACCTAGATATTTTTCGTAGTTACTAAGAAATTTCATTTTAAGGGTTCTAGATAAAAGTTTTATATGCCTATGATGCATCTTACCACTAGTGATGAAGCCCGACGTTTCAAAGTTTATCGCCTGACCTTAAGCTTTAGAAAATACATTAATGATCTTGATAAGGTTCCTTGCATAAGTAAGAGAAGCTTTAGCAAACAACATACAATCATCTGCGAAAAATAAATGTGAAATCGAAGGACTATTCTTCTTGAACTTAAAACCCTGAATCAGTTTTTCATCCTCAGCTTTAATAAGAAGTTGAGACAGAACTTCCATACAAAGAATAAATATGTAAGGTGAAAGACAACCACCCTGTCTAATGCCCCTAGTAGGAAAGAAGGTGTCTCCAGGTGATCCATTAACCAAAACAGAATAAGAAACAATACTAATACATTGCAAGATCATTTGACACCAGTTTTCAGAAAAACCAAGCTTCCTAAAAGCCGCAAGAATAAAAGGCCATTCCAACCTATCAAAAGCCTTAGATAAATCAAGCTTAATAGCAAGATGACCATTTTTTGAGTTTTTCTTTTTCTTTCTAAAGGAATAAAGAATTTCATGAGTGATAAAAATATTATCATGAATCTGTCTATTGGCAACAAAAGCAGATTGAAAAGGAGAAATCAAAGAATCTAAAAGAGGTTTCAATCGATTAGTTAGAATTTTAGAAATAATTTTGTAGACTGAATTAGCTAAACTAATAGGTCTGAAGTCATGCGGAGAGGAGGAATTTTTATTTTTAGGAATTAAAGTAATAAAAGTGAAGTTAGATTGCTTAAGAAGAAAATTATTTTTGAAAAACTTTGAACATGAGACACAACTTCAGACTGAAAAATGTCCCAATTATCCTTGAAGAATCCAGCCGGGAAACCATCCGGTCCCGGAGAACTCCAAGGAGCCAGATTGTTAACTGTATCCGTGATTTCATCAATCGAAGGGATGGCAGTTAAGGAGGAATTTACTTCATCAGAAATAATAGGACTGACACACCTTAAAGCTTCTTCAATATCCTTATTCCCAGGGTTGGAAGTAGTATAAATTTTCTTAAAATTTTTAGAAAGCAAATCAGCAACCGGCTCTCTATTCTCAAGCCAGTTACCTTGATCATCTCTAATGGTGTGAATTGTATTATACATGTTTCTGAGTTTCGTTGTATTATGAAAAAAGTGAGTGTTTCTATCATACTGAGTAAAGTAGTCGATTCTAGATTTTTGTTTGTAGAAACTATGTTCAATTTCATACCAATAGTCCAACTGCTGGGAGTAATTTAGGATATAACCACCAATTTGAGGAGAGTAAGGTAAAGCCTGAAGTTTTTCTAACTCCGAATTTAATCTACCTATAGTAGTTTTAATATGACCAAAGGAGTGTATATTCCATTTAATTAAATCAGTCTTCACATTTTTGAGCTTGTTAACCACAACGAAACCAGGAGAACCTTTTACAGTTTTATACCAAGAAGAATGTAGCACACCTTTGAAGTCGGGATTAAGTTGCCAACATTTAAAGAATTTATATGGAATATTAATATTCTTTTCCCAATGAAAACACTTAACCAATATAGGGCTATGATCAGAGTTGACTCTACCTAAATTGGTGACTCTAGTATGAGGAAGAGTTGTGATTCATAAATCCCCTATCTAGCTTTTCAAAAATCAACTCAGAAGGATTTTTGAATCTTCTATTACACCAAGTGAAAGGATTGCCAAAATAAAACACTTCATTCATATTCATCTTTAAAAGATTTTCTCTAACGAAATTAGGAGGAAAATATTTATCTGGATTACCACCCTGTTTTTCAGAACTATGCAAGATGAAGTTAAAATCTCCAACTAATAACCAAGGATTGTTGTTGTTCTCATTCATATTGATTATAAAGTTCCATTGATTTTTCATCCCAACTAGGCTTAAAGAACCGTAAATAAAAGAAACCACACAATTTTTGGTTGCCGGAGTAATGTCACATAAGATACGGATCATGTTTAAAGACATACCAATAACATCAATACTCGACTTTTCAAAATGACCAAATGCAAGACCACCAGATTTACCCACAGCAGGAATGATAGACCAAGCACCAAAAGGCAAGTGATGAGTGTATTTACTAACTGTTTCAGCATCTACCATGGTTTCTAACAGACAAATACTATCCAATTTGTACTTCCTAGTTAAGTTCAATGGGTGGCATCATTTCTTGTCAGAACAACACCCATTCATGTTCCAGCATAGGAATTTCATGATGATTACTATAGAAAATTCACAAGGTAAAGATTTTAGCAGGAATAATAAAACAGAGATAATACAAGAGTACTTACAGGGTCATGGGCTGAATAAGGAGTAGCATCCATAGGGTCCATTGCATATATCATCATGAGACTTCATTCTTAAAATATACTTGAGACATCACAGGTTCTGGAGGTAAAAAGGAAAACGGAGATGTCTCAAGTAACACATCCTTGCCAACATTCTCCCAGCACTGGATCAGCCAAATAAAAAGACTCGGAAGATGGTTAAAGAAGTATATCTGAAATAAAACTCAATTATTCAAACTTTGATTAACAAAGGATTTATGATAATTTCAATAATAATCACATAACAACTCAGCAAGCCTAGATGGGAATTCTTCAACTTCTTCATCTAATTCTAGGAGTCTCACAAGCTCAGCTGAAAAAATCACTATAATACAGCAAGAATGAAGAATGAAGAAGGAAGAAAAACATAGAGAATTGAGTCATTATCACACAAAAGGAGAGTATAAAAATTGAAATGGCAACTACAAAAAAGAGCTGAAGAGACTTTAAATGAGAATTTCTCCTTAACCAACTACAAACTCAACTGACCCAAATGACAAGTCATTAAACTATTCTCAAACAAACAGATATTCTAACATCAATAGACTAGGACTTCCCTAGCATACCAGAAAAGAATTCCAAGTGTAGCAAAACATCTGATGAGGTTCCAATAAATTATAAGAAATTTACACTAAAAATTAATAATGTTACTGATTAACATATCCTTCTTCACCTTCACAAAGAGAAGAATAAAAGTGTAACAAGAGATCTCAATTAAGAAACCAAAGTATAATAATAATTCCCAACTCTTAGACTTCTTCAAGTAGGATATAAAAAGCAGAGACAAAAATAGGATCTAATCAGTAAACCATCTTGAAGATAGAAGACCTCCAATATTTTCTTTATCTAAATCCAAATCAACACATAAACAGAAGAACCCATGTAACACAAAGACAGAAAAATGAAGAGATATAATAATATGTTAAAAGTAATTCCAATCCCTACATCAGTAGGAGCTCATGATGCTAAGATAGCATTCCCAACTTCAGAAGAACACAACCAAAATACGAGAGACCATTAAATTGGAAGAATCAAAATCGTACCCCAATGAACCCATAAAATTAGTTGTAATCTCAATTCCAATCCCACAATCTCATGATGATAATAGATACTCAGACCCTATGTTGCTTCCTTCATATGCCCATGACCGTATCTGAAAAACTAAAGAGGGAAGAAATTAGAGAGATAAAATATATAAAGAGAAGCAAAAAAATTCAAAAAACAACTCTAGAGGGTGAATGAAATCATGACAAATACAGAATAATCGATTACAGAGTAAACAATTTGAGAAACCCTAGCGCTGATTAGCCCATACCAAATTAGGTGTTAGCAAAATTAGGTTAAAAAGTTTCAGACAAATTATAGCATGAAAAAAAACAAAAATCAAATCAAAATAGATCCGGAATGAGATTTAGAATAAGAAGAACATGATCAAAGAGCTAGAAATCAAGATGAGAAGGGAAGATTGGATCGAAGAAGAC
Organism: Papaver bracteatum; assembly: GCA_023529315.1. Taxonomy (NCBI): domain Eukaryota; kingdom Viridiplantae; phylum Streptophyta; class Magnoliopsida; order Ranunculales; family Papaveraceae; genus Papaver; species Papaver bracteatum. Next base: position 245,085 of record JAJJWX010002607.1, read on the forward strand.
GAAGAAATTTTTTGCTTGACTAAGTCAGCGTCGCCCGACTTATCTCCCAGAAAATTCATTTCATTCTAAAAAGAGAACTAACCTAATACACTTATATACGGGGTATTCCAAATATTTAGAAAAATATATATCCCGACACACGTGTGAATGGACCCAATAACAACATTTTTGACCTAAAAACCTTACTTTTTTAAAAACAAAGACCTCCGGTTAAGCCGGACATAATAAAAAGACGAGTCATTAATTAGGCCCACTACGGGCAAAACAAGTATAAGGGCAAAATTGTCATTTTATAGGGAAGTACTATTGGCATCCTCACTATTTTCTAAGGGGAAGTCATGTCTGGCTGAAGGCACCCAGTCTGATTACTCAAGGGGTGTCAAGATTTAAATAATACTAAAGGCACCTGGCCTTTTTATTAAGGGAACCATCATCTTCTCGTTGAAGACTGCATGCATGACCGGAGGAAGACGCGGTGGTTGTTTCTGTTGCCGGTTAAAGCTGGACCTTGAGCCAATGGCAGAGGAGGAAGTTTTCTGTGGTTGCTACCAGCAATGATGAATCTGTAATGGGTGTCTTCTGCCATTGGAAATTGGTTGTGGAGTTTGTGATACACATCTCGGTGTTTGGCAGTCGATGATGAACGATGGTTGGTTGCTGCTGTTGCTCGGTAGGGAAACGGAGCTGAGACGAGATGATGGAACGAGCTTGAGCCATTGGCAGAGAAGTAGAAGCTCGTAATACTGGTTCATGGAACTATCGGCCATGAAGATGGATCTTCTCGGTGATGGATATGAAGCTCAGGAGAGAACACGGTGCTTTGTTGTTGCTGTTGGGTGTTAGCAATGATGAAACAGCAAGTTCAAGATGCTGGCGATGAATGAATTCGGGTCTGTTGGTTGATGCTTGAGTAGTTGTAAGTGACAGGAGAGGATAAAGAAGGACGGAGCAAGTTCAGGCATGCATGGCAGTATCGAACTGTGGTGATGACGAGCTCGAGAAATGGTATCTAGAAATGGTGTTTGCTGGCAAAGATGGGTTGACGTTGTAGAATGATGGTTGCTGTTCGAGTTTTGGTAAGCTACCATTATTGGAACTCGAAATGAAGATGATGCTCGATGACGTTGGTGCTGAAGATGTTGCGCATAATGGTTTGCACGATAATGCAATACCCACTGCTGTTGAGTGCCTAGCGCACAAAGTAAAAAGAAATTAAGAAAATAAAAAAGGGGTCGGGCATCATCTAGTATAAATAGGGATCAATTGTAAGGAAATAGAAACATCCCACACCTATCCATCCCACATCTCTAAATCACACACCTCTTCTGCATACTCTTCTTTCATTTCTTCTGCTTTTAATTCTTCTTTCGTCTGTTGCGAGAAACAGTGAAAGCTCCTGGCTTTTACTCTAGACTTCCATTTTTAGTTTTATTTTCAATTTCTTCTTCTTTATTTGTTAGTACTTTTAATTATGAGTAGCTAAATTTCTATCTAGGATTAGAGAGGAAATCCTACTATGTGTGCTAAAATGTTTTGACTATTTTCTATAATAATTCTCTTGGTCCTTATTCTTGATTCGTAACGATAATAATTTTCTTCATATGTCCTATGATGCTTGATAATTGATTTATATATTCTATGTTAGAGACTAGCATTTTATAGTGAAGAAGATTGTTAATTCTTTGAGAAAAATAATTGTTTGAAAAGATTTATTTTCCGAGACGTATTATTTGTCCTAAATCGTCTTGAGTAATTTTGGGAGAGTATTATAGGGAATAGTTATAATCATTTAGTATGTGTAGTAGTGATGGAATCTTGACATCCTAGTCTCCTTTAATTGAACACAGAAATCATTTTTAGCATTTCCATTATTTTATAAGTTTTATCAAAATCACCATCTTTTGTCTAAAAACCGAATCTTTAAAAAAGTCCGAGAATTGAATCCCTATACTTACCACTTGTAAAGTCCCCGTAGACGGTTACAATTAATCAAGAAACTAAAAGAAAAAATGTAAATATTTCTGATCAGTTCTAAAAAGCAACCTTTTAAGATTGAGGAAGGATCCCTTCACACTTTTATTATCACACTATCTCATACGTTTGACGTTTTTTTGTAAATAAAAATCACATCGTAACGGATTTGAAGCTTATACTTTGAGGATGTGTTCCTCTTACCAAGTTCTACATGCCTACCAAAAATGATCACATTCCAAAATATAAAACCTCATAATCTGTTGGTCTTAATTTCGACGGCCAGAAATCCGTTGATTTTCAATGGCTCATTTTCAAAGTAATAGATGGTGGTGTTATATGTCTCGATATATGCTCATTTTCGATAGGAACATAGAGCAATGTAATAGTAACATATCCCCAAAATATTACAGTAAAAACTCCATATATTGATACTCCATATATTAATAAACTCTATATATTGATAAAAAATCATGGTCCCAACTTGGGCCAGTTACAAATAGTAATAAACTCCACATTTTAATATTTATAGATTTTTCTAGTCCCACCTTAATGAATTTACCTCCATATATTAATATAATCAACATAATAGGAAAATTATAGAACTTGTTAAATCAAAATTTAAGATGAAGGAAAATACTTATCTATAGTTGTTTGAGAAAATGATGTAATTTTTTGGATTGTTATCGCATCTTTTGATTTGCATATGCGTAAGACCTCGTTGCTATGTGCACCATCTTGTTGACGCCAAAAAATTGCCAACTTTTCAAGCATGTTTTAAGCTTTTTGGCATGAAACTTTTGATATCTCCGTACTATCATCATCAGATTATCTCTCTCCGCTTCTTGTCTAATTTCATCGATTATTTCTTCTTCTTCTGTTGAAGCATATACGACTTGTTGATCATTAGGATGATTAAGGAAGATGTCCATATCCATTCGATTAGTGTAGTGCAACTGTTCAATTTGATTAATCAATTCCTTAACTATTATTTGATTTTCCTCACGTACTTCCAGCCGACGATTCATCGACACTAGTGGTTCAAATTTTGCAGTGTTTAAAGAAATTTTCAATTGTGCGTGGCTTCACATCAATTGAACATGAAGCAACTGCATTTACAATTCCATTAAGGATGGATATGTAAACCGTTGCCGATAATGACCTTTAAATTTTCTAATGATGCATGTGTCACATGGCTGAATTTTAGAAGTGATATTATGTGGTAAGAACAGAACAGTTGTATGACGAAGAGGGGGGGAGATTCTCCTTTTTGCCATGTGATGTACAATTTTCCATTAAAAGCAAGACATTTCCCTGCAGGCTACTATCAAACCACTTTGACTTAGCAAAAAAAATCATTTTTTTGTATACCTCCCTATATTAATAAACTCCACATATTAATAATTTTGTAAAGTCTCAAGGTTATTAATATATGGAATTTTTACTGTAGCTTCAAATCCCCGTTACGATTTAATTTTTATTTGCAAAAATGACGTCCAACGTGTGAGATAGTGTGATAATAAAAGTGTGAAGGGATCCCTCCTCAGATTGAGATTATATGTAAAAAAACAAAGAAAAAGAGTAAATAACTTGTTAGAATTCAGACCTCGAAAGAGATCATTCTCGATTTTCCTAAGATACTCATTTTTTGAGATCGTCCAAGGATATCTTTTTGTTGCAAGGAAGCAAATCACTTCATCGTACTATATTCAGTTTTCTTAAGTGGGCAGGTTGATGGCCAAACTCATGTGGGTTTACAACATCACCAAGCTAGTGTAATACCTTCCAACTAGCAATCTAAAGTCTTCTCATATATATATAATGTCAACGGAAGCAATAAATAATAATGATGTAGGGGAAAATGTGGAGCATCAAAGGATTAGCCTATTTCAAAGGGTTTTAACATTTGATATGCAAAAAGAAAAGTATTATTCACTGAGTTTGCTACAGCTCAAATCACAAAAGCCTAGAGAGTGAATTATGTAAGCTTTTCAGGAAGAGACAAATGATGTCTACGCCACAATGTAGTACATATTCGTTCTCTGGTCATTGCTCTTATGGGCTTGTCAACTTCGATCACGTAAACTGCAAAAGCAAGAAAGAGAAAAAAGACAATAAGGGCTCAACTTTTGGCAAAATCATAGAGGAAGAGGAATTTTTTTTTGACTAATAAGAAATAACTTACTATTTGCCCATCCATTCGTGCAACTATCATGCAAACTAAACAAATGCTCTCTCAACCAAACGAATGGCCTCATCCAAACTCATGTTCATGTGCAAGTTTCCTTCAGACAAGATATGGCTCGCAAACCGTTCACCAGTTCCCGAGCAGAAGAATGACTGGGTGACATCAATTCTTCTGTGTTCATCGGCAAACGAGATGCAAGGAACACGACCCTCCTAAAATACATAATATAACTTAATATAACTAGAAACAAATAGATAAATCTTATTGTGGTTGTACATGTATCACATTGGAGATTAGCAATGAGAATAGTTAAACTTACGCTTTTGACTTATATGTCAGATGCAAAAAAAGACTAGAGAAATGATGCTGCCATTATCATGACCAAAGAAGCAAAGCAATGAGAGTCCTGCATGCTATCGACTCATATGCCATATGCATAAATACCAGAGAGATGGCGCTACTATTATCATGACCAAAGAAGCAAACTCACAACTAGCAACAGACATTACATGCACAATTCTCAAACAAAACAAAAAGCTTAACCTATAACATGAAAAATGGACTACATGTACAGGACAAAGGGACCAACATCATCTCTCTTACAAAGTATAGCACACAAACAAGATATTGCTGAGCTTCGTCCGTGAGGTATATTCGAAAACACTAAGCAGCATCATAATAGCATAAGGGCTAGAATCCATCATTTATGTGAGAATAATAACATTAGAATTGATAATCAGAACCAAAACAATAATAACAATACTCAAAATATATAGACAACAAAAGAAAAAAGAAAGATTCATACCTCCAACTGGTCGAAGGCGCCAAGAATAACTCCGGACTTCCCTTGGCTTGGTGATAGTTCATCCAACTGGAGGTATGAATCTATCTTTTTTCTTTTGGCATGTTGAAGAGGCGTTGAAGAGGCGTTTTAGATATGTTAAGAACGAGAGGTCTGAATGAGAGGCGTTTTCGAATATGTGGGTCTTGGAAGACTTTGAGTAACACAATTGGCATGTTGAAGAGGCGTTTTAGATATGTTAAGAACGAGAGGTCTGAAAGACCTACTGTTGGTGAATTAGCTGATTTCCTGAAAGAAGAACTATCATCAGTATATGAATTTGCATGCTATGACTATGGGTGGATGAATTTGACTGTCAGTTGTTGCACCACACCACTGACTATCTTCCTCCAGCAATCGACCCAACTTGCTGAGTTAACATTCCCAATCTTCAGGGCTGACACTAATTCAAAGAGCATAATAAATGCAGCATCCATATCCATAAATGGAGCAAGGGTGCAGAAAATTAACGATAAATCTGACATAATTACGTTTACGCAAGTAAACGACATGCACGACTATGTAAGGACGAATCTTGTATTTGATTGGCAAAAATAGCCTCTCTTCCTAAAAGAAGATAGTTACCATGTCTCTGACTTTTTTCTCAAGATCTCTTTGGCAGCAGCATAGTCACATAAACGAGCAAGAAGCATACCCCCTGTCAAGTTAAGATTGAACAGAAGCAACACGGAACTTATTATAAGTACATTTCCATCCCAAAGTAAATATTGATCTACAGCTCTACAATATGCATTGATACAACACACCAGATTGATGTTCTATTATGAAATTTAAGGTAACAACCTTACCCTGAACCTTTACACCATATATTTAGGCCCAAACATGGCCGGAAACAAGAAGCATAAGTCTGTCTACCCCAGGTACAACTTTAAAATAATATTGGAAAAAACATGTGCAGTCCACCAGTCACTTTGTATATCAAAAATAAACTACGGTTGATGTCTGAAAAGAAACTCATGTCCACGTGGAAAAACCAAAACTAAGGCTGTGTTTGATAGGAGTTAATTCCATGGAATTAGCCTTTTTCCCATGGAAATAGCATGTTTTCCATCGTTTGGTCAAGAATTTATTTCCATGGAATTGCAATAAAAGCGTGGCCTAAGTATGTTTTAAACTCAATTCCATGGAATTCCATGGAAAGTCTTTCCTTGCCTCCCCCCAGGAAACTGATTCCATGGAAATGTTTCCTTTCTCTGTTATCAAACACAGCCTACGTGAAACACATTCAATATTATGTTCCGCTTTGATAATCTACGTCTGTTTTCACATTCGCACATTCATAATACATATGTCTGATTCGATAAACCCAATGTCTGCTTCCATGTATAGAGACTTTACATCCACTTTCAGTTTCACGTGGATGGTACTAAAACAGAGAAAAGCTTAGCTAGCTTGGAACTACATGTAACCTTAAGCTTAGCTAGCTTAAAACTTCTAATACAACTTCAAATTTTAGGACCTCTGACAATACCTTCATATGTACCCTATCAACTTCACATATTAGAAGCGTCGTACCCAGCATGGATATGATTTCACGAGCATGATCGTACTTACCCTGTTGTTGCGCTACAGAAATGTATACTAAAAGGGCTGCAAAACAGTTAAACAGATATTAGCATAGGCTGTCCAATAAACAAAAGGAATAGAAGAAGTGCTCACCTTCTGGTTCATCCAAGTTATGGGTGGTCGCGTGCTTCTTGACCAAGTGAGAAACCACCTACACCCAAATAAGCAAAAATGAAATGGTCATGTTTAATAGAAAACCTCTAACTGAATGCTGCAAACAGTATGTATTCATTCATAAAACCAACATAATATGGTCGGGTTCAATAGCAAACCTGTAGTTGAATGCTGAGAACAGCCCACATCAGAAACTTGTCTTCTCCAGAAACCTTATACATTTTTAGGCAGATCTGTATCAAGTATCAACAAGCAGATGTCGAGAAACTATGAACACTGAAGCCAATAACATGGTTCTTGCTTTTCTCAAAACATAAAACAGGAAAACACTCAAGGTTATCGAGCATCGTCTCACCATAAGTTGATTTACAAACAAAGATTCACGGACATAACATTGGAAAAGTCCCATCATCAAGCCCAAATTGCTGGAGACTTCCGCACAAGCATATTCGTAGAAATTGATTGCCAAATCTTCTGGAAGGTGCATCAACAGAAGACGAAGAAATTAGATACAACAATGCAAGACAACTACTTAGACAAAATGAGCTAAAAGAATCTCTAGACTTCTAGTATGCCTAAGAGTGTTAAACCTAATATCGATCTGTGCCAAGCATCAGTCACATCAAAAGACCTAGTACCTAGGTTCGTCACATCAAAAGCCCTAGTACCTAGGTTCACATATGAGAAGATTATTACTCAAAATTACTTAAAATTATGATTCCATTTCCAGATAAAAAATTGGAATCGGATCGGGGTTCTAATCCTGCTGAAAAAACTATGGTCGTTCAAGATTATATCCGCAGTTGGAAAAATAAGTTCAATCTTGCTTGGAATGACTCATACAAGTATACAACAGAGTTTCTAGTCTGCAAATAAATACATATTATAATATGTTTTACACTCTAAGCAATATAACAACTGGAGTCGCAGTTAAGTTTTTCTAAACAAAATTTGGTTCACAAAATTTGGAGGAGATTCGCGAGGATGTTAATTCTATTGGTGTTAACATTTTCATAGGCATATATACCCGAATAAAGATTTTAATGCTAAAGTTACTTACTACGTTTCAGAAGATGGCAAATGGTCTGGAAAGTGTTTAATACATCAGGAAGAACTGATGTATCAGCGAAAATTTTCTCTTTCGCATTTTCGCAAATAGATAGTGCTTTGGTATCGCCAATTGTTGCGTACACAAGAGCCTTGAGTACCTAATTAATAGAGAATGGATACAAGGGTCAGGACTCAGGAATAAGTATAAGATCATTAAAACTTAACATGTATTGAAGAAACTGATACTCCCAGAAATATGTTTTCTGTACATCAAACTAAATAAAAAATACAGGAGTATGTAATCTGATTGAAGGAAAAAAACAAACAAAGTCCCGTACAAAGTTATACATAAGCTGGAATACGATTTCCTCTAAACATGATAATAATCAACTCCTATTGCAAGATTATTGGAAGAACACTAGAGCAATTCCACTAAACAAATTACAAAGGAGATTTCCATGTAACATGATTCCTGAATGAATTATTAAGCAGACAAAAATATCTACAGAAAACCATTGAAGAAATAGCATATACCAACAGTGATGCAGAAGATGGATATTCAGATTCTAGCTCCTTGATGAACTTCAGAGCACTTATAAACTGACGAGACTCTATCATATCCTTAACTTCATAAATACTCTTCTCCAGCATAGCACTCACCATTACCAGCTTTCACCTGCAGTATTGGGAAAATATATTAAGAAAGAAAAAAAAAACAGAAAAATGAATGTGTTAATAAAAGGCAAAAGACTGGGGGTTTAACTATCTTCCTAACAGGATATTTTTGAGACTCCATGTGGTCATCCAGTAGAATTCTAGAAGTGAAATACATAGTATCAAGCAAAGGCAGATCTGATGCAATGTATAAATCCTGGACCTGCGTCGATATATATATTCAGCTAGTGTTGAACCACATACTGTCTGTAAAGTTCCACACGAATAAAAGCATAAGAAGTGATAAACACTTGTTTTAGATTAGCTAGACCAAACTTTAAAAACAAATTTTGGGTTCACTAGACCAAACTTTAAAAACAAATTTTGGGTTCACACTTCAACGAACAATTTTCTTTAATGTACAGTAGAATACTACTAGGGTTCTATCAATTCATAAATAAATAAAACCCTAATTTCTTCAATCCATCATAATCTCTATCACGATCACTTGAACTATGATTATTAACATCTAAAACCTAACTCATGAATAATGACACCATTGTTGGTATTTGGTCTAAAAAGCGCAGCGAAAATTGAAGTTTTAAAATTTTACCGAAGAGGAGGGTTAGAGGGTGTGCACCTTAGCTCACTAAAATCCGAATCCCAGCGCGATAAACTCCACAAACGAATTCTTCAGGGTGTCGCTCTAACGGGAAGAAGGAAAAATCTTGCAGTTTCTTGCTAGAATAAACCCCTCTATGCTCAATGTGCTGTGAGGGCAAACCCTATTTATTTATTTATTTTTAATCCTATTATTGGGGCTGGGTCGAAAATGATTCTAAATGTTCAAAAAAAAAAAAAAAAAAAAAAGTGGATAAGGGATCACCTAATATCATCATCATCATCATCATCATAGTTATAAAAAGGTATGAGGTTTGTGTCCATGATAGCCAGGGCTATCAGACGGACATCGTTTAATGGGGACCCCGATCCGAAGGTCGGAAAGCTTCGGATAGAGTAGTCATTGGACGGATATTAAGGACTCACGGTTTTAACAATTCGTACCAATTTGTTCTCTATATCGAGAGATTTCTCAGGAATTCTCGAACATATCTTTTCTCTTTTCCGAGGAAACCACAACGAACAGAATACTAGCTTCTTTTTTTCTTTCTGATCTGCAGGTGTTAACAAGGTGATGTAGCTTTTTGTCTAAATCTCGAAATAATTGCAGCGAATCATTCTCATCAGATAATTTAGAGAAAACATAAAATTGTATGAACACCGAATTTCTTAATTTCTTATATGATATCTAGGGTTTTTGATTCATTGTTATTTTGAATTACTGGAGGTCCTTCTGTTTATGGGTCCGTCCTGATAAGATTTGTAATATTGTTGCGATTTAGGTATTAGGTTTTGGTTTGTATCTCTCTCCCATAATTTTTTTTCCGCTAATATGATTCTTCTCTTCGCTCGCGAAGAAACTCTGAATTTTGAGATTTAAGTTTCTTTATGGGCTTTATATTTGCAGGAAATTTAGGAGGCAAAAGACGGCTTTGGAGAATCAATCACTTGAAGAAGATAAAGATGTATGTTAAGTACTACAACAATGTGATGAAGTTTACACTATCAAGGTAAATAAACTCAACTCTAATCTTTGGATTGATTTATGCCTAGGTTTTTAGGTCAAACAATGTTATGATAGAGGGTTTGAAATTTTCAATTTCTATCACTTAATTTTACATTTTTTGCGTTTTGCTATTTTTATTTGATTATAGGGTTATTATCAATAATGGTTTTATAGACTTTCTATGCAAGAGATTAAAAATGGGATTCCTGTACCCTTGGATCAGAGTGTTATCCATGTTTCAAAAGATTTACCAAGAGCAAAGTTTAGTGATTTTACAAAAGGTAGACTCTTTTACATTTGAAGAAGAAACGGGATAATAAAGAGAAGGGCATGGAAAGAATTCTGGTGAGGTATGTATTTTCTTGCCATGTGAACTTAAATTGACTTCATAAAAGGAATCTGCGTTAACTTAGTTTAAGCGGCTCGATCCTGATTGGCAATAGAATCATATGTATCCACAGTTTCTGCAGTAAGCACGTATTCACATTTTAACTGCCAATTCGGATAAACAACTAGCTATTGCAGAAACAGGAGATTGTATTATTCATTTAACTGCTGGAAGCACGAGGTTACGTGTGATTGAAGCTCAAAATATGAATTAAGCAAGTGAAGATTGAACAGGTTTGTTTCTAAAGCAAAGACAGTGAAATATGTACAGATACAACGCAAATTGCCAACCAAATTGGTGAGTTATGATAACATTAGTAGTATTTAGCTATTTTGGATATGTCAGAGATAATTCTAATATATGTTGGGTATAGATTTTTCCATTCAGTTATTAAACTTTGATTCCTTGGAGATTGATATCTTACAATTTGGACAATTTTAAAATCATTAGAAGGTATGTTTTGATGTACAATTGTACACATAGGTGGATTCTATGTTTTTTTATATATCCTTGTTGGTTGTTAGTCGTTATATCAATTTTGTTTTCAGAAAATTATTAATGCAAGAGCTTGGGCTAATCTGAAAAGTGTATTAAAGCAGTTTTACATTTCTTGCCATCTCTTGGTAAGCAGAACCCACTCTTATATTTAGCTTTATGGGTTCTCATTTTGGGTGGAGGGTTGGTGTGCTTAGGATTGAGCGATTTCTTCTGAGGTTCACCATTTTCAAAGAGCCATTGATCATATAAGTTACATATTTTGATGCATTATCCTCTCTACTCTGTGTTTGCAATTTAACCAGATCCACAACATCCTCCACCAACGCAGTCTAGAACCACTTTTGTTTTGAGTTTGTGTGGTCTTGCAATAGAGGTCAACGACTTCATACACGAAGAATATTGATACTTTGTAGCTACCTAAGCATGCATGACTTTGTATATTAGTATTAACCACCATTATATAGAGCTGGAAAAAAGTGACACCTTCCTCCAATGCAGAAGACTGATACTTCATTACGATGTTGAATCATATAGTTTTGTGTTTAGTTACTAGAGTTTTGTCAAGCTAATATTGTTCATGAGAGCATATTCCTAATCTTCTTTGTGAGATAAATAATTGATTGTTTGATTTCATTGAGTTTCTTGCTTTTTTTTTTCTTTCTCTTTCTTAGTTTAGTCCACTGTATTTTGTTTATTCGATCCATTGATTCGTGCTTCATACATGTTCCTTCATCCATGTATATGTTTTACTTTTTGGCTGGAGCCTGGAGTCACCTGAGGGCAAGCAGGTGTTGAAGTTTATAAAATCTTCGGTTTCTTAGTAACTTTGTTTTCTAATTTTCTTGCAGCACGGGATCATGTTTTAACTTTTTTCGTAATGTGTTTGCTTTATAGGTTTTGTATTGTCTGTTTATATGATATTACCATTTTTTAATAGTTATCCATTCCATTTCTGTGTAGTATCGTTATCTATAATTTTGAAACAACTTTCAATTGATATACTTTTTGGAATTTAGTATAATACACACATATTAATGGATGTCAAGAATAGAGAAGATGATGAATGAGTTGTTTAATAGTTTGTCCCCGTATCATCACTTAGATTCTATGGTTCCCTTTTTTATGTTCAAGAAATATTTCCCATTCTCTAACGGTTGTGACTATATGTGCCTGAAATTGCCCCTTTATTTGGTGGGTGTGTTCTTGCTATTCGCACAGACACTTACTCAGGGGAGTGTGGACTATTTTTGTGGGAATATATACTCACGGGAGTGTGGAATATTGAAATGGCCCCTTAATTTAGTTTTTAACATGTATATGGTTTGCATAATTTCGAAAATATAAATTTAATCATATTTCAGGTGTTTGAAAATGTTTTCGTCAAGGTTTTTATTTGTACTAACCCTTTTGTTTTTCATTATTGGTCGATGATCATGTGTGTAAAATGTACACCATATCTTATACATCTGACCTGTGGTCTGTCTAATCCCATAGCTACTACATTCTTACGAACGTTTCTATGATTTAGGAAGGCCTGGAAAATGTGGATGTTGCCCTAATCATGTTCAGGTCCTTCTCTTCTGGATAGCCTTTATATCTCATTTTATGCAATCCCAGTTGTTTGTTTTAGGTGATGTGGTCATATATCTACATTGCAGTTAGGGAAATGTTATGACCATTTTTTCGTTTCGGTTGAAGCTAAGCTCTTTCATTTTCAATGCTCTATGTACTGTTGCAAGTTACAATGCAATTGCAATTTACTTGATGGTGGTGCACCTCTTATGTGTGTAGCATGAGCAGAAAACTCTGCAGATTCTTAGAACCAAGCTCAGCCTAAATGACCTGCGTTCCTAAGTAATCTCTCTCTCTATTCACGGTAAAGTTTTTTTAAGATTCAACACTTTAGATGTTGATCTTCTTATAACCTAATACATCGCTTGGAAGCTTATAAAATCATTGTAACCTTTTTTATTGGGGTATCCAGTTCTTCTTCAAGCCTAATGCATGGATATTGAGTTCTTCTTAAAGCCTAATGCATGGCTTAGACCAACATAAACTTAATGTGCAACTATGTAAGAATTAAGACTACCAGTTTTGTTACCTAACAATCTCTGTTTTTGTATTTCAATTTTTGTGTTTTCCAGGTTGTAATTATTTGTATATATGTTACCATTATCAAAAAGTAGCTTCTTCATATGTTGTCTAACTACTACATGCAACCTCTCTCAATAGTTTTGTTGATAGGTTAGGAGAAGAAATCATGAATATCATTGAGCAAGTGTTAAAACTCTAGAGTTTTATCGGGGACCTCTTTCTAGCCAAGCTTTTACGGGGTATTCGTAAGTAGTTTGTCTTACATATATATGTATCACTGATGTGGAATATAAATTTGTTATTGTAGCTAATTGACACTTTGGAGTACTGTCAGGAATTACCAAGGATTCAAGATTTAGTGAATGACATTATTAAACACTGGATAAGCCATGTAGCTGGAGATACAAAGGAATGGTGCAGGTATGTTTATGTTTGGTTAGCATTATCATGGTAGGCTTTTAGAAGTTGGGTTGTACAAGGTTTGACTGATTCACAATCGTTAATATATTGCAAGGAGGTAATTTTGATATACCCTGTACTTTCACCTCAAGCCTTAGTCTAGGAACATTGAACCGAGTTTTCAATGCGCCTGTAATTTTTAAGGCGATTGTTACTATTCTTGGTTATAATGAATTGTTAATTGGATCTAATCTCTTATAAAATGAAAATTCTCCTGCGTAAGATTATAAATATTAAATTTTAGTTGCGGATTGATTAGCTTAAAAATTTACTAATGCAGTTAGTGTTGGTGATAGTGTAATAAGTTGCAGATTGGTTAACCGAAGTGAGCTCCTGGGCATACGCCAGGCGAGTAACATCACCTTTTTCGTGTGTTTCCTTCTAATGTCATAGTGCTTGCTTTGATATCTCTCAGGGAAAAAATACCATTTGTAGCCAAAATAGCCGAAACTATTACGAAACTATTGTGCATTTGCACAAGCTTCGCATAGGAACTCCTCTTTTTGATACAAAATATAATAGTTGAGTCATGGAATATAAATGTACTCATGATGGCATAGTGGTATGTACCACTAAGTATGAAATCAAAATGACGTCTTAGCTCAACTGGTAGAGCACATGGTTGTCAGAGATACCCATGTAGTTGTGGGTTCGACTCCCACAAATGGAATATTAATTTAAGTTATAAATGTTATATTATATATCACCGCGATTAACTAAATAATTTGGTCGTTCCTATAGGTTGGGTCATACGCTTCAAATACTATAGACTGACTAACTAAACACTAAGGTCGTAAACCCCGATTAACCTACAAGGCTAATACTTGGATACAATATTAGATGCGAAAGATGAATGGACCACCGACCAAACAATGAAAAAAGAATCGAAAGAGGTCAAGTTATAAAGTTCATGTTTGCTGAGGAGGTAAGACTTTGCAATATCTAAAAAATTGTTCGCATGATGTTTTTCAAGCTAGGCTTTACTTATTTTGTATTTGGATTGGGTTCTTTTATTTTCATGGTCTTGCAAGTAGGATAAGATATATGTTTTTTTTTAAACAAGAAGATACAAACTGATCTACTGCTTATCCTAAAAGTCAACTTTGGGTCATTAACTTTTAAACTTCTCATAGATAATTTTGGAAACTACTTCATTCTTAGATTATTACAGAAACCACCATTGAGACATGTCCTATAATAAATATCGACATGAGAAAGGAGTGGTCGGGACCCTTAGACATGCCTTCAAAATAGCATAAGTTATATCAGTGAGTTAAGATGCTGCAGTTAGGAAGAATAGCCTCCCGGATTCATAGGTAAACTTTTGGTGTACAAGTGACAAAGTTGAAATTACTAAAGATCAGAGACCCCTTTTATATGTGACCGAAGAATACAACCACATTCTATATATTAATAACTTTCATTAACTCCACATAGACGTTCATTAGTTTATATGCTAGAATCACTTTAGTCATAGATGTTCAACCCTGTTAAGTAAATGGAATAAAGGAGAGCCTGCAACCATTAAGATAAAATGGTTGCAGGCTCCCCTTTGTTGTAAAAATGGAAAAACATTAAGATGAGAGGAAAAGAAGAAGAAGAAGGTTCTTTCAATAATTTTATTGCAGTAATTGAACCCGCAACTCTTATAATAAAGTTGCATTTGCAATAATCTAATTCATTTCATTGAATCCATTTCACTACAATAAAATCGGTAATTGATTCATGACGACAACAAAAATCGGAACACTTTGGTTGTTTAAGTTATGTCCCCAAATGTTTATTTTGAAAGACTGAATCCTATGTAATACTCAAAGCAATAACCAAGGTTTGAGACATTCTTTTGGGTTGTAGTCATAAAATTTTAACTCTTTGTCTGAAGATTACTTATTACATCCATGTCTACTATTTTATGTGCAGAATAGAGCTAGCATATACTTTTTTTGGTGACCAGATCCATACGAAGTTCGTCAAAAGGTTGTCAAGAGAAGGATGTTAAGGATTTGAAGGATCTGGAAATTAGTAAACTGGAATACAAAGGAAGCGTATGCGCTGGAACTGCACTTAATGGATGGAAATGTAAGAAACTCTCATATGTTTATGTATATATCTTAAATCATGCGCGGTAATTATGCTCAAATATGCTTATTGGAAATCGCACAAAATACTAAATTATTTCATTGGTTGAACGTGATATATGTACCAATGCAGACTATAATGGGTATGAATATATACCTATCTAGGGATTTCAATTATTTTTTGGTTGGAATTATTGATTTACTCGTTTGTATGGGTTCAGTCGTTTCCAGTTTTGTTAATGGGTTTCTGCAAATTTTTATATTTATTCGATAATTTTTTTTGTTATTTCTGCAATGCTTTTGTATTGTTTTGTTAATAACAAGCCTTTTAACACATGTCTATTTGTTGAAGAAATATGATCTATTTTTCAAACTCGGTTCAAAACGAAGTGCTATCGTATACACTTTTAAGTATGTAGTAATCTGCTCACTTCCTCAAAAAAAGAACCCACATTCGGGTGATACCCCCACAAGTTGATTACTTTTTGTTCTAATCCGCACTGTACGACTTTTGATTATTTTATTTTGTTTGGGACTATGGATTTACTTTTTAATTGTTATTTTATTGTATGAACCAACCTGAAAAAACTGACCTAAGTCTTTTTGTTTTAAATATTACCATTTTTTTTTATTTGTTGTCATTGTTGTGAAGCATATATCCTAATCTTTGGGTGATAAGCAAAAACAATAGTACATTATTTTTTCCTATTGATATTGGCATGTATTTCATGAAATACACTGTCATGTACAGAGTTGAATATATGATTAACTCAATAACCTTCTCTCCTAACTTAAGGAAGAGCCTCAATTAATTTCTGATTAATTTCTTAATTGTTCTTACAAAATCACATTTGACTACTAAATAGCCACAAAAGAAGAGGCACACCCATTGGTGATTACAATTTCCTCAACTCACCCAATGGGTGGTAATAGACTAAACAAAAGCCCTAAAAACATTTAAGCTAAATGGGTTTGATAAAACATTTAAAGTTCTCAAGCCCAAGCAAGATTTGTTACCCTGGATCCATTTAGGTACATGACAATACCCCCTTCTTTGGCACATCCTTGTCCTCAAGGATGAAGTCAGGGAACTGAGAATGAATGTGGCTGGCATCTTCCTAAGTAGCATCTTCTGGAGGTGCACCAGCCCACTGAATCAGTACCTGCAAGACCAAGGCATTATCTCTGGTAATGTGCCTAGAGTTTAAAACTGCCACAGGAACCACTATGAAGGTGCCATCAGTATCCACCAAAGGTAATTGTTGGAGTGGTGCAACCTGTTGACCAATCTTCAGCTTTAATTGAGATACATGGAATACAAGGTGGACCCTGGAGCCAATTGGTAACTTGAGCTTGTAAGCAACAACACCTATTTTATGCAACACCTCAAAGGGCCCAAAATACTTAGCTGAGAGTTTCATATTAGCCCTGAGTGCCACTGTAGATTGTATGTAGGGTTGCATCTTTAAAAATACCAAGTCCCCTACTGAGAAGGACCTGTCAGACCTGTGTGCATCTGCAAAGTGCTTCATCCTGTGCTGAGCTTTTGTAAAATCTGCTTTGATAAGTTGGAGCATATGGTCCCTTTTCTGAAGATAGTCTTGCACAGTGGCAACTGAAGTGGTGGCTTGGACTGGGAAGGCCAAATGCGGTGGAGTATAGCCATACAGGGCTTGAAATGGTGTCATCTTAAGGCTAGTATGGTAGTTGGTGTTAAACCACCATTCAGCTAATGCCAACCAGTTGAGCCATAACTTAGGTGCAGAGCTGGTCATGCATCTTAAGTATTGTTCTAAACAAGCATTAGTTCTCTCAGTTTAACCATCTGTTTAGGGATGGTAGGAAGTACTGAGGTGTAATGTGGTGCCAAGAGAGTGAAATAAATGTTGCCAGAAGTTGCTAAGGAATACCTTATCCCTGTCAGATACAATGGTGGATGGGAGACCATGCAGCTTGAAAATATGATGCAGAAATTCCTTAGCTATAGAGATGGCAGTGAATGGATGGCTCAAGGCAATAAAGTGTCTATACTTGGTCAACCTGTCCACCACTACTAGAATGACAGTCTTCCTGAATGACATTGGAATCCCCTCAATGAAGTCCAAAGAAATATGTTGCCATGCTGTATCAGGTATGGGTAGAGGTTGGAGTAGACTAGCTGGGGAAGAGAGCTCATTCTTGTTGCATTGGCAGACATCACAGTTAGCCACAAATTGAAAAATTTCTTCTTTCATCTTTGGCCAATAAAAGTAAGTTCTGGCTCTGTTGTAGGTGCCTAACATACCAGAGTGGCCTCCAACAGCTGATGAATGCACAGAATGAATAATGTGGTGCCTAGTTTGCAACCCTAAACCCACATAGATTCTAGTTTTGTATTTCAGAATGCCATTCTTGAAAGAGTAAACAACATCAGTTAGAGAGATTAGTAATTGTGCTATCAGTTGTTGAGCTTGGGAGTCCTCAGAATAGCTGGCTATGATGTCCTGAGTCCACTGTGGTTGAGCCATGGATAAGGCATTGCAATCAGAAGTAGGATAATGGAGCCTGGAAAGAGCATCAGCAGCTATGTTCTCCTTTCCCTTCTTGTACTTAATAACATAGTCCAAACCTAACAACTTCATTAGCCATTTTTGTTGCAACACAGTGGTTATTCTCTGCTCCATGATATACTTCAAGCTCTGGTGGTCAGTGTGTATGATGAACTGATGCTGAGAAAGGTAGTGCTTCCATTTCTGCACAGCCATAACAATGGCTAACAATTCCTTTTCATATGTGGAGAGGGCTAAGGCCTGTGGACCCAATGGCTTGCTGTAAAAAGCAATGGGTTGATCCTGTTGCATGAGGACAACACCTACACCAGTGGAGCATGCATCTGTTTCAAGGACAAATGGCTGTGAAAAATCAGGCAAGGCCAGGACTGGAACAGTAGTCATGGCAGCTTTGAGATTAACAAATGCATGTAATGCTGCTTCTGACCACATGAAGGAGTTTTTCTTTAACATATCAGTGAGAGGTTTACTAATATTGCCATAATTCCGAATAAACCTCCTATAATAACCAGTTAAGCCGAGAAAGCCCCTGAGCTGCTTGAGAGTAGTTGGTTGCGGCCAATTTTGCATGGCTGAAATCTTGTCAGGGTCAGCAGCCACTCCTGCAGAGGTGATTAAGTGGCCCAAATAGGAAAGGCTAGGTTGTGCAAAATAGCATTTTGTTTTATTGGCAAACAGGGAATGTTGTCTGAGCAAAGAAAGTGTCTGGGATAAATGCAGAGCATGCTCCTCTAATGATTTGCTAAAGACTAAAATGTCATCAAAAAACACTAGGATGAATTTCCTTAAAAATGGTTTGAAAATAGTGTTCATAAGGGATTGAAAAGTAGCAGGGGAATTTGTTAAGCCAAATGGCATGACCCGAAATTCATAATGCCCCTGATGGGTTCGAAAGGCAGTCTTATGAACATCAGATAAGTGCATTAAGATTTGATAGTACCCTGACTTCAAATCAATCTTAGAGAGGATGACTGCACCCCTTAATTCATCTAACAAGTCATCTATTAAAGGTATAGGAAACTTATCTTTAAATGTGATGTCATTTAGTTTCCGATAATCAACACAAAAACGCCACGAGCCATCCTTCTTCTTGATGAGCAAAATAGGAGAAGCAAATGGGCTATGACTCTCTTGAATAAATCCAGCATCCAATAATTCCTGAGTTCATTGCTCTACTACCTATTTTTGCAGATGAGGACATCGATAGGGTCTTTGAGAAACTGGTCCTGAGTTGGGCTTAATAGGTATTTGATGGTCAATTGCCCTTTGAGGAGGTAAGGAAGTTGGAGCATCAAAAACATCAGAGAAAGACTCCAGTATGCAAGAAATACTAGGGTCAATGGTTGGCATGGGAGTGGTGGTAATAGAGAAAAACTGCCCAATAAAGGTGGGTGTATTATCTTTGAGGATTTTTAGAAAGGTATTACCACTGATCATACTGCAAGAAGGTGCAACAGAACTTCCTTGCAATGTAATCTGTTGACCTTGATGAAAGAATGAAATTCGGAGCTCTGCTAAGTTGAACATGACATCACCAAGTTGTTTAAGCCAATCCACTCCCAAAACCATGTCGCAGCCCCCAAGTGGTAAGATGCGCAAATCAGCAATAAAGTCATGTCCATGCATATGCCAACAAAGTTGAGGACAAACCCCCTTACTGATAGTAGAATCTCCATTAGCTACTGTCACTAGCATGTGGCCAGTGGGAGCAACAGGCAACTGTAATTGGGCAGCCAATTTAGCATCCACAAAGCTATGTGTGCTGCCTGTATCAATCAAGACAAAGATATCCTGAGAGTGTATTTTACCAGGTACTCGAATGGTGTTTTGGGTGACTAACCCAGTCAGAGCATTTAAAGATATTTCCATTGGAGAGTCTGAAGGAGAAGGTATAGTGGGTTCAGTTTTTGTAGGTGTAGTGGGAAGAGTAACAAAAGGTTTAGGGGTGGAGAATGGTGGTTTTGGTGGGGTGGTGAGAGGGGCTAAAGTGGGTTTAGTATATGGAGGAGGTGAGTAATAACTGGTAGAGTAAGATGGAGAGGGTCTGAAGACCGATTTAGTCTTCTTGGATTGAAGATCAACATTAGCCTGCTGCATTCTGGCTAAATAAAACACATCAGTGTCTGAAGATGGCTTAAACATTTGGACTAAATTACGAATCTCATCTTTAAGGCCACTGATGAAGCTCATCGTATAATAATCCTCCGATAGACCAGGGTTACGAGATTTCATTAAAGCCTTCAATGTTTCATACTGTTCGTAATACTCTTCCACAGAAGCGAGTTGAGCTAATTTTTTAAAACTACCAACATAGTTATCAGCAGCAACATCCTCAAAACGACAACAAATATCAGTACAAAACTGAGACCAATCAATAGATGTTGTACCCTCTTGATAATCCAAAAACCATGAATCGGCTCTACCATCAAAATGAATAGATGCAAAGTCTACTTTATGTCTATCATCGATCATATTTAACTGAAAATATCTATTACACTTACGAATCCAACTCCTGGGATTATTACCATCAAAGCGCGGAAAATCAATTTTAGGATGAGTAGAGATTTTACCCGATTGAGTGATCATTGCGTTGGGGTTAGGAGGAACGACATCATGGGAAGAATTTGAATCTGGTACCTCTGGATGATTTGTTTCCATACCAAATCGTTGACAGAACAAGGCGATGGAAGTAATTGATTCTTTAACCGGCATCATCTCAGTAGACAAAGATCGGAGGTCAGTAGTGAGGTTCTTAAATGCGTCTTCCAACATCGATAGCTTGTCTGAATGAGCTTGCAACTGAACAGCTGCTTCTTTTATTGTGGTAATCTTATCTCCACCTCCGGTCATGACTGAAATCATAATCAATACTGGCTGATACCAATTGTCATGTACAGAGTTGAATATATGATTAACTCAATAACCTTCTCTCCTAACTTAAGGAAGAGCCTCAATCAATTTCTGATTAATTTCTTAATTGTTCTTACAAAATCACATTTGACTACTAAATAGCCACAAAAGAAGAGGCACACCCATTGGTGATTACAATTTCCTCAACTCACCCAATGGGTGGTAATAGACTAAACAAAAGCCCTAAAAACATTTAAGCTAAATGGGTTTGATAAAACATTTAAAGTTCTCAAGCCCAAGCAGGATTTGTTACCCTGGATCCATTTAGGTACATGACATACACCACATCATTAGAGGACTTATAATATGCAAATCACGATCGGGAAGCACAAAAAATCACATTAACAATATCTATGTTTATTATATATGTATATTTAAGTTTCAATTTTTCATTTTCATTTTGAGTCGGATAATTTATGATTTTTTTTTTTTTTTGGACTTTGTAAGGGTTCAGATGAAATATGGAGTACTTTAACACCACCACCATGATTAGTTTTTGAATTGGACTATTTTTTTGTCCATATCAATTACCAACACCACTACTACGCTTTTCAGATACTCTATGAATGTTATTCCTAATCTGGGGTACTTTACAGGTTGATTATCTCTTACTCTCTCATATTGTATTTGTGTAGTATCTTTTATGGATATGCTATTAATATTAGTTGCATAAAGGTACTGAGTTTGATAAGATCATTCCACTATTTGAATTGCTATTAGAAAATAAGATCAAGTAAAACACAATTATACCCTGATTAATTTTTTGTTTTTTCTACCGTACCTAATTAATTTTCCTTATTCTAAGTTTTGAAATTGAATTTTTATTTGTGATTTCTGCGAAGAAGAACTTATGTAGCATTGCCATTCAGCTGCTGAACAGCTCCAACATAACAATTATGTAAGAGTGGTGGCTTAAATTGTTGATCTATCTGTTTGATATATCAATCATTATATTTTTTATTGGTGCTCTCCACGTAACACAATGACTTGGATTACAAGAAAATAAATAATTAAACTCAACCCAATTTCATGTAGGTTGTTATGCCAGATTTTGTCACCATTTTTTCAGATATCGGTATAAGACCAAAAACAACTGTTAGGATATTTGGGATGTTAGAGATAACAACCGGTTTATTAATTGCGCCATCTACCAAATAAGTTATCGCAAATTTATTCGATTTTGATGCAATTCGATATAATTATAAATTCATATAGCTAGAGAAACTGTATTTGGTTAATGTTGGATGTTATCCATCATTGACTAACAGGTAAGACGACACCCTTATTTCCTTAATAGAAAAACGATGGATATGAGTTGGTACGGTATATACAGGGAGAACGGTATCAATACATGATCACGTTTTCACAGTACCATCCGATTGGGTTTTATGAATCCAAAAAAGATTGGATTGAATATAATTACAATAAGATTATAAATATGTAAAGAGAAAAGAAAAGCCAAAAACACTAGATGTCAAGGCTTAGACAATATCAAAAATTAGACAAACACTAGAGTGACATCACTTTTAGCCAATTCAGAAAGAAAAAAAAACTTTTAGCCAATTAATTCTAAGAATTTATTGACACAGACAAATCAACGATGCAAGATTTTTATTTTTCTAAAACTCATCTTATGTGACAGTAAAATGCTTGAAGCTTATTTACCGGGAAAACTTTTAGAGAGATTCAGAGTCTAATGAGAAGCCTGATGCAAAAGAACTAGAGAGACATCTTTAAATAAATTGATTTTTTTTCAAGATATTATTTTGAAGATGAAAATATTTAAATAAATTGATGGAGAAGTGATTTCATTCCTATGAAAAACAAGATTTATATATATAGAGAGAGAGAGAGAGGGAGAGGGAGCATGATAATATGTATCTTTTTCCAAACCATGGATCTGAAGAACAGATAGAATAATTTGGGAAATATTATCACAAAGATGAACAAAAAGTAACAAAAAAAAAACAAAGGATGCTAACTTTCACACAACATTTACTACGGTGTAAGCATGTTTAAAATTTTGGATCGAGAAGGAATGAAAATATACAAAGAAGGTCTTATCTTATTGTATATAAAACAGAAGACAAAATACGAGAAGTCGAGCGTAAGACAAGACATATAAATTTTGTTTTGGGTTAAATGACTAGCGGAAATAAAAAAGGTTTAAAAGGTAATGTCATGCTTATGGTTGTTTTTATGTCATTTTTTAATCAACATATATTACTACTACTTCCTTATTTTTGTTGTACCTGATATATGTACCAATGCAGACTATAATTGGTATGAATATGTACCTGTCTAGGGATTTTAATTATTTTTTGGTTGGTTAAGTTTTGTCGTTACCAGTTTTGTTCATGGGTATCTGCAAATTTTAGAGTCATATTATTTAACTATTTTTTTGTTAGTTTGCAATGATTTCGTATTGTTTTATTAGTAACAAGCCTTTAACACATGTCTGTTTGTTGGAGGAATATGATTTATTTTTCAAAATGAAGTGCTATCATATACACTATTAAGTATATAGTAACCTGCTCACTTCCTCATAAAAGAACCCACATTCGGGCGATACCCCCACAAATTGAATACTTTTTGTTGTAATCGGCACTATACGACTTTTGATTATTTTCTTTTGTTTGAGATTATTGATTTACTCTTTTAATAATATTTTTTGTATGAACCAACCTAAAAAAAACTGACCTAATTAGTTTTGTTTGAAATATTATGCCAATTTTTTTTTTTTTTTGTTGTTGTTGTTGTTGTGAAGCGTATTTCTTAATAATTGGGTGATAAGCAGAAACAATATTACATTTTTTTTCTATCGGCACGTGGTTCATGAAATATTTTTTTTCCTTTAATGTATATGTATTTTAGGTGTTTAATGAGACGGTATTACATTATTTTATTTCATGAGACGGTATTACTTTATTTTTTTCCTATCGGCATCGGCATGTATTTCATGAAATACACCACATCATTAAAGGACTTATAATATGCATGTCATGATTGGGGAGCATAAAAAAGTTACAAAGATTAGTATCTTCAATAAATTAATAGTAACATGTGAAGATCATTAAGGGTCTAAGTAATTTTGTCATCTTTGAACCAATCAGTTAGTTATAAATTGGAGTACTGTTTATATTCCCAATTGAGCACGCTGAAATACCAATTGCTTTCAGCTAAAGCGGCATTAGTGTCAAGTTGTTGAAGTCCTTGCACTCTACTACATGTCCTTTGTGTAGTCTCGCGTTAGCTTGACCAGATTAGGCTCGAATCACATGTTAAATAAATCATATCTATTCAGTTGACCCAATTTGAAGTAAAGTACCA
Organism: Papaver bracteatum; assembly: GCA_023529315.1. NCBI lineage: Eukaryota > Viridiplantae > Streptophyta > Magnoliopsida > Ranunculales > Papaveraceae > Papaver > Papaver bracteatum. The sequence goes on from JAJJWX010002607.1 coordinate 269,423, forward strand.
GCAATTTAATTTTTTATGCAGTTGACCCAATTTGAGAACTTCTGTTATGTATAATTACTAGCCCTTAACCCGTACCGTAACGGCACGGGCCATGATGTTGGTTCATTTTTAATATATCGTATAATTTGTGTCCCGAATACTTATCAACTCCTTATGATTTAATATGTGTTTGTCATAAAAATAGTTGGGATTTTCCTTTTTTTTTTCTTTGTTCTTTCCTTTAATATTTTACTGCCGGAAATTTTCTCAAACGAAAGAAATATAATGTTAACTTCCAGATACTTTTTTATTTAGGTTCATTGCTTAAAATGAGATAATGCTCTACATGAACATGGAAGTTTAAATATTTTTTTGAAATATGTCGTCAGCAGCGCTCATCTCAACTAATCAATATCGTCCATAAAAGTCTCCACATGATCCTATTTCGTTCCAGCTGACTCATTTATCATGGTCATGTTGTCGATCCTCCAAATAGGTAGAGAATAGTATTTTTAATTTTGATTAAGCTTCCGTCGTCAAAAAGACCACATATGGAGGTTTCGTCGCCAGATAAGTTGATGATGAAGATTCTGATGTAGATTCCGTCTTCGGAGACAACCAAGATGAAGGTTTCGTCGTTGGAGAGCATGAAGAGCATCACTATTGATATTAAATCTCAACCCAATAACCAAGAATCTCCATTAAAGCGAAGATAAACCTCAAAAGAGTAGATAAAACCACCAAAATGGTGTAGATAAGTAGAAAACATAATACAAACCAAACTAATGTACTAACTAACCTATGTAGATGATATCGATCCACCATTTTAGTTAGCCATATTATGTTTTTGACTAACTTTAAACTTGATGTGATTTCAGAATCGAAATAGTTATACCTCTTTCATTCGTATTAAGTAATCCGTTGTATATCCCAACAGCTCTTCTACAACAATTCCTTTCTTTTGTCGTTTCCGGACCATCAGTAGCCATTATTGTCAAATGCAATCTGCCATATTTTGTTAATGTTATGTATTTGCAATGTTCATTTTTCTTAAATAAATAGATTGTGGAAAAACTAAAAAAAAAAAAACATAAGTATTACATCGGGTCTAAGTTACTATATCCAAAATACTCCGGACACTGCTTTTGGTGCCTTGTTTCCTCAAATTCCTCGTTGCATTCTAGACAGTACATGCAACACCAATCATTTGCGAAGTGAGCTATTTGTGCAAGTGTGGTCAATGTATCTCTTGCATGTAATAATAATAACAACACTTCAATTCTTTTCAAGGCATCCAGTTGTAAATGGTATGAATCTAATAGATTTGAATTATACCTCAATCTTAGATATCATCTTCTTCTCACATAACATAGCAATTGAGGAAGGACACATCTTGACCACTCTTTACATAGGCAGAGTTAGCCAAACTATGTTTTGCAATTGTCTTACGTGAAAATTATTAGTAATCCATATTTTAGTCAGCTTCTATCAAAGCCGATAAAATTAGTCCTATAGAAAGTTAATCTTAAATTTTTGACCTTATCTCTTGACCAAATTATTGAAGTATTCTCAGTCATGTTTTGCTTTGTCTGATCTACCCATCTGTGTCTACTCTACCTTCTAACCCAGTGAATGAAGCCTATACATATTGATCCTTAATTTGATATTGTGGATTTGTCATCAAGAGGTCGCATGATTTGAGAATTTCAAATATAAAAAATATTCTATAAATATTAGAGGCGAAATTTAGATATATGATTTAGAGTTTTTTATGATGATTTTGATGAAAAAACATAATTTTCAAACAAATATTGTAGAATGCAAATACATTTTCCCGGTCAATAAGGTTTTATATCGGGAATTGAGTGAAAGTTGTTGTCTTTGTAGGTAGTTGTCGCGAAACAACTCGACATTGATGGTATTTCAGGAAAAAGAATGTAATAGTACTTGAGAGAGTGGTAATGTTCTCTTACGCGGGTACACCAATTGCCTTTATATAATACGGGTGATCAAACAGTCATGATCATATTTTCTTATACGTTCCTGTATCATCCTCGAAATATTTGGTTTTTGTCCTTATCAATCGTGCTAAAAACAACCAATTACACCTTTCACAATATAATGTTGCATGTTTTGTGAAGATTATTTTTTTACTTGGTCAATAAAACTCACTAAAAAGCAAAAACTATTATTATACACTACTATTACCAACTCCCACCGCCACTATTTCTTCCACCAATAGTAATGTTACCGCTTCCACCATTCACAAACACCCTCCACCGCTTATACTAACCCTATTTCCACCACCACCATTAGAATTAATATAGTTTTTAGTCTAATTATTTATTAATAAAACTAGCTCAGTTAATAAAGAACGGGCCCTAGCTCAGCTGGTCATCCCCGTTTCCCAAAGTTTGATGCGTTCCAGGAGGTCCCAGGTTCGAGCCTCCAATGACGTAATATTGCAGAAATTAACATGGAAGGTAGAGTTGGCTTGCCCCCCTTGTGACAAAATCTCGCCCCCCCCCCCCATCCGCTTCGGCTCCCCTTGGCAAGGTTTCCCATGAGGCTCGCTGGTTGGCTAACACATCAACCGGTTCAATTAATGTAGTAATATGTCGTTGGAGCTTAGCTTGTTAGGCTTCCAACTAGTTTCATGTAATAATATTTATCCAATATAAATTTAAAAAAAAATATTTTATAAAACTATGTATTTATGTTAGATTATTAAAGGGACATTTATAATAGAAATTTAATTAATTATTATGAAAAATCAATGATCCACTAATTAATAAAACGTTTAAAAATGGTTAAGTTGAACAAACCCCAGCAGTAAATTTATCTTTGCCAAGGACAAATCCTGACCACTCTTTACATAAACAAATCGATAATAAATAATTTCATATGTTCTGACCTTGATTCGTGCCGTTTGTTTAGTTATTAGATAACATGGCAATTGATTGCACCAATTTTTTAAAATGGACATGTGTTTTATCGAGTTTATTTTAACATTAGAATGATCAACCACGTTTTATACTTTATAATATAATGTTACACATTTTTTGGCGTTATGAAATTAACATAATATGTTTTTGCTCACCAATACCCGCCACCACCATAAAACCATATGAATCCACTTTTTTTTATCCACCACCACCTAGTGGCGGAGCCAAGGATTGACTAACCTGACTCTAACCCCTTTAATTTTTAATAACTACATAAACTTTTTAGTTTATTTTATAAATAATACTTTGTCCATATATATTTATGGTTTAGTCTACCAAAGTTTACATGTTTTTTTTTTTAAATAGGCATCCTCAATGTCAATTTTTGACTCCACCACTGCCACCATCACTGCCGCCCATCCCATGTAGGTTGTTGGACGCAATTCTAATTTTCAATCACAAATTCCATTATGAGGTTTATATTGAACAAAATTTTGTCAATTGATTAGTTTCATTAAATATTTTTTCCGTGTATATTTTTTTTTGTATTGCAATCAATTTTATTTTAACATTAAAAAATCATGATTTAACGATATAGTACCAAAGATAACAGGGGTACCATTTGGGTGATCCAACTACGATCATGATAATATTATCTTGTATGATATCATCCCTGAAATATATGGTACCTTCCTTTATCAAAAGTGTTAAAAAAAACCAATCATATCTTCCACGCTACAATGTTATCGATGTTGTAACGACAACATAAAATTAATATTGTCCATCACTACTCACCAGCATTCACCGTCACTACTTCTTCCACCACAAACCAGGGGCGGAGCCAGGATTTTGAGGAGAGAGGGAGAAAAAATTCTTGGCAAGCTGGAAACATGTAAAAAATGGACTTTGTATCCCATTTTACGATAAAAGAACAAAAATAAATATAATTGTGATTGGCTTCGCCCTTAACCACCACTAATCTTTCAGCCTCCACCTATTCTACTACTCATTCTCGCAGAAAATGTCAATTGATATTATTTATCAAAATTACTTATTAATAAAAATAAATAATATAATTAATTAATTAAGAAAACATTTATAATTAAAAAATAATTAGTCATTTATTATGAGCAATTAGTGAAACACTAATTAATAAAACACTTTATAATGAATAGATTATTTATTATGTGCAATTAGTAAAACACTAATTAATAGACCAATTATGGTATTTAAGTTGAACAAACCACCACTGTTGATTTATCTTTTCTATCAATTCCAACCAAGGTGGAACAATGGTTAGAGGCCACTCTTATGACACAATAGGTCATGAGTTCGAACCTCCCTGTTATAATTTTTGAAATTCCATATCTTGACTTGAGTATTCATTTTTCATTTATAATATTGGAATTAGCACCACGTGTGCGACTTGTAGGGTGTGGCAGGGAGAACCACAACCTTTGATTTATCTTTCCCACGGACAAATCCCGACCACCACTAATAAAGGCAACCTTAGCTTAGCTTTGTTTTGTATTCTTGATCTAAGTATTGAAATATGTTTTGCGGAGAAAAAGGTCACCACATTTTTCTCTCTCTCATCGTTATCACCATTACGTACTAAATAAACTAATTTATGTAAAGATGGATCCATCTATTCTTTTGATTTCTCTATTCGGTTTTCAGTAACGTTGATTGGTTTAAAACTAATTATACATAAACACTCATTATTTGGATACATTAACTAAGTTGCATTGTATTGTTACAAAGAAATAAAGGTGTTTTATAGAATGGTCACACTTCTTTAATTTGTTTTATAAAATGATCATACTTTAAATTAGTGATTATAGAAAGGTCTTTCTCCATCCGACTTAACAGTTTTGGAAAAAACAATTTGAGTTCGGTCCTAAATACCCCTTCCTCAACTGTTGAGATGATGGCGATGAAGTAGTGATAGGGTGGTGGCGGCGGTGGCTATACCCAGGAGAAGAAGCGGTGAGACCTTGAATGAATTTAGATGTCACGATCATGAACTAAGATGAAGTTTCGGTGCCATGTATGATTCCGAACCTGTTCAAAATACCCATCCTCAGTTGCAGCAAGCAGAAACACCACCATCACCATCAACAAGCAGCAACACCACCATCAATAAGCAGTAACAACACCACAAATAACAACAAAGTAGCAGCACTTCATTTGTATTAGCTAAAAGGTCAAACGATAACTCCATGAAAACCGTTCTTAACCACAAAATCCATTCATAATCCCTAATATTCTTCATTGATAAATCATATTACATCATTAAATTAGGGTTTATTTAAAAAAAATCCAAAATTACATATCAAAATTCACAAAGAATCCAAACTCTTTTTAACTCATGCAACACCGTTTAATTATCGATTCGTAAGAAAAAAATAGGGTTTGTTAGATCTTACGTCTTTCCATTTCCCATCTTCAGTAGTTATCTTCAAATAAATCACACGATTACTTCCATCTTTAATCAAATCAACATCACACCAAACTTTTAATGGAAACTATCCATTAATATTCATCTCCTTCAACATATATCGATGCACTTTTCTTTTTTAAGGTTACAGATATTAATTTTTTTAGGGTTTATTTAAAAAATAAATAAATAGGGTTTATTCATAATCATATTACATATCAAAATTCACAGAGAATCCAAGCTGTTTTTAACTCATGCAACACCGTTTCATTATCGATTCGTAAGAAAAAATTATGGTTTGTTAGATTTTACCTCTTTCCATTTCCCATTTTCAGTAGTTGTCTTCAAATAATTAATCACACGATTACTTTCATCTTCAATCACATCAACATCACACCAAACTTTTAATGGAAACTATCCATTCATATGCATCTCCTTCAACATATACCGATGCACTTTTCTTTTTTAGGGTTGCGGATATGAGTTAGAGAGACGAGAGAACAATGACGCAAATATGAAAATATGAAATTAGGTTTTGCTTCTTCTTACGATTTAAGGGATAAGTAATTAATTCAACATTAATTTAACCCTGATTTATGTCAGTAACTTTGAAAAAACAGCTGAGTGACCATTATGCAATTACTTTGTAACATTGGACCTTTTTGTGAATCGGTATTAGTTAGTGGGACTATTTTTGTAAATACCCAAGAAATAAAGTACGTATACTTAAGAATATAAGGAGAGGCTGAGCCGGGGCCGTAAGGAAATTACTTTTTCTTTTTTTGCAAATATAAAAAACCAACTGATTCCAATGGAAAATATGAGTTGGAGAAATATAACGGAGAACAATAATAAACCACATTTTTGCAGTATTATTCGACTGAGTTTTATGAATCTACAAAAGATCGAATCAAAGATTATTACATATATTTACACTGAAAAGAGAAGAAAAAACATGAGCCGGCAAAGTTTAGACAATACTAAAAACTAGAAAAAACTGGAATGATATCACATTTAGCCAATCTTTAGAATTTGATGACACCGACAAAATCAACAATATAGGAAAAAAATTTACACTCATCTATTGTCGTGTGACAGTAAATGCTTTAGGCTTATTTACTGGGGAAAACTTTCAGAGTCCATGAAAACCGTTCTTAACCACAAAATCCATTCATAATCCCTAATATTCTTCATTGATAAATCATATTACATCATTAAATTAGGGTTTATTTAAAAAAAATCCAAAATTACATATCAAAATTCACAAAGAATCCAAACTCTTTTTAACTCATGCAACACCGTTTAATTATCGATTCGTAAGAAAAAAAATAGGGTTTGTTAGATCTTACGTCTTTCCATTTCCCATCTTCAGTAGTTATCTTCAAATAAATCACACGATTACTTCCATCTTCAATCAAATCAACATCACACCAAACTTTTAATGGAAACTATCCATTAATATTCATCTCCTTCAACATATATCGATGCACTTTTATTTTTTAAGGTTCCAGATATTAATTTTTTTAGGGTTTATTTTAAAAAAAAATTAGGGTTTATTCATAATCATATTACATATCAAAATTCACAGAGAATCCAAGCTATTTTTAACTCATGCAACACCGTTTAATTATCGATTCGTAATAAAAAATTAGGGTTTGTTAGATTTTACTTCTTTCCATTTCCCATTTTCAGTAGTTGTCTTCAAATAATTAATCACACGATTAATTTCATCTTCAATCACATCAACATCACACCAAACTTTTAATGGAAACTATCCATTCATATGCATCTCCTTCAACATATACCGATGCACTTTTCTTTTTTAGGGTTGCGGATATGAGTTATAGAGACGAGAGAACAATGACGCAAATATGAAAATATGAAATTAGGTTTTGCTTCTTCTTACGATTTAAGGGATAAGTAAGTAATTCAACATTAATTTAACCCTGATTTATGTCATTAACTTTGAAAAAACAGCTGAGTGACCATTATGCAATTACTTTGTAACATTGTAGCTTTTTGTGAATCGGTATTAGTTAGTGGGACTATTTTTGTAAATACCCAAGAAATAAAGTACGTATACTTAAGACTATAAGGAGAGGTTGAGCCGGGGCCGTAAGGAAATTACTTTTTCTTTTTTTGCAAATATAAAAAACTAACTGATTCCAATGGAAAATATGAGTTGGAGCAATATAACGGAGAACAATAATAAACCACATTTTCGCAGTATTATTCGACTGAGTTTTATGAATCTACAAAAGATCGAATCAAATATTATTACATATATTTACACTAAAAAGAGAAGAAAAAACATGAGCCGGCAAAGTTTAGACAATACTAAAAACTAGAAAAAACTGGAATGATATCACATTTAGCCAATCTTTAGAATTTGATGACATCGACAAAATCAACAATATAGGAAAAAAATTTACACTCATCTATTGTCGTGTGACAGTAAATGCTTTAGGCTTATTTACTAGGGAAAACTTTCAGAGTCCTATGAAGGGGCGAATGTAAAAGAACTACAAAGACATCTTTGCAGCATTAAAGAAATAGGTAATTTATGTTTTGAAGAAGAAAATACTAAAAGAAAGAAACGGAGAAATGATTTCATTCCGGGGAGAACAAGTAACACAACAAATATAAACATGACATGATAATATGAGTATTTTCCCAAATCATATCCCCCCTTTTAATGTAAGCAAGCAAAACTGAAAACACTAACCATTTTTGGTGTATCGCCATACTTTTCGTGTACCGCCGTACTTTTCGTACACCAAACGTATATTTCAACCAAATAGTTTTCTTAATCATCCATTGGATTATCTTCATATCCAACCACAACCGTTCATTTTATTTTTTTTTCTTTCTCTTATTTTCTCCGCTCTCTTTCTCTTCTAAGTGAAAATTCTGCAACTGAAATGAAGAATTATAGCCTACGTTTTAAGCGATTTTCAGACGATCAATGATGGAGACCATGGATTGAGTTGGTTTCTTTTCACTTCCTCGATTAGGTATGCAAGATTTCTCATCTCTTTCTCTTCTAAACAACGAAAATTCATAAAACCCATCCCTACAACTGAATCTCTTCTAAACAACGAAAATTCATAATACCCATCCCAGCAACTGAATCAATCACGGAGATGAAGTATTGAGTTGGTTGTTTTTCACTTCCTCGATTAGGAATGTGAAACGTCTCAAATTGTTTGAATTTTGTAATCTGAAATTCTAGGTTTTCTGTAAATTTTGGGGATTTTATCTCACATGTGTTTATCAATGATTTTGAAGGGTTTGTGTTCAATCTTACTATTTATTTACGTACCTCTATATTCATTATTTTTAGTTGGGTTCAACTTAATTCAGGTGATATCTATTTATGTACCTCTAAATTTTGAGGTAAAAGATTATTTGTGTTCAATCATCATACTGAATTCAATTGAATAAGCTTTTTATTTGGCTTTGTAACATGGGATTTTATTAAATAGGGTTTTTTAGATTACTCTTATATTCATTATTTGGTTTCGTAATTGTTATGTCTGATGTAGATTTTACAAATGAAACATTGTAGGTATCCAGATGAGGAAGCTGGTGAAGTGCCCATAAGCATACGCTTCATGGTAACATGGGATTTTACAGACCACTAATATTGAGTTTAATTAACTGCTCTTTTATCTCCTTTTGTTGGCTATCTTACCACTAGCATGAAAAAATGGACTTGGCTAGACATCAATACCACTTTTTAATAAAAAACTCCTCTCTTCCATAATCAATGCTGCATATGTTATTTGATATTAGAGCAATTTGATTTCATCTATCATGTTAATAGTTGTTTCTCAGTCGCTGAGATAAAAAATTCAAAGGAAGATACTTCTGTGTGTGCAAGGGTATGGGATGCTTACTGAGATGCCTGAAGTCTCAAAGTTACCTGCAGTACCCGATGCTTATGTACCTCTATAAGTTGTTACTTTATCCAGTTCAATGGTACACAATTGTATATGTAGAACGGACAACGTACAATGAGTCTTATACTACGTAACCATTAGGTAATATAATACTGTTCAGTAAGTTGAGCATCTTGGAGCGCTTAAATTAAAGTGTGTGGACCCTAGCTAACGTTATCAAAGTAATGGTTTTCGATTGTTGTCATGTAACAACAATAAACAATGGGGTAATGAAATTGTGCTTCTATGATTATATATTTTTAACTTTTTTGCTAGCACCTGATGGATGCCTTAGGTTAGCCATGTATATGTTCTTTTGTACCTTTCAATCAAACCTAAAAGATATGATGTTCAACATGAGGTATATTGTACTCTTTAAGATACCTAATTATGTAGTGTGAAGCTTAAATTTAGTGCAATAATTTTTTTAGTTGGCTTCACCCAGAATGATTCATATGTATGTGACATTTCATTTGCAACTTCAGTGGATATGAGAGATTTTTTTCATTTTTTCAATTTTCATCCAAATGGCATAAGATATTTCCCCAAACAGCTGACTCAATATCCAAACTGATAGATACTTCAAATCCAGTTTAGTAGTATATATTGCCTTTTGTTGTGATCTGGAATTATTTGGATCATCTAGAAATTCATACTCTTTCGGTTTTTGTGAAAACATGAATGCAACTTTGAGCCTGTAAAATACCAGTTTTGGTGATATTATGTGCCACAAGTATTGTTTTTTCATTGTTGTTCTTATGCTCTTTCATCCTCTTCTTCGTAACATGACCTGTTTGGACTGGGGTTAAGTGTTTTAGTTCGGGAAAATGGGATTAACTTCATCTGTTGAAAAAGTGATATATGTGGCTGATCCAAAGCCACAATCTGAAGAGACCGATCTAAATAACGACCAAAAAACAAGCAATCTGTTTATTGTCAGTGGTTGCCTATAATGTTGAATCTTGATTATGTTGATCTCATTATAACCATTCCTTTAAGGACATAACTGAACTTCTGTGATCTGGAAAGGAAATGTTTGCCTGCTAATAACGGGAATTATTTGAGGAATTGGGAATTGTAGAATTGTTTTGATTTTTTGAAATTTGTGGTGATTATTTTGATTGAGGAATTGTTTTTCAGAAGATTATTATGAAGTAAAGCTTCCAGCGATAGAACTTTTGCGAAATCTATCTGAAGTTTTTTTTTTAAAGCATATCATGATTTCGTTGATGTGAGCAAGTCTGTGTGCTCCATGTCAAACTTAGGTTTGTTGTTCATCCGTTAACAAAATTATGATATGATTTATTTGTATTTGTAATGGAAGACCAACAAGATTCCAATAGAGAAAGGGGTCGTGTTCTTATTAGACATCAGCGTCGAATGACATGGGAGCAGAGATTGCAATGAAATGAGCGTAGGCGAAATCAATATAGAGCTAGGCAGCAAAATGGGCATGGACAATTGTATGTAGCTTTGTATAGGGGAGTCTCAAGAACCACAACAAAAGTAGTATTAGTTAAGAATGGGGTTCTTCCAGATATTGCTGGAACGTGTACCAGAAATGTTATTTTTCAAGATGTCTTGAAATTATGTGATAGTGATGGGTGATATATTTCTGATTGATTTAATTCTAAATGATTTTTTTTTACTGTTGGTATCTTGCTGAGAAACATTTTATTGTAGCATCATATTTTTTGAACATGGAATAGTGTATGTAAGAGCCGGTTGTTTGCCGACGTGCAGCGCAGTGCAATCCACTTGTGGATCTGAAGATCAGATAGAAGAATTTGGGAAAAATTATTACAAAGAAGAACAAAAATTTGAAGCAAACAAAACGTAGGTCGTTAACGTTCAACGGACATTTACAACAAAAAATACAGTGTTAACATGGGAAGTCGAGCGCAATTCAAAGACATAGATTTGGTTTCGGATTAAATGACTAGCAGAAATCAAATATGATTAAAAGGTAATGTCATGCTACATTTTAGTGAAACTTTATGGTTGTTTCGATGTGGTTTTTCGATCAACATATATCACAGCTTTTTTATTTTGGTTGAACGTAATATATGTACCAATGAAAACTACAATAGATATGAAATGCCTATTTAGGACTTTTAATTTGTTTTATTTTGGGATTATTGATTTACTCTTTTGTAAGAGTTAAAAAAATTCGCCCGTAATTGTATTGATCTTTAATCCAATCTTTTTTGATAAGCAGAAATACATTATCTTTTCCTATCGGAATGTAGACATACTTTTTATTCATTTAGTTTAAATGTATATTAGGTGTATGTGAGATAGTATTACAATATTTTTTATATTGAAATGTATTCCATGAAATACATGTGAAGGTCACGAGGATCTAAGTAATGAAATTGACTACATTGTAGTCTTTTAAAAGTAATTTGATTATTTAACTAAGTTAAGTTGTAGTCATTTTTAATGTACGTACACTTAAAACTATAACGACAGGTTGAGATGGGGCCGTAAGGTACTTTATTTGGATATGTATAAACTTTTATTTAATATCTAGGATCAGAAGGATATTATTAATATGTTATGGTCACTCAAAATACCGATTGGTAATAGGAAAATTTTATTGTCCATTGTTATTAATAATTTCATATTGAAATTCTATTACATCATTATCGAAGAAGATATTGAATCCCATATAAGACGAATCACTTTCTTTTAGAACGTGAAAAAATAATAAAGAAATTTAGCAAAAAAAAATATAAATAATTATTATTATTATTAAAGAAAAAGAATTCATATAATTGAAAATAAAATTAAATATGAAAATTTATTCCTGAAACAATTTACCATGGCCATTTTTATGGTCCTAAGTTAGTATTGTTTTTTTTTTTTTGATCAGTCCCTAAGTTATTATTGTTGCTACGTGGGAAAGAGTTACAACGCTAGCTACATCCAAGAGAGACAAATGCCTTAGGATTTTTGTGGCTAAGTTTTTTAATCATCTTGCTAAATTTTTCAATTAGAAATGACTAACCTTAATGCCAAACAAACATCAATTTCCAAAAGAATTGAAAGGCCACGTGCGAGGTTGTAAGCCCCGGTTAATTTGACATGTCCCACAAAACTTCGGGGCACGCTAACTTATAAGCTTAAACTCTAGATTTCAACAAATCACAACTAATTTTAATATGGAGACTACGTTTGTAAATATTAAATACATGATTCCTCCTTGCTTATTTTACAGTTGAGGTAGGTTATTAGAAAATTGATATAATAATGAATTAGGCTGGACATATAAAGTTGTGATATACACAAATTGAGACCCATAATTAGATCTATGATTCCCCACCATTTTCATCATCAATCACACCAATCTTAACTCTGATTTTGGAGCGTAGAGTTTGTATGCCAGCCCCGGTATCAATTGACTACTCAGATCTCATTTTCTAGAGAGAAAAGAAACTTTTATTGACAGTTCATCTATTTTTTTAATATAACATAGTGCTTTTAATTATCGAATGATCAATAAACACCTCAGTTTTTGAAATGATGAGTGATCATCATAAAAAATACCCAGAGCAGTATTGTATTGCGACTAAACAACAACGTTTCCTCACATGCTCAAAAAAATTCGCACATCAGCATTGCAACAAAACAACAACAAATAGAGATGGTTCCTGCTTATAAAAGACGAAATGATAGAGAGAATGAGAGATGGAATAAAGCTGGATAATTCATGGTAGTTTCGCATAATAGGGAGTTGATTATAAGGTACGATGCAATATAAATGTGGCATACTATGTCAAAGACTTATTTAGTAAAGGACATCTACAAAGGTAGTGATCACGAACTACTATTTTGGAGACACCCAAACCTATGCAGCAGGCATTGAATAAGACAAATGGAATGCCTCACAAAAGTCAAGATGAGGAAACAAAAAAAGTCGACCTTAGAAAAAATGAAAACCGGCTAAAGATGTAGGTGATAGAGTGACATTTGGTTTGAGATATACGGAAAAAATTATCCAAATCGTCATACAAAGTTTCCTTACACAATGTTTGGCATTTAGAACAATATATACCCAAAGTGAACACTATTACCTGTTTAGGTTGTCCATTTGGCCACTTGGTAGTAATTATCTGACCCATCTCCGTTCTACTACCATTAACAACAGTGCCTTCCTACTCTGCACAGTCGACCACCCACTTGCATCAATTAATTGCAATACCAATATACAACTCAATTCCCTAGCAACAAACAATAATCCACATAAACATAAGATAAGAATTCATCAAGTAGCAACAGCATCAGTCAACATCGATTAAATCATGATTAATCTAAATCATACCCAAAATTCACTTTCAACAATTTTATCAAACACTAAGAAAGCCTCAATAGGTAAAGACATTAATATTTGTATAAGAACCATTAAACGGTGAACGTCATTCATTGACAGCAGAAACATTGGATCATATTCATATGAACCAACAGTAACATCATAAATATCAAACGAAGCATCTTCTCTTAATAAAAACACTAATTTAGGGGTAAGAGTTTCAATCCTACAATTAGTGCAAAAGATAGTACTTTCATTCTGAATTAAAGCAAGCCCACTCCATAAAATTCCATATTTTTCACTCATTCTTCAATTTAATTTCACCTTACCATCATTATTGTCATTTTTATCATCTTTGATTTTCATTTCATTTCATTTAAAAGTTCCAAAAATTAGAATCTGTTGAGCTAGCTCATTTTCCTAAAACAAACAAACCCTGATATGAAATTGAATCTTAATCACATAAACTTACGGGTCAGAAATGGAAGATCGAAAACAACGAATTACATACATGATTCCTCCTTGCTTATTCTCTTCCACACACACGACACATTGAACAACAATAAAAAAAAATCCTGATTATTGATTGATCTATTCTTCTTTCTTCGTCTTAAATGATGTGAATCGAGCCTGTTTCCTCTCTCAAATTAAGGAAAAAAAAACATATTTATATCTCGGTTAACAAAAGGAATTCGGGAAACCTAGAACCACAATTTTATTTTTAGAATAGAAAGAAGAGATAAGGAGGAGAGAATTCCTTATTCCTTCGTTCTTTTTCTCTCTCCCATACGGCCATACATGAAACTCTCATTATTATTTTTATTTTAAAAAGGAAAAACCATCAACCAGTCAATTTATCATGACGAGTCAACGGTCTTGATAGATACTATAAAAAAGAATGATCTTGATACTCACCGATCGACACAAAATGGAGGTTGAGTCGGGGCCGTAGGCCCCAGTGATACCTAGTACATCTTCTAAGGGTTATAATTAGGAAACACAAATCCTCACCAAAAGTCTCTCCAAAATCCTGTCCGTAACCGTTTTTTCCAAAAAAATTATCCAAATCTAGTTTCTTCAAAATTTCTTCTTTTTCAAACCTAGATTTACTAGGATTGAATCTGATATATCAGATTTTCTAAGTAAATTTGGGTTTGTAATTGTATAGTTATCTTCCCTGCTTTCAATAAAAATCACTTTGTGATTAGGTTTTAGAATTTTACTTTTACATTATTGTTCTTCTGTTTTTGTTGTTTTAATGGCTATTTCATGCCTTGTCACAATTTCAATTCTAATCGCCATTAGGGCGTTTTATTATAGCCTATGTGCTCTTAAACTAAAATCCAATAGGAGATTCAAGCATATATTTGAAGAAGATCGATTCCGACGTGACGATGATCAAGAATTATGCAAAGAAGATCAATGGCTATAGGAATGGATCGTGATTACGATGATTAGAAAAAATTACTTTGATGGATTTCATCTCAGTGAAGAAGAAGCCTCTGAATGGTTGAAGAATAATCAAAATACCAGTATTCAGATTAGTCTTTTCCATTTTATTTGGTTTCATATAGATCAAAGAATTCACATTGTATATTGTTCGTATCAGTGTGCAATGTATTATGATTATAATGAAACAAAAGGGTATGTTTATCTACCACTTCTGCTATGTAATAATCCAAACCTCAATTTGAATGAGTTAATCTAATAAATAATTCTAGGGGTTTTTTAAAGCCCCTCTTTCCATAAAAAAAAAAAAGAATTAGGAAACACAAATATTAACGGAAGCGTACCAAATCAGGAAATTCAAGGGATCCGACGGACGTCTATATAGAACATATAACCGATCAATTCGCACCGTCGGATGACGAAATCGATGATCGGATTTATCAGGCTACACACACCACTTCTTTTTATAATATAGATATCTTTGAGCAAAAAAAAATTGAACAATTTGACCACATAATTTTTATTTATGCAAGCAAAAAAAAAAAGGCTAGCATACAAAATACATATTAACTAGTTTATTATTTTGAAATGGGGATACGGAACTGTTACGCACCCTAGCCAACCGTAGCCGCCGGGAGCATCAAGGATCATCTTGTTCCTGCTGATTTTTCTTAATTTCTCTTTTTTTTTTCAAGCTAAGTTTGGTCCCGCGTAGTTTGGAAGAATATTTTGCCTTTTGACCGTAAAACAGAAATAAAACCCAAATTATAGAAATAATTGAAAATAAGAGTGCGTAGGTTCTGAGTTCTGATAGCAAAGTGAGGGATTTTGATGAAACCCAATTATAAAATCGATGAAAACAAAAATTTAGTTCGTTTGTTTTTTGATACGAGGAAGTAGATATAAATATCGATAAATACATATTACCTCCGTTTCAAAATAATAGGCAACTGTGTGTAATTTTTACACACAAACCTATCTATTTTTTAGAGACGGAGGGAGTAGCTTATTTGTTCGGAAGAGTTGAAATATTAATAGGGCATCTTTTTTCTTTCTTTTGTGTGTTTATATAGTAGCAGTAGTTTACATTTAATAAATACTATACCAAATCACCAATTACCACGTAACAAAAACTATTTTGTAATTTTTTTTTTATGAACAACCCGATCACATTTAATTTAATCCAAAAAGGTGATTACATCTATAATATAAAGGAAAATGATTTGTTTGGTGTAACCAAAATTTTGTAAGCGAGAGCACTTTTTCTATTTTATTTTTGTAGATTGATAAGAAATATGAGTAGTATATATACATTATAGATTGATAAAAGAAAAATGATGATGAAATGTCATTGACAATTATATATTCCTCTCTTATATGCTTTCTTGATCTGGTTATGTCCTCTTTGTCGTTTCTCCGTTACTATACTCACTCTCTCTCTATACAATTTTACTATACTTATTAGTTTCGGCCGACTAAAGGGAGGCCTTCTATAGGATGAAAAAAAAAAATCTGTCCGTCACATTCGGGCGTGCAAAAACCCGTTTTTCCTGGAAAATATTTTATGCCAAATTGAAGCGAATCTTCATCGTTTTAGTTCGGATTTTCTGCGCTAGAGAGTTACAGTAGTTGAAACCTCTCATAAATTGAAACTTGTTTTCAGATTTATGATTCAAAAAACGAAGAATTTGGAGATTGAAATCTCACCCGGAAAAAAAATTCGATTTGCATCACGATCATATTTATATAGTTTTTTCTTCGAATATCTCCCAGTAATTGATAGATAATGGTTATGGTTTATGTGAGTTTGAAAGGAATTTTAATTTTCTGGTGGTCTTAACAAAACCTTGCATGGTGAAGTGATGAATCCACAACATCGGCCAATCCCTCAGCTAACGTCTATCCTCAAGTCGACAGTTTCTCCACGTATGATAAATTAGTAGGTTAAGAAGTCATATGACTGATCGAGAACCCGTGTGAATTCTTACACTTCTCCAAAGACCAGTTGGTGAAAACATTTGTTGCACTCAATCAAATCTCATTTTAGGTATGACTAATCCCATCATCAATGAACAACATCACTTTCACTGAAGAATACACGATGGAAGAAGAGGAAAATATAATCACGCTTTGTACGTGACTGCACATATAAAAGATTTATAATTCAAGAGGGATATCATCAATTTTTTTTTTGGCTAAGACCAATAGTTTATTAAAGTAAAAAAACTTAATTACAAGAATTACAAAAGGGGATCAAGGCCCCCCCACCCCCATAAACCAAAGGGGTTAAAAGAAATAACTGCAAAAAAAATTAAAAAGCTCAAAGAGCTTCTAAATACTAACAAAAAAAATAACATCAAGAGAAAAAACTCAAGAAGTTAATAGAATTTATATCCTACTCCTCTTAATCCTCCCTTATTTCCAAGTTTAAGGTTTCTCCTCTTAGATTGCAGACTTGAAAAAATTTCTGCCAAAAGCTTTGAGTCTACATAATCTTCACACTCTTCATAAGCATCATCATACTCATCTTCTTCCGAAGCATAATTACCAGGAACAAGCTTAGTAGGAGATTGTTTCTTAGTCGAAAATTTATCCATAAGTTCCTGTCTTTCCTTAAAGTATTCTTTTATATAGGCAGGATTATGAATAAAATTAGCCCGAACATCATCGACATAGGTGCTACAATCAATATTATCTCTTTCATAACTCTGCCAGATCTCCATGAAGCAAAGTTATCCATCATCCAAGTACGATGAAGGATTTTTAAGAGAACCAGGCCAACACATATGGATGCGTCTACCTATATCTGAAAGTGGGACCTATTCATTCAACATTGAAGTTCCATGTGACTGAGAAAGAAATTGAATATCACATAATACTTGGACGACTGTTGCTTCATAATAACAAGGTCATTTCGTCGACCTATCATCAGTATGAAGACTATGCTCAACAGAAAGATCGTCCACATTGTAGCGTCATCATCTCCTAATGCTCTAGTTTATAATGTTGAATTCTTTGAACATCGAGTCTACAAGGATTGGAGGAAGGAGCGACATATCCAACATCTTTTCAATAGTTTATTTTCTTCTTACTTTTAACTATTATTATTTTGTGAACTCCAAACTATGAGTAGCTAATTTTTTAACTGATTAAGGATGAATTCCTAGTTCTTGACGTGATTTAAGTTATTGTTTTAAATATACTTTATAGTTTTCACATGATTATATTTTTTTTACTAATATTATTTCTTATGCTTGATCGATAGGTCGTTTAGAGTGCACGCTGAAATGATTTTTTTTAACTCAATCTAAAACTAGTGGTGGTTAGGAAATACATAATTGTTGACTAACTCACTACACAAGTAGAAACACAATGTTCAGCAATTGTGTGTAAAAACAACGCTAAAAAGTGAACCGAGTTTAACTACTAGTATCAAACCTAAATTCATAAATCTTAATGCGTTCAATTGAATTGCATCTTGTAAGCGGACCTCAAGGTGAACTTGTTATTCAGTGAAACAAGCAATTTTGGGGTTAGCTAAGCGAATATTCTTTCCCACGGTTCATGATATATAATCTGTGACTAATTACAAGTGGATGAAAAAATAACTTGAATCATTGTTTTTTAACGAAGAATGATTCCTTATTCTTATTTTTCTTATTAATTTCAACCTATACTTTCAATTGCTTTATTTACTTTCTTTTTCTTTTAAAATCTAAAACAAAAACCTCCCCTTGTGACATTATACGACAACTAAAACCTCTTGCTCCTCGTGGGAACGAACTTGACTACACTATATTACTTGTTAATTAGGTAAAAATATTTACTAATTTGTTGTGGTTACGGTACGCATCAACGACCTTTATTTTCCCGCTAATGGATAAATATGAAACTAATCATCCAATGGATATAATTATTTCCACTATAAATTCAACTTATTTCAAACTTAAAATTCACACCTTGTACACCTCTACCTCTAAATCTCTCAATTTCAACCATCTCATTACTCATATTTCCTTCATTTTCAAGAACACCTACTTATACCATCTAAATATATCAGAAAAATTTATAAAAATCCCTTTTTATAACAAACATGGTAACCCCCTCGCAACAATCATAACAACAATACAACAACAAACACAACAAAGATCCGATAGAGTACGTGGTGTCAAGTGTACGATAGATGAAGTTGAATCAATTTGTAGGAAGTATTCTTTATAGTGTATCAAATCCATAGTTTCCAGCAACAAGGGAATGCATTTTATGGAAAGATTTTTGAAAAAAATCGTGAAGAGAGTGGTAACATCAATTCTCGTGATCCCGAAGGGAAATTAGAAAAGACGTTAGTTAATGCATAGCTTTTATTATGCAAATGTTTCGATGCAAAAAAAAATGGTGAAGGTGAACCAGATGTGGAGCGAAGATGTCGAGAACAGTGGCAAAGATCCCATAAAACTGGTTTCCAACATG
Organism: Papaver bracteatum; assembly: GCA_023529315.1. Taxonomy (NCBI): domain Eukaryota; kingdom Viridiplantae; phylum Streptophyta; class Magnoliopsida; order Ranunculales; family Papaveraceae; genus Papaver; species Papaver bracteatum. The sequence goes on from JAJJWX010002607.1 coordinate 288,959, forward strand.
GAAAGTTGTTTCAACATTCTGAGAGTACTTAACAAATTTAATCCATACGTGTTGGAAGGTAATCAAATGCCAACAAGATCACCATATGGTCCAGTTTCGCAAGATTTTCAGAATGGTGCATATGTTTCCTCACCATAAGGAAATGCATCTCCACATGTTGGGTCTCCAAGTAGTCAAGAACAACACAACACCAATCTGGATGTTAATACCAATGTCAAAATAAAAAGAAAAGGGGGTCAAAAGTCCGAAATAGCAGCGAGATACATAGCCCAAAGAGCAGCAGAAGGACGTTCAACCGAATTCAACTATTCCGAGCACAAGGAAATAGAGCGTTAGGTAGAACAAGATACAATAACATATCGGGGCTGGGTGTTAAGGAAACTTCGAAAAAGTCATCTTTCACGAGAACAACATTATAGGGATTTTAACAGGAGCAAACTACTTAATATGAACACTTCAATAATGAATTCACGACAAGCATGAAGTAAATATGGTGCAACAACAACTGAATGAACAATAATACCCACAACCTTCCCAGTCTGAGAATGAGGGTAACGATGACGATGCCTCGGAAGAAGAATAAAATGAATACCGCCTTGATTATATGCACTAGTTATTTTTAATTAAAAAATATAATATTTAAGTTTTATTTAAATGTAATGTTTTAGTTTAACTTAGATTTATTGTAATTGCTTTTAACTTATCAATTAATTTAAATAGTCTCGCTATATTACATCTTATTTCAAAGTACATAAATTACTTAAAACACAAAATTTAATTGAAAAAACATATATCTGGCCCGGTTTTGAGGACCACGCGTAGCTCCTCTTGTTCTTTTTGTAGCCCAAAGGTGCTTACTTGGACTTTCCCTTAGTTGTCCATATAGGCACCGACTTTGAATTATGTCAGTGGCAAGTCTATATTCTCTTGCAGGTTGACCATGGTTCATTACAAGCCTCGGCCTCAAATCTTCGTCTGCATAACTAGTCCAGGTGGGGTCACGTCGAGTTTCCTCAATGACCATGTTATGAAGATTTGTGGAAGTTAGCATAATATTGTTAATTTCTTGAAGATCAAAAAAGTGATACGATCCACAAACGATGGCGAACTTCCTTTTTTAAAATACCAAAAGTGCGTTTAACATTATTTCTCGCACCTATTTGTTAGCCGTTAAAATACTTCATATCCTTCGCAGTCGTTGCTCCAAAGCATGTATGACTATAAGCTTGACCCAAAGTTGGCTATTCTGGATAGATCCCGTCTGCAAGATAAAACCCCTGAGTGTATTCATGACCATTGATGGTGAAATTACAGTGTGATGCGAGCCCATGCTTAAGATCTTCAAACAATAGCGATTTATGCAAAATGTTGATATCTTTTTGTGAACTAGGGAGTCCAAAAAAAGTATGCTAAAACCAACTATCATAAGTAGTCGAAGATTCCCATATTACCGTTGGTTTTGGATAGTGAACCTTATATTGACCTGCCCATTCAACAAGATATGAATGCCACATCCAGTACATGCAATCAAGACTACCTAGCATTCCAAACCCCTCTTTTTGTTTTCGACATTGATTCTATCAACATACATCTGAGTACGTTTTAGTAAGAAAGTTGGACCGAAATGCTCGACTATTATTTCGCAAAACATTTTTAGATACCTAAATGCGGTTGTTTTGCCTATACGGATGTACTCATATGTGGAATCTGCTGGTACTCCATAACATAGTATTCAGAGAGATGTAATGACCTTTTGTTCAAGACTAAAGCCTCATACATGTCGTGCATCATAATGATAATTAAATAAAGGTTGTACCTGATAAAACTCAACAATAATCCTTTGAGTCAAGTTGCCGCACATGCGGAGTCGTCGCTGAAAATCCGCATCGAAATACACACATTCATGATTAAAATAATTAGCATCATCTTGTCATGGTAAAAATATCGATCTCGCCAAGTCCATCTTCTAGTCATAAGTTCTTCCGGCTCTAAAGGCTTTGGTATCATCCCCGCGTGTAGTTGCAATATAAAATTTCGCCGCCCTCTATCCCCAAGTGCGTTTTCATCCATTTGACGCAAATTTATACGCACATTTCTTGCTCCTTTTCATACAAGGTTTCATCCATTTCCATATCTTCCTTAGAAGAACCAAAATCAGGATTTAAAAGTGATTGAAATTGAGAGAAAATTGATTGGATGAAATAATGTTGTGATTTTTGGAGGATGAAATCGAGTAGTATATGTTAGGGTGGAAGCCGTTCCGGTGACAATTGAAAATCCCCCAGCGGTTGATATTCATCCACTCGGTCTAAGCACAACCACGCGCTTCTTCTTCGGCGGCCAACATCCATTTACCATAGTGGAAATTCCACTTTACAGTTTTTAGTCTTACCTATCCACAAACAATTTTGTTGGGCCATTCACACAGGGCTCAGGTTAAAGCCGAGGCCTAATAGTTTCGGAGTTCGAAAAGTACAATATTCCGGAATAATTCGGACCCAAACTTGGAGGAGTAGGACAATTGGTGGAAGCTGAAAACACCGTAGTTTTCCAGAGGGGTTTATAAGGACATAGGATTCCAAGTTCTGTTCCTCAAGCAAAACCCTAGATTTTTGAATTCAGTCGTGTACTTTAAAACTGGTTATCATCAACAATTTAGACAACTTAAACAAATCTTGAATTACAATATGAGGTAATCATTCAAACATATAATACTTTCAGTTTTGGTTTATTTTATATATTTGTAATAATCCCCCATTGTTCGCTTCCAGGCCCTCGCCATTAGCACATGTTGGTAGAAGACTACCAGCGTCTCTTCTTCAACCTGTTTATCAAGTAGCGGCACCCAGTTATCATCATCTAAGTAAAGATGATTCTAAAAAAAAATGCAGTCATATGAATAATAATATGCTATATTATTTATTAACAGCTGTTAACTGAGGATTCAAGCAGCGATGAACAAAACCAATTTATAGTTCAAAGAACCAAGGTACTGTTTTATCTTCCAATGTACTTATTGATAACATACAACGTAAGTTTATGAAACCCTTTGTATCCAAATAATAATGCAACTACTTGAATGTAAAGGAAAGACAACGATTAAGTCAACAAGAAAGACGTAGAAGAGATTCAAACAGAAATCCAAAAAGAGAGCCATCTAGGGTAATTCTTTTAACGCATAAATAAGTTATAGAACGAACCTAATACATTATTAGGTTATACTAATATGTTTTATTTTTTAATCCATGTCATCCGCGATCTTTGGCACAAAGAGAACGTCGTAAGAAAGAAAACGAAAAAAAGATGATATTTCTGAATGGAAGACACCATGATGGGATTTATAGTGATCAGCCTACTGAAATTGAAACACCAAAAGGAATGCAAAATCAGGAACAGGTTCCAACAAGAAAACAAAAGGCAGAAGAATAATTACAGGCAAGTTAGTAATATGTAGACTAACAAATATTTTTTAATGCTTTAGAGTACTTGACCTTGATTTTATTAAATTTTATTAAGAATTTTCTTTTCTTTTTGTACCGGTAGAATACCTAGCGTAAACGACAAAGAACACCATCACAATCAATCAAAAATGTTCATACATTTTATGCTGATGAGGTAATTTTAAGGAAATATCACTAAAAATTTGCACAGCGAACTACAATTGTTCATCTATTAATATCTATATATTGTTCATTGCAAAACAATGCAAATTTACTTGATGGATAACTTATTTATTCAATATAGTTGTTCATCTACTCCTTCTATATTTGTTAATACATCTTTCAACTATCTATATTTATTGTTGATTGCAGAACTTTACTGTTGATTGCAGAACAATGCTTTAACCATAGAAGGAGATTTTCATGTGAACGCTACAACAAATATACCATTCAAGCCAACAGACTCTGAAAAATCTGTTGCTATCGATATCGAAATGTAATACTTAAAAATTTAACCTTCACCAATTTGTAAAAGTTTAGTTATGTTCTGTTTTGATGATTCACCGTCTTTTTTTCTCTTACGTCTCAATAGGTCTATTCCAGCAGCAGACATTTCCTCGGACGAATACACTGATTATTATGACTCATCGGATGAAATGGATGACAATGATAAGCAGATAATAACTGCAACAACGAATAGTAAACGTACAAGTAGACGCGGAACTAATCCCAATGAGAGAAATTACCTGGGAAAAATGGATGTCCAGTATCCAAACTGCGAAGCATTGCACTGGATCAATGAAAAGTCAGGTGATTCAACCTTCAAGGAACCTAAATTTAGTATATGCTGCCACAAAGGAAAAGTTCGTTTACCACCACTACGTGAACCCCCGATGGCTATAAGAGAATTACTCGAAGGGATTGATAATCGTTCCAAATATTTTCGTCAAAATATCATAAATTACAATGCAGCAAATGCATATACCAGTCTCGGATGAAAATATGATACAAGAGCCCCAAAAGGAAAAGGACCATGGTGTTTCTCTATACATGGTGAATTACGACATACGTCTGGATCTCTGATGCCAAAAGAAGGGGTTGCTCCCGTGTATTCCAAGCTTTACATATATGATCCATCTCATGCATTATCTATAAGGGAAACCAGGAATCCGAAATTAAATAAAGATACTCTTAAGATAATTCAGGATACTTTGTTGTAGCATAATATGTTCTACCCAAAGTATCTTCATGCATATGAGATATTAAAAAAAAAAACGATTCAATTGAGAAGACTGTGCAAGTTTCTTTGCATTACAATGAGACAACTGACGAAAGACGTTATAATCTACCGACTGCTGAAGAAGTGTCGGTGATCATACCGGACAAAAAAAGCTCAACAACGGGTCCACGTGATATTCTATTACACCTAAGAGCATAACATGGTTACACAAGAATAGATGAGTGTCACCCTGCATATCTACCATTGCATTATGTTCTATTATTTCCTTACGGTGATCTAGGTTGGAGCATAGATCTCAATCAGTGGGATGTCGATACAAAAGAGTATACAGATGTATCTTTGAGTCAAATGCAGTACTTCAGTTATCGCATTTTTCAGCGGAAATCAGAGTGTTTAACAATTGTAAGAGCAGGAAAACTTTTCCAAGAATTTTTAGTGGATTCGTGGGCTTCTACTGAGCAAAGTCGTTTAGATTTTTTGAGATTTAACCAAGGGAAACTACGTGCAGATCAGTACGCTGAAATAAAATAAATGAAAAACGCGGGATTAAAGCCTATCGAAGGAGGTAAACCATGCATTCTACCATCTTCATTCATTGGGGGTCCAAGACACATGTTTGAAATCTACCAAGATTCGATGGCAATAACACGTTTTAACCATCATCCGGATATTTTTCTCACAATGACTGCAAATCCGAACTGGCCAGAAATCAAAGATGAGCTTTCTAAACACGAATATGCATCTGATCGTCCTGATTTAGTTGCACGTGTTTTTGAAATAAAAAAAAGGCAATGATGGATGAAATAATTAAAAAGAAAGTTTTTGGAGAAGTTGTAGGCCATGTACACATGATCAAATTCCAGAAACGAGGTTTGCCGCACATGCATGCATTAATATTCTTACAAAACTCAGAAAAAATACGTACAGTGGAGAAAGTCGATAAATTTGTTTCAGCAGAATTTCCCGATGAGGAAACAGATCCAATTCTCTTCGACACGGTAAGAAAGTGTATGGTACATGGACCATGTGGTGATAGAAATCCAGAATCTCCCTTCATGAGAAAAGGAAAATGTATTAGGGGATATCCCAAATAATACAATGATGTTACATGTTTAGATGATGGAGGGTATCTAGTTTATCGCAGAAGGGATGATGGAAGAGAAGTTATCGTGCGCAATAAACGCAAAGCATACAATATTGACGTTGTTCCCTATAATCCACACCTAACAAGAATGTTTAACTGTCATATAAATGTAGAAATGTGTGCAGGTGTAAGAGCTATCAAATACATACACAAATATATCTATAAAAGACATGATAGAACAACAGTGATAGTGGGTGCGAAGGATGAGGTTCATGAGTATATTAATGCCAGGTACGTTGGGCCACCAGAAGCAGCATGGCGTTTATTTGGTTATTCCATGCATCAAGAAGTACCAAGTGTGCAAAGGATGGCAATACATTAGCCGGGACAACAAAGAGTTGTTTATGAGTCGGAGCAATCGATGGAAACAGTGTCAGAAAAAGCGGATAACTTTAAAACAACTTTGATGGGTCATTTTGAGTATTATGCTGAAAATCCAAATGCTCCTCAATATACATACCAAGATTTCCCACAACACTTTGTTTGGCTTAAAAAGGAAAAAAGATGGAAAATCAGGAAACAAGGCTTTGCAATTGCGAGAATCCATTTTGTTAGCCCTAACGCAGGAGAATTGTACTACCTTCGATTATTGCTGACTGTTGTAGCAGGTGCAGATTCATTTCGGAGTTTGAGAACTGTTGACAACGAAGAATATCCTACATTTAAAAAAGCATGCATAGCACTTGGGATACTAGAAAATGATGGAGAATATTTAGAGTGTCTTATAGAAGCTGCAGTGATCCAAACAGGTAGTCAGATGAGAAAGCTTTTCAAGATTATTTTATCGGAATGTAACCCAGATGAACCAGAAGTTCTATAGGAGAAATTCGAAATGAATATATGTGATGATCTTCCTCATACAATGAAAAGATTGTTCAACATTCAAAATCCAACAAACGAACAAACTTTGGATTATGGATTGTACCTGTGATGCATAAGAAGCACCATAAGGACATGTACACATATGCTGAGTGTGTGTGTACCTGTGAGAGACATAGGGAGGGTAAATAAACTGTAATGATTAAAGGACAATCATGGGAAATCTGCGGGACTAATTCATTCTCAATGAGGCTTCTTCAAAATTTGAAGTTACACGAACTAAATATTCAGATTAATCCCAGAAGCCGAAGAAACTAAACTTCTTAGCCATGAACTTATATTTCATTGCCTGAACAAAACTAACCATAGCCTAACTACTACGTTGGGACCTACGAAAAGTGAGAAAAGCTAGACTTTTTTAGCATGCATGACCTAAGCTAGATTGGAAAAACAAAGTTTCGTAACTTATCTGGCACTAAAAGTTGGAAAAAAAACTTATGAGCTTAATCTAACCAGCAAGACCCCGGCTAATTAAATGTTGAGCCCCGGCCGTAGGCCGGGGTGATACTAGTTATTTCTCTAATATAATCTTTCTTTCACCATCAAAAAAGAAGAATAGGTCGTATTGGTTTATTTTTGGTGCGACTTTAGGATCATGAATGACCCAAATCGGAACTAGCTTCTACTGCCTCCATTCACTCTCTTTTTCTTTTTGTTTTTCTCTTACTAACACAAAGGAAGAAGAAGACTTTTTATGTCTCCTGATGCCTTTTTATTGTCCCATCAGACTCAAACCTCTGATTCGCTATCGGACTCAAACTTAACTCTTGACTCGAATTCGGTTGATTATGTAACAAAATGCTCATGTCTCATTAAACTAAGTCATATTTTAAGTCAGATCTTACTCAAAAAAAAAACAAAACATGTTGAGCAGATTCAAGTGATTTCAGTCGGATCCGTGAGTCAAGTGATATATATATATATATATATTTTGAGGATCTATGTGAGTCACCCTAAGTTATGGCCAAGTTGGCTAATCCCTGTTGGTCACAAACACGGTGTCAGTGCATGTTCAATGCGTTGTTGCGCACTCGGTGCGTGCTTGATAGCGGATGTTTCTACAACCGCTTTATTTACTCACCGTATAAAACGAATCACCTTCCTTAATTGAACTTCTTTGCCAATATATATTGCAATCTGGGAAACCTTAAAAAACTTAATCCTAGTAATATCCTCATCTTCCACTACTGAAATCCTCCCCATCTCCCATTACTGAACATTGCCGATCAAGATCAAAGAAAGATGACGGAATTCGAAGTAGGTGCAGTTCCATTCAACGCCGGCGGTTGGGGACCACCGGAAACACCATCACAACTCCTCCCCAATCATCCACCAAACGTTCCTTTTCTTCCTTTCAATCGTTCTGAAAAACTAGGTCGAATTGCAGATTGGACTAGAAACTACAACAACAAGAACCGCAACACCGCTCAAGGTTCCGTCTTCGATTCTATACCTGTTGATGACGATGATGCTGCTGCAAATCCTTTCCACGAAGTTATTGGAAAAGCACCATCAAGACCTAAGTTCGTTCCTAGATGGAGATTTCAACACCAACGTCAACTTCCTCAGCGTCGTGACGAAGAAGTTGAAGCTAAGAAACGCGAACAGGAGAAGGAGCGAGCTAGACGTGATCGTCTTTACAATCGATCCGGTAATCACAATAATAATCATAATTCTCGTCGTGAATCTGTAGTTTTTAAATCATCTGTTGATATTCAACCTGAATGGAACATGTTAGATCAAATCCCGTTTTCGAGTTTCTCTAAATTATCGTTTTCGGTACAAGAACCTGGGGATTTATTAATCTGTGGTGCTTTAGAATCGTATGATCGTAGTTACGATAGGATTAACCCTAAGAATGAAAAACGTTTGGAGAGATTTAAGAATAGGAATTTCTTTAAGGTTACTACTACTGATGATCCTATTATTCGTCGACTGGCGAATGAAGATAAAGCGACTGTGTTTGCTACTGATTCGATTTTGTCTACATTGATGTGTGCACCAAGGTCTGTTTACTCTTGGGATATTGTGGTTCAGCGTGTCGGGAATAAGTTGTTTTTTGATAAGAGAGATGGGTCTCAGCTTGATTTGTTATCGGTTAATGAGACTTGTCAAGAAGTAGCATTGCCTGAAGCTAAAGAGGATATTAATTCGGCTTATTCGTTGAGTGTCGAAGCTGCTTACATTAATCAGAACTTTTCGCAGCAGGTTTTGGTTAGGAATGGTAGTAAGGTTGAATTTGATGAGCCAAATCCGTTTGCTGGTGAAGGTGAAGAAGTTGCATCCGCAGCGTACCGTTATAGAAGGTGGAAGCTTGATGATGGGATGTTTCTTGTAGCCAGGTGTGAAGTTCAGGGTGCTGCGGAATCTAATGGGCAACAATCCTTTATAACCTTGAATGCTCTTAATGAATTTGATCCAAAGTATTCGGGTATTGACTGGAGGAAGAAGTTGGAAACTCAGAGAGGAGCAGTTTTGGCTACAGAACTTAAGAATAATGCTAATAAATTGGCTAAGTGGACTGCTCAAGCACTATTGGCAAGTGCTGATATGATGAAATTGGGGTATGTTTCTAGAGTTCACTCGAGGGATCATTTCAATCACTCAATTTTATCCGTGGTTGGGTATAAGCCTAAGGAATTTGCTACACAGATTAACCTCAATACTAATAATATGTGGGGAATTGTCAAGTCAATTGTTGATTTGTGCATGAAATTGAAGGAGGGGAAGTATGTGCTTGTTAAGGATCCGTCAAAGCCGCAGGTGAGGATTTATGAGGTTCCAGCTGATGCATTTGAGAATGATTATATGGAAGAGCCATTGCCTGAGGACGAACAAGTTCAACCTCCTACAGAGGAAGAGGCTCTAGCTGTTGCAAATGATGTGGAAGATATAGTTGAAGAAGCTGTGGTTTGAAGTGGCACTTCAAATGGCAGAACACCTATTAAGATAACTGAGGTTATGAATTTACTCGCTAGCATTGCAGAGTGTAGCTTCCTACTCTGAAATATTTAGAATCATCCATGAGCGCTTGGTCACAGGCTATTCTTGTTTTTTGACTCACAAGAGAGATGGTAAATTTTGATATCGTTCTAACATTACATTGTCTTTAGAATTTCTGAAACATAGTTTATGTTTCAGGTGCAGCATGTTTTGCAGGCTTTTAATTTTTATTTTTGATCAGAGAATGATAGTGAAACTTAAGATTTCTGGACAAAACATTAGCACTAGGTATTTTCCAATCTCTTTCATGCTTAGCACCAAGTATTTACCGATCTCTTTCAGTGAGACAAATGTTTTGAATCAAACTTCTCCGTCCCAAAATTCTTCGACAGTCTTGAAAGGCGCTGCTTCCGAGACAAAAAAATCACCTGGGAGTCCTCTCCTCTGTGGGATTTTGCCTATCTTTTGCAGTTCATCTTCAGTCAGTTCCCAGTCGAAAATCATCATATTCTCCTTCATCCTCAACTCATTGAAGCTCTTGACTATAAGACTCACTCCTTGCTCGTATACCCATCTTAGACACACCTGAAACTCACGCAGTCAAAATTCAGTTCCAACTAGTCCTACGAGATTATAAGCTCTCCACAATAAAATGACTTTTGTCAATTTAATACGGAACGAAAACTAATACAAAACCTGTGCATGAGTTTTCCCTTTAGCCTCAGCAATTTCATGCAGAGCTCGCTCCTCATAGACTGCATTAGACCCCCACGGTGTTCCCCTGGCTCCTAAAGGTGAGTAGGCAGTGAGAACGATATTGTTAGCCTTGCAGAAGTCCCTCAATTTCAAGTTCTGCCAAACTGGGTTCATCTCCACCTTTTGAATCAAATTTAGCACGGACATATACAACAAAGAGTAATCAGAACTTTGTTTAATGTTACAACATTAAACAAAGAATTGGAAAAAGAGAAATGAGAGCTCACTTGGTTAACAGCTGGAGGGATGTTAGCAATGTCCAAAATGGTTTGAAGCTTCTTACAAGAGAAGTTGCTGACACCAATTGACTTTGTAAGACCAAGTTTTTGACACTCTTCCATAGCTGCCCATACAGACTTGTAATCCATTGGAAGCAAAGCATCCTTTGGCGGCGGAAAAACAAGCCCTGCAGCTGGTTTCGTGCTTATTGGAAAATGTATCAGATATAGATCAAGGTACTCCAACTTTAGATTCCTACAAAAAAAAAAAAAAAAAAAGAAGAAGAAGTTATAATCAATTTCGCTCAATCATTTATTACCGTCGTTACTACATTTTTCATATGAAACAATTTTGATGGAGTTAGAAACTTATAATCAATTTCACTCACTTTTTAAACTTCTGTATCCATAGTGGAAGAACAGATTACTAATACATTTTCTAGAGGGAAATTTGCTACTTATGGCAAGCTAGTGTTTAACACCATGTCAACATTTTATCATTGTGCATCTATGTGTAACAAATTAGGATTCTAGGATATGTTACCTTAGAGAGTTCTGAATTGCGGGGATGACAAGGTCAGGGTGAGCATCACAGGGCCAGAGCTTAGAAGTGATAAACAGTTCGTCTCGAGATTTTATCAAACCAAGTTGAAGTGCTTCAGCTACAGATTCACCAAGAAATCCTTCACAATGGTAAGAAGCAGCGGTATCAAAATGTCTGTAACCAATCTTGATAGCATTCAAAAACGCCAATTTCGCTTCTTCCGGTTCAACTAATGGGTATGCAGCAGTGCCCATACCTAATATAGGCATCACACTTCCAGAACTTAATGTCACTGCAGGTATTACATTCTCCATTCTTCCTCCTCTCTCTGTCTCTATCTCTATCTAGTATTTGCTTACAAAAAGATGAACTGATTTATCATTTTTAGCTTGGGAATGAGTTGGTTCTTGTAATTCATCAAAATAGACAGAATGGTGGAGAAAAGATCAAATTGTCTCTGACCACTAAAACGTTATCACATTTTGCAGCTGAATCACTTCATGTGAATTTCTTGATGTCAATACAACAAACTCTTACAGCCCTACACTTCATGACTTTGTTTTATCCTATGTATTGATGATGCATCAACTTGAAAAAGACCTTTTGTTTGAACTGATACACAAGTTTTATGTTACCATTTTAGAACACAAGAAGCGAAGTAAAATGGGTAATAACCCTTACATTAATTACCAAAATTGCAAAAATAATCTACGGTCAGAGTTACAGGTTCAGTTTGCAAAATACCAAATTTTCAGATACAAAATATAAGGGCTGTAAACAGGGTATTGGTACCTATTCAAAGAGGAGTTGCTGATGGTAATGATTCTGGAAGGAAGCGTAACCAGGAAATGACTGAATTAGGTCCATGGACAGGCTGGAGCAATGTGAAAAAGAAATACATCTTCCTACGAGGTTGACTTTCTGCTTGAGATCATTGTAGTAAGTCAGACAATGTTATCTTCCCGGAGTTGTTTTGGTCAATCTTAGTTTTTGTAGAATTTCAGTAAAATACTTGAGTAACCATCTGGGAATAGCCTAGAGGTTGACTTTCTGCTTGAGATCATTGTAGTAAGTCAGACAATGTTATCTTCCCGGAGTTGTTTTGGTCAATCTTGTCAAACTGGTTGCAGATTAGCAATATATCTTTCGACTCGATCAGTCCCATCTCTTTGAGTTTTTGTATAGTGAATTCGGCTTTACTGCAAACATAAAAGTAGACAAATCAGTACTTCAGAAAGATTTTTTTTTTTTTCCTAAAAATCCTGTATCGTGTAATATAACATATTATGGGTTTGACCTACAATGTGGAAGCATTAGAACACAAAATTGAAAAAAATAGCAAACCTGATAAAACCCTTGTTATCAATATCAGCTGCAAGCAAACCTTCAACTGTCATTTGTCTATTCAAGATCCACTTTTCCATGCTTCTATGCCTTTTATCAATCCTTACCTCTGCTAGATACAAAAATGCTCTAGCAACCGAGAGAGTTGACACCAAAAGCCATAACGAAGCAAATAATCTCCCTTGTAATGTGTTAAAAGCTTTACCACCATATGATCCAACTGTAGTAACAGACATAACTGATAGATAAATTGAATCAACCACATCAAACTTCTCGACAAAATGTAAAACCGTAGCACCCATACCAATACACAATATGACAACACCAAGTGCTAATCCAACCTTCACTCTTATCCTCATTCTTCCTTTTTTTATGTCGAAAATGTAGGTTCTTGCCGAAAAACCATTGCTTCGGTTTACTTGACTTGCCAGAAACAAATTTTCTTGATAATCTAACGCATAATTTACTAACCCCCTTAACAATATATTTATAAACCCAAAACCTATCAACACAAAAATCCAAGCAAAAACTTTTGTGGCAGGTGTTAATGGAGCAATATCACCATACCCAACAGTACACAAAGTAACAATAGAGAAATAAATAGCATCAACAACAGGATGAGTTTCAATACCAGAGAAATTCTCCTTATTGAATATATATACAGTAACACCAAAAAGTAGATAAATAATCAGTAAAAATAACGCTTGTCTAACTACAGAATTTGATTCATATTTACTTTTTACTTCAAGGGTTTGATCAATATTTCTGAAGTCTCCCATGATAGGCATAGCAGGAGCAGATGTTGATCTTGTTAGACCAGTATTTGTCTCGGATCCATAAAGAACTTGGTTTATAAAAGATTGAGGTGGTATACATTGGATTTCTTCATCTTGAAAAACTTGTGAGGCTAGAAGTGGTTCGCTTTCCATGGAATGATAATCCAAATAGACGGGAAGAAAGAAACAGAGAGAAAGATATGTGGAGACCAGAGCAGAGGGGTCTAAGAAGAAATACAAGCACTGTTTTAATAAGAAGAAGAAGAGGAGAGGACAGATTCAACAACCAACAACACATAAGAGTTGTTTATAGCAGGTTAAATGATTCTGAATTATTTAACTTAGTGGTGGGTCAGTTTCCTAAGAAGGGTCCTGTTGATTAATCCGGTGGCAGAGTGAATTCTTTAGAATTTCTGAGACATAGTTTATGTCTCTGACTCTGACGCAACATGTTTTGTAGACTTCTAACATTTTTTAATCAGAGAATGATAGTTGACTTAATATTTCTAGACAAACACATTAGCACGACTGTATGAGAAATTGAAACTTGAACCATTATGAGTAGTGACACACACAAACCAAGAAATCATTCTGGCAATGAATATTTAAAGCAGGTGGGTGTGTAAGACCAGTTTCATGCTTAGCACTAGGTGTTTTCCAATCTCTTTCTGTATCGATTTCCTTGGCTTCTGCAGAACTTTTCTATGACTATCACCATTGCATTAAGATACGGATTTGTGAAATAAGTTTGAAATGGCTGATAAATTACTACAAACAATCACTATGAACGAGAGAATTACCAATATTATTAGAATTAGAGAAATGTAATCTCATCAATCCGATAAATTACTGCTAATAGCCTATTATATAAAAGGAACTATCCTTTTGAATCTGGGAAATTACCGTCTCCAAGCTAGCTAAATGAATATAAACATATTATGAATAAGTCACCATTGCATTATCATTTATTCACTATACACTCTGTTGTATAAATATTGCACAGATAGAAGCCTAATCACAAGATTCACAACTTATACAGCCCAATCTAATGCATAGCCAAGTGGGAAACTCTCTAGCTCAAAGTGCCCGCATATGACCTAGTTCAATATGAATGCAATTTTATTTTATTTTCATTACGTTGAGTTCGAAATCCGGTAGTTAGCAACGTAAATAAATAAAAACTCTAAATTTCATCCTGTAACCTTATATAAGCCTCATTGTCCCAACTCCCAACCAATTTGAGGTGGACAGTTCTAGGAAAAAGATATAACAAAGGAAAATCAACAAAAACTAAATCAAGGACATATCTTCTAACTCTAATAGACTACCAACACAGAACAAACAAATGTAAAATGCTTAGAAGTTCTGGAAACAACTATTCCACTAGATACAACATTATACCCATCTAACAGTCCAAGTAAGATACTACAAAAACAAAACTCCGTTAACAGCAGACCTTACATCCATTATTTTACTTTTAAGATGATGCCATTCCTTTAGTCCCTACCCTGACTTGCTCGGGACTAAGGGTTATCGGCCATTCCATCTCACCCAAGTACAACCAAAATTGGCTAATATGAAATTCCAAAAAACTTCGTGATTTAACCAATGCATGAAGTTTCAGAATAAAATCACTTACACCCTTATAACTACAATTATCAGAATTTTCTGCGATCAAGTGTTATAACTTTAAAGGCCATAGGATGCAAGTACTACACCGTGCAACACTACTAAACCTATGCTATCGGCGTGAATGTTACAAAGAATGTGTCCTAATTTAAATATAAGAGAATACTAAATAAAGTAATTGTGGAATAAGCACAATAGCTTTTAAAACAAAAGCAGATAACATAGAGTAATAAACTATAGCTTCAATGACAATGTGTTATGATTTTAAATAGTTAATGAAGAATCTTAAAGAAGATACACCTACCTGTTGTGTTTTCATTCAGAGCTTCTTTGCAGACATCCCTGATCCAGAAAAAACCTCAGTTTTGAAAGACCGAACTGCTGCATGGTGAGGTGAGGTAAAACTGCTCAAGATTAGCATATATGAAATACTACGCATATGAAAATGAAAAAAAAAATCCAGTTTTGGGTTACCAGGGCCAGATGTCAGAGTCTTACTTGTTAGCGTGCTAATGAAAATGTATGAAATTTCTTGAAACATCAAATTTCGTGACATCCTATGAAGAATTCCCATATTGACAATCACAATAAGTTATGATGAGAAATGCCTTACAGTTAAAATTCTACTTAGAGGTGGCCTACTGGCCTCTATCTCAAAAGGCGATTAACCAACAGGCTGAAACACTAATTGTAAACCTAACCATCATTGGAATTACATACTGGTGCTATCAGGACCTATTCTACCAAGTATTTGCTACAACATACAACAGAAAAAGAGCCCCACTAGATGATATGCATTCGCAGAATACTAAAACAAATTCATTTAGCCTGTTTTTTACTTAGAGGCGGGCCTCTATCTCAAAAGGCGATTAACCAACAAGCTGAAACACTAATTGTAAACCTAACCATCATTGGAATTACATACTGATGCTATCAGGACCTATTCTACCAAGTATTTGCTACAACATATAACAGAAAAAGAGCCCCACTAGATGATATGCATTTGCAGAATACTAAAACAAATTCATTTAGCTTGTTTTCTACTTAGAGGCGGGCCTCTATCTCAAAAGGCGACTAACCAACAAGCTGAACAGTAATTGTAAGCCTTACCATCATTGGAATTACATACTGATGCTATCAGGACCTATTCTACCAAGTATTTTCTACAACATATGACAGAAAAAGAGCCCCACTAGATGATATGCATTTACAGTATACTAAAACAAATTCATTTAGCCTGTTTTCTACTTAGAGTCGGGCCTCTATCTCAAAAGGCAACTAACCAACAAGCTGAACAGTAACTGTAAGCCTTACCATCATTGGAATTACATACTGATGAAATCAAGACCAAATATATCAAGTATTTTCTACAACATATAACAGAAAAAGAACCCCGCTAGATGACATGCATTTGCAGAATACTAAAACAATACAAGTGCACAAGGATATGTCACTTTACTAATCTGAGATTATATTTCATTTATCTTTAAGGTAACTCATTAACAATATTAAACAAGATGTTTATAATTAACTTTTACCACAACAAATTGACCTACAACATGGATCAACTTATCAGGTGTTCCTGCCCTTAAAAAGTTGGGCAGAAATAACAATGGAATTAGATCCCAACAAGAAGTTGGTCGACCTCAGCAATGTCCTAAAACTAAGTTTTAAAAGGGATTCAATTCCTCAAAGAAGATAATATGCACATTCTCCACTGAATAATATATATTGAAGACAATGAATAGTGTACTGCTTGTAGCATCTTTGGACTTGAACCAAGAAATTTCCTCCAGGAGCAAATCCTAGTTCCTGCAGTGAGCCAATAAAATTTATCAGAATCAACATCTATTTTCATGAAGTGGATGGTATTAGCTTGACTTACAAAATATGCAAACAACTTACTTAAACTACATAAAAATATTTTATTTAACATGGGTAATGGATGAAGTGGGGATATATCAAAACAGATGTACAACTAATCAGAATATTCTCCGAAACTGGAATTAAATTAGAATATATTCTGAAAGAATTTACACAAACTTCCCAGTAGTACAATCATATGTATAAGAAGAAATGTACATGAGATATAGCCGAGTACCATATGTTTCCATCACTGAGTAGTTGTAATCCTGTTCCAAAACCACTTTCTCTCATTCATCTTGCTGATCACCTCAGCTTTTGCCAATTTAAACAAAAAGAGACCAGCAGAAAGAATCGACAGGATGAGCATCACAAAGACAGAATTCCATCCCCTAGTTGATATATATCCAGTTAACAGTGGTCCCAGAGCTGCCCCGACAGAGCCAGTACCATCTATAATTGCAGTGACAGTTGCTAAAGCTCGGGAATTCCCTTTGCCATTCGAGCTGCTCTGCGTACCCAAATCAGCAGAAACAGCAGTTGTTATAAGAGAGTATGGACCATTCACAAACAATCCCGAAAGAAACATTAGAGATATGTTTGTGGACATTGAGATGCTCCCATAAATTCGATACAAGATCAGCGCCGGTATTGAAAATAGCAAGAACATGACAGAAGTTACTGCACGAGCCTCGATTTTGTCCGAAATATAGCCTGCCGAGATTCCTCCTACAACTCCCCCTAAGTCGAAGATGGTTGAAAGTATCCCAGCCATTTTATGTGATAAATGGACACCAGCAACAGCTTCAATTTTGAAATAGAGGCAAAACAATGAGTAAAAGTCTAGGGTTACACAGCCACAAAAACTTGGATAAAAT
This sequence comes from Papaver bracteatum, assembly GCA_023529315.1. Taxonomy (NCBI): domain Eukaryota; kingdom Viridiplantae; phylum Streptophyta; class Magnoliopsida; order Ranunculales; family Papaveraceae; genus Papaver; species Papaver bracteatum. The sequence continues at coordinate 306,613 of JAJJWX010002607.1, forward strand.
CTGGAAGAATCATAAAACCAAGAAGACATAAACCAAAACTTAAGTAAGAGTATACCTACATGTATGGCTTATGTAGAAAGGCAACCAGTAGAGGAAAGTGTAAGCCACTAGCTTAGAGAAGAAGAGGCAAAAAGAATAAGGTGCGACGCCAGGTAATCTCCATGCCTCAAGAAATCCAACCGCACCCACAACCCCATCTGAATCTGAATACTGAGATTCAGTATGAAGAAGACCAGCCTCATTTTCTTCATCAACTTTATGTAATTCTACATTTGCTCCAGTAAATTGAACTTCTTTGCCTTTCTCCGAATTCTCTTCTTGCAGAACAATACTACTAGTAGTACTTGTTCTATCATTTTGAATTTGTTCATACTTATTCAATTCAATCTCCATTCCATCACCAACACATTCAAATCCTGCAACTTCAGGACTAACCACTAAAAACAAGAAAACCAAACCCGCAACCAATATAATAAACACCCCAGGAACAACAAAAGACCAACCCCATCCGAATTCCAACACCGACGAAGCTAAAACAGAACCTAATATATTCCCAATCGGCATCTGCGAATTCCATATACCCATAATCAATCCTCTTTTAGACTTCCCAAACCAATTCCCAACAACAGAAACAACACAAGGCCATCCAATTGATTGAAACAAACCACTAACAATCTGAACAATTAAGAAAAAACCCAAACTATGTATATTCCACCAATACCCTAACCCAAAGAAAATAGTTGAAAACCCACTAAAAATCATACCAAATGTAAGGAAATAACGAAGATCAATTCGATCACCAATATGTCCAGCAAAATACATACCAATTGAATAAGCTGAAAGAAATGCAAGATCTAATTCACCTAACCTGTGTGTTCCACGTTCTCCTCCTTCATTAAACGGTGCCCATCCATTATTACTAATATCATCAGAATTTGATGTGGAATTTAAAGGGTTTGTAAGAACACTTTTGACAATACTAGGTGGTTTACGAGAAGCATGAAATGAAGCGTATGAACAAAATGTTAGTATAAGAACTGTGATTCGATAGAATCCGATTGTTTTTGATTGGAGGGGAGGAAGGAGATTGTAACCTGGGGGTAATTGATTTGTTTCGGGATTTGGGTTTAGGGTTCCCATTTTGATTTTTCTCTCCTTCTCCTTCTTCTTCCTTTTTCTTCTTCTGGTATAGAAAGAGAGGAAGTGAAGATGATGACTGATGTTGGACAGTCAACAACCATGGCGCACTGAAATGAATTAAAATGTACGGAGAAATTTTCTTCGTTTTCTTTGGAATGCTTGGAAACTTCTTTGCCAGATACTCTTACTCCTCGGCTGTTTGGATCTGACTCGTAAGGGCAATTCCTTGGTCCAAGTCCAATGTCAGATCATTTGTTTCTTCCCGATGTCTGACTCAAAGTTTTATATATAGGGAAATGATTTTTCCCTTTTGCTATGGACTATTGTTTCTACATTTTTTTCTTCTTCTATATTTTGCTGGTCTGAGTCTGATTTGTTATATTTGCCACAAAACTTATGAAATAGTAGAATTAAGGAATCTTTTTGAGTCTAACTGTAGATGGGAAAAAACGATTTGCTAGTTTTTAGGAAAGTGAAGAGACGACCTATCGGACGAGACTCCTCAACCGAGCAAACTGCCTAACCTCACACAGATGCACTGCACGTGAATGCTTAGAGTTCGAGAGATCAATTTGTAGGACTCCGGCCTAAACCAAGTCAATGGACGTTCTAGAGTCAATTCGGTCACAAAGAGGGAGGTGAGTTGATCTGTATGAGGGAAGCTGAGAATTGTGGAATCAATGATGATCAAGGATTGTGGATGTGTTGAAGGTTTCCGAAGTTGTGTAAATAAGTTTCGAATGATTGAGAGAGTGTTGCTCACACTATGATTCTTGGTTAGACGATGGATTGTCTATTTAATATCTCGAGGATTTTCTGTGTCTTTTTTCTCGTTGTTTCAATTATGGATTCGAGGACTTATTTATATTGTCAAAGTATTGAACACATTGATCCCTGTAAGTGTGATGGTTTCTTGAGTGAAAGAGTGGGAAAGTGGGAGATCGTGATCAAATCAGTTCCATGTCGTGTGGAGACTTGGTTGATCGCTCACCCACTACTTTGCTAACTCCTTCAACCATTTGCACGACTTACTCACATTTCTCTTTGTGGATGAACACACGTGTCGTAGGCCGCCAGACCAAAACCCTAAGTGATATCCCCCCATTTGTGACGTGATTGATGTCTCACGAATCGTGAGTCTGTAAGACAGACGTGTATTAGGTCAGTTTTTGACTGATTAGACAATGAGTATAGGTTTTGTTGAATTGGGCATGATTGATGAACGCTCATCGATTCATGAATGTTAATATTGCTCGTCTGAACAAATATTGTAAATTCGATGAGTTGTTGAATATTGAGTTGCGATCAATATTCGAGTTGCCCAATTCGGCGAATTACTGAATATTGATAAGTTACTGAATATTGATAGCTGGATCAATATTTGAGCAACTGAGCAAGTATTTGCTCGACGAATTACTGAATATTGATAGTTGGATCAATATTCGAGTAACTAAGCAAGTATTGCTCAACTCGACGAATTATTCATTGATGACGTAACCCAATAAAATATTAATTAAAATATTGGTAGACTACCAAATATTATATAATTAATCCAGATATTGATTGCTGGATCAACATAAATTTATTAGTGTTTGAACTTGCTTAGAATGATGATTTTGTGGAGCGTATTTTCGAAACCCTAATTTTTGAGCAATTGTTCGTCAATTGATGAATTGCTGAAAATAGGTCATGAGGGAGGGACCGACCGACCACATGGGATAATGGAAGACCATGTGATGCCTGAATGGTCGAGTGAGCGTGCACCAAGGTCCTTAGTTGACCGGTTGGTGAAACAATGATGATTATATGTCGATTACATCATTTATTAAAATACTGCTCGATTGAGCATTAGGTAATAAAACCTAATTTATGAAGAAGTGAGGGACCGGCCAAGAAGGAATGAAACCGGCCCTCATGGGTGTGGGACCGGCTGATGATCGATTGAGCAAATTCCAAGTTGGTTGGAAAAAGTTTGGACCCAATATGAGAAATTGAGCAAATTAGGTCAAAATTGTGAATATGTGTGGGACCGTCTTGGTGTAAGCCTTAGGGTCGGCCTTGGTCAGTCAAGGAAGCATGCCTATGTCACCATAATGTCTGTGTCTCAGTCCTGAGAGCCTCTGTCTTTTCTGATGTGCATTTGAGCAATATCTTGAATTTTCAGAAGAGTTCGATCTCTGATTGAAATTCTTGATTTTGCTCGAATGAGCAAGTAGAACTTTGCTCGTTTGATCAAAATTTGGGAAATATTAAAATAATAATATCTTAATATTTGGCGTGAGTAGCCTAGTCGGTCATGTGACCATTTGAGTTTTTGGCTTTTTTCATGGTTTGAGCAATATTTGAGAAAATATGAAGAAAACATGATTTTTGCTCAAACGGAGGAGTTTCATGAGATGAGGGAAATAATAATTATGAAAGACTAGGGATTATAAGGTGTGGGACCAGCCACGGCTAGGGCATGGCCGGACGGCCAGTTAGCCCGGCCCCACGACGCCTTTCCGTATTTTATATTATTATTTTTCATGAAACCGTTAAACTATGGAGAAACCATGAGTTTTGTTGAAAATGAGGAATTTCATGAGATGAGGGAAATAACGATTATGAAAGACAAGGGATTGCAAGGTGTGGGATCGGCCACGGCCAGGGCATGGCCGGACGGCTAGGTTGCCCGGTCCCGCAACACCTTTCCCTATTTTACATTATTATTTCTCATGAAACTAGGGCTGTCAATGGGTACCCGTTACCCGGAACCGGACACGCTAAATCGGGTCCGGTTCTGGGTCCTAAAGTTGGACCCATTAGCAACTTAGGACCCGACGGGTAATTACCCGATTGGACCCGAATGTTAACGTGTCCAAACGGGTAATACCCGTCGGGTACCCGTTTATTTAACCTTTTGATCATTTTTTTAGCAAAATTATAGGTATTTTTGCTAGTTTCGGCTTTGAATTTTTTTGATTTTTGATTTTTTTCTTACATTTAATATTTATTTAGTACATTAATAAAGAAATAATAATAAATTTTTATAAAAATAATTTATATTCAAGTTAAAAAGAAACTAAGATTTTAATAGTTTTTTTAATACCCAACAGGTACCCGGACCCGACGGGTATCCGGGACTTTAAACGGGTCCGGTTCTGGGCCAACACATTATGGAACCGGACCCGGAACCGTTAGGACCCGGAACCGATGATGATATGCCGGGTCCGGTTCTGGGCCATGTACTACCCGGGAGGACCCGGACCCGTTGACAGCCCTACATGAAACCATGAAAATATGGAAAAACCGTGAGTTTTGCTCAAACAAGGAAAGTTGCTAGAATGAAGGAGTTTTCATGAGTTCATGAAATTAATAAAATAAGGGAAAATAATGAAAGAAGCATGGGACTGACCACAGCTAGGCATGGCTGGACGGCCGGTGGGCCTGGTCTATGAGCGCCTCTTTATTATTTTAATCTTATTATTTTCTCTCTCCTGTCTTGTGTAGGATTCCTCATTTGTCCATATTTTCGAATGTTCGTTCGTGCATTCGGGGTGCTTGTTCGTGCATCATTGTCGAGTACACTTGCACCATTTTCTTGGGGCTTACACAATGATGGTCCATATGCTCGGTTGTTGAGTATTCATTACCAATTCATGAAATTCAGTGGAGAATGATTCATGAAACTGAGTAATAAAAGTGAGTAGTTGTTTATTATCAATCCATAGGATCAGCCGTGGATTCGACCATGGATTCAGAATAATAAAGCGAGTATTACCATTAAACGGGATCGTGGATTCGACCATAGAATTAGAGTAATAAAAGTAGCCATTACCATTTCATGAGATCAGTCGTGGATTCGATCATAAAATCAGAGTAATGAGATTATCTATTACCATTCCATGAGATCAGCCGTGGATTCGATCATGAAATCAGAGTAATGAGATAAAATATATTATCTTCTAGGAATTCGGTAGTGAATGTCAAGGTAGAATTAATCTATTGCAGAAGGGATATTAGCCAGTTAAAGCGTCATACCCGTTCTAAAAGGTGCATAGTCAGGATACAACGAGTGTTGCCGATGTCTTGAAGGAGTTTTTCTCTCAATCTTACGGAGAGATTCCTGGATCTATACACGACCTCTCTACATAGTCAGGGAACAACGAATGTCATCGACGTCCTGAAGGCGTTATTGCTCTCAATCTTACGGAGAACCGCCCAATCGTTCTTTTATGTTGAGATGGGTCTCTCTCATGTAGTCTGGGAACAATGAGTGTCACCAATGATCGCTGTCGTATGCGTCAAAAATAATTTCACTTTCTTACTACTCAAAATATAAATATAGCAAGGGCAAGAAAGGATCGATCCCACAGAGAGGTCTAGGTTGTCAATATATTATTGGTTCCTTATAAATAAAACCGGGGGTTTTCTGATTTTTATACAAGTAATAAAAGTAAAAGCAAATAAAGAAATAAGCAAACAAATCAAATAGAAAAGATATTGGTTAAGGATTCATCTTCATTCATTAACATGCTTTCAAAACAATAATTAGAATTGATATTTAATCTCAACTTTTAACAAAAGCCCTAGAATATCTTGATCGCAAGAATATCCCGCTAATCTCCTTTTGTCATCAACAAACACATTAAAAGATGCGAGTATGAGTTCTATCTAAAAGAACAACCTAACGTGTAAAAGCACTAATCAAGTTTAATTCCCTAGATGCATTAAGTTCTATGAAATCAGGCCAATCAAAGCAATTGAACGTGGAAAGCGCACTAATTCAATTTAACAAAGGTTATGATTCACATATGATCATAAGAATATATCACTACAAACTATAATCATATTTATGCTACTTGTATTCAAGGAATATCACTTTTACGTATAATAAACCTTAAACTAGCAATAGATGTGATTAGAGGTTCTACCAATTTGCAACTTGACAAAACAATCAATCAAATCATGTAACTATATTTTCAGAGAATCGTAAACGATAAATACGAGACAAAACTAATTTATCATATCAAAGAATCATTCTTTGTGAAATCCAACTATTCCATAACCAATAATAAAATTAAGTACTCATATTCAAGGAGTCCATAACAAGAAGAAGAAGAAACCCTAACATGTTTCTAAACCCTAGAACAAAGTAGTAGAAGATATTAAAAGATAATCCCAAAAGTTGTAGGAGTTTTCCTTTTATAGCTCTCCTTGTTCCAAAAATTAGGTCTAGTCTTCAAAGGTCCAATATTTAGAAGTCCACCAAGCCCACAATAGAGAGAAACCCGTGTAGAATTTATGTCCCAAAACCCGTCACCGGAAAGATGGGTTTTTTGGCCGGAAGTTGGCCGGAATCCGGTCACCGATCGCCGGAAATTGTCGTCGCCGACCACCTGAAAATTCACCTCCGTCGATGGAATATTCCGCCAAGATTCTGTTATGTTTAACCGTTGACTAACGGTCAAAAGGTTCAAACCGTCAGTCAAAAGTCAAAGGGAGAGAGTGAGTTAGCCACCGAGTCACAATCTTACTCGGCTGAGTGAGCTAACTTGCACATGCCAGAACAGTCACGGCCAAGATGGCCGTGCCTTCCCTGCATATCCATCACTTGCCTGCACCTGAGTTCATTCATTCCCCATTGCAAGTCCATCTTAGACTGAGTTCTCAAGGCCATCATTAACTTGAGCTACTATGCCTTCATCCAACACACTGCAGCTGCAATACATAGCAAAAGCTCCATTTGAGCTGTAACTCCCAACACCACAGATCACCATTCCAGTCCCTTGCAATCTCCTGCTCAACTCAGCCTTGCCAGTAAACCCTCCATTCTTCTCCTCAACTGCAGAACAACTTACTTCCTTGCCACTCACACACAGCCCACATCTTAACCTGTAATATCAGCTCACCCACCATGCTCATTGCCATTTCAGTTCATCACCACCTTCCTCCATTGCTCTGCAACACAACAAGTCCCTCTCTGCGATTTGAAATCCACCAGAAACTGCAGTTGACCCTCAGGCCTGCACTTTTTCTCCCTTGCAAGGTCACTGCACCAGATTCTTGCTCTTCCCTGTATATCAGCTACAACAACTTCTCCATCACCAACACCTCAACTTCTCAGCTTCCATCTCACCTGCAAAACACCAACAGCTTACACAGACAACTACTCCAGACTCCACTTCCATTTCCACCTGCACTTGTTATTTTACAACATCTGATCTACGACAGCGTTAACTCCATATCGAACTCCACCAACCCATTGAACAACACCACTGCCAATTATCGAGCATCTCTGCCATCATTCCCTGCCAAATACTGCCAGCATCCTCTCTTGCAATTCACTAACTCCACATTTCTCTACATTGTAGAGTCTTCCAGCAGCACCACCAATGCCTCCACTGAATATCAACAGCTGCAAACATTCCACCAACAGATTCAATCTCGGCTTCTAACTCCACTGAGATTTGACAGATCCATCTCTTGATTTCTAACAGCAGCAACCATCCTTCAAATTCAACTGGTTCTCAAACCTCATACCCATTCTCTGATTCGAATACAGCCACCTTCAATCTCTCATAAATTACTCGAGTAGCTGCTGTTCTTCAAGAGCACCAACATAGAAAATCCCCATCTTAATTCCACCATCATTGCCTCCAAATCTTCGCTTCAGATTTATCATTTCCATCAAACCCACAACACTTTTGTTCTTGATTTAACAGAAACACCAATAGCATCAGAACCCAGCAATTACAATTCCAGATCCCCTTTCTTCATATTCTCGATCAATAGAGCATAATCAATCGAACCATCCTCTCTTCACTGGTAACACGAACAACACCATAGTTATCTCCTCTCAATCTCCTCATGTTCTCTTTGATTTGATTTCTCCATGAATTTCTACATGTTTCTCAATAGCAACAACTCACAGATGAAATCGGGGATGAACTGTGTGAGTTATTTTAGGGTAATAAGAACGGAACAGCTATCAACACCCACTTTATGCAGCCACCCTAGTGATGATAAGGGATACCCTAGATGAAACACCTTAACCATAGCTGGCTTTATTTTATCATTCTTCCAAAAAAAAGTTGCCCCTTAGCATGTGGCTGGGCTCTAAATAGTGTTCTCCCCTGAAATGATAGATTTGCCATTTCTGCTCAATTTTGGTGATTTCTCCTTCTTTTCATCAGTGCGACTCCAGAGTACCTAATAAATCAAAAGCGAACATAAGATACATAATTTCCACGAAAAATAGCAAATAAAGCATAAATACTAAATATAAAATAAGGTGTTTTAGACACCTATCAAATTCCCCCACACTTAGACTTTGCTAGTCCTCGAGCAAATCAAACAAAACAAAAATAAAACATACAACTCCGTCTCGTCGAGGCTACGGTCACTTTAAGCTTAAATAACAAGCCTTTGAACCACTAGGTGTCCCTAGTGGACGAGTTTTAGTCTCGTGAAGGTTTACAAGAGGTCTGCCTACAAAACCTATATTTCCAACTCCGTTTATTTGTGACAAATCAATGAACGAATCCAAAATGACTACAGGAGGAGGTACCTTGCAAATTCAATTCATATATTAGTAAATAAACTCTAATTAGATAGTCGAACAAGCCATAATACTCGGAAACTAACAAACCACAATCACAATGAAAAGATTAAGAAGATGGATATAGATGTAGATGTTGGTGAATGTTCACAAGTGATCGATGTTTCCCATATCTGTCTGAAGGTCACTTCCAAGATGAACCTATACCTATTGGATTGAGCTACTGGTTTGAATTCTACATCAACTCACTGGCATATACAAGGGAACCAGAAGTGACTTTATTCAACCATTATAAAACTTTCTTTTCTTTTCATATTCTTTTTCACTTTTTTTTTTTCATTTTCATTTTTTTTAGACAACATGATTGGATCAAACTGGATCCAAGCGCATGATTCTTGTCAGCAAGTACATGATAGTTGCCTTGGATCCTGCATTCCACGCTTGTTTAGGCGACGGAGACAGGGACTACGTTTCACACATACTACTATTCCCAAGTGTCTTTTTATTCCGTTTGGTCTAATTGGTCGGTCTTTTTTTTTCTTTTCATATATTTTTTCATTTTTTCTTTTCTTTTTCTAGTAACTCAATCACTCTATTTCATCCTAGAAGTAATAACACGTCGATGTTTAGTGACCCACCAAAGCACTTAGAGAACAATAGATAAATATGGAAAAATAAAAATAGAACGTGATATGGTGATATTCCGAGATATGGTAACAACTATCATGTTAATTGTGATTTCTGAGCTATGTTCGTCCCATTTAGTTAATTGGTTCCTCAACTCCTGCATTCAAAATGGTTCCATCCACTAATGGTGTCATCCTAAAGGCACAAGTTTCTAGATTTCGGAGTTCAAAAAGCACACATTTTTTTCTTGGTTTTTCTATTTTTATGATTTATTTTTTATTTTTTTACTAAAGGCAAACTAAACAAACATATAAATGCTCCCCCACACTTAAACTTCACATTGTCCTCAATGTGTAAAACCGAAAGTTCTGAATTCTGACGTAATAGCAGATAAAACGCAAAAACTGTGCAAATTGGTAAGGAATTTGGAAAAACTCCATTTCACATAAGTTGTTCAACTACGTGTTTTCTACACAGTGTACAAATTTCACAATGTTTTGATAAACGGTCTGACAGTTATGGTCTCTGGACTGAACTACGCGCAGTCTGAAATTTTCTGACGAAAAGGTATTCATCATAATTCTCTTCTAAGATAGATTATGGACTCAATGAAATTAAACATGGAGATGCAAATATGATATGGAAACAATAAAAAATAAACAAACGAAACAAAAATAAAATAAAAAGCAAAAGGATAAGAGATACAAAACCGGTGGGTTGCCTCCCACTAAGCGCTTGTTTTAAAGTCGACGGCCCGACTTAGCTTCTTGAAAGATTCATTCCCCATATATTAGAAATCTGAAAATTTGGGGATCCACCCATAGCACCTTATTTGCAAACACTAGCTTCACACAAATATTAGTAATATAAAACATAATTGAAGCTATTAACCGATAAAAGCTTCCCCCACACTTATTCTTGTCCACACTTGGAAGTGCATAAAGAATATAGGAGTCGGGTACTTCCATGGTTTCTTGTTCACAAACCTGCATAGTATGAGAATCAAGTTTTTCCAATGGCGGAAATCGAGAAACAAAGTCATTCAATAATGTTTTCGAAGCACATACATTCAAACCAATAAGAGGTAAAGGAGAAGAAACAATATGCAAAGGGTTAGACAAACCTCGCACAATCTCTTGTAGCACAGAATCCTCTTCATCCTTGAAAAATTCAAGTGAACTACTCACCCCTTGTATATCATGGTCCTCTATCAAACCTTGCAACCATTCGTCGTTCGTTTCTTCCTTAACCAAAGTCTCGACATAAACATCATCATTACAATCATTCACAAGTTCAATTGGGTCTTCCATAATATTGGTCATATCGGTCACATTCTCAACATACTCCTATTCATTAGACTCAAACCATGTTGCAAAATCTTGTAAAACACTAGTTTCATCATACTCATGTACCTTTTGAATAGGTTCTTGTTCATTATAAATATCAAGGATTGAGTCAACTACACTAATGTCATCCAATATCTCCAAAGGTTAGTCCTTTTCTACTTCACCTTGATTGCAAAAAGACTCCATTATATACTCCTCGGGGATGTCACCATAAATTGGTTCAAGCAATGTACTTTCATAGTCATCGTCACTATCATAAGATTGGATACCACTTCCCAAAGATTGGTCTTTCGCATAATTGTGCATGTCCTCTTTGTATTCTTCATTGCCTTGTCTTAAATATGAAACACTTTGTTGAAGCTCTTGGAGTGATCCATCCAAGTTCTGAAAATAGCATTCCATTTGCTGGTAAAACTCATTCGACATAGACAAAGTAGAATCACTTACCTCAGTATTGCTAGGCCAATTATCTTCCCTTTTAATGGGTCAATGATCATAACTACGATCATAAATTGGGCTAAACATACTATTAGCACATTCGGTCGATGAAATTGGTTCCACGCTTGGTTGTCTACAAATTGACTCCATGCTGGCCATAAATCGTTGCATCTCATCTACCAAACTAGAGGAAAAATTAAGAGAAGCACAACTATTCTCCCCTCTTTGTGGTTGCTCACTTACATAACCACCATAAGAAGGTTGGTATGTATGAGAATAACTCAAAGGGTACGTGGAGTATTGATCATAACCAAAGGATTGGTTTTGATTGTACTCCCCATAAGGGTGATAGTTGTCATAGTGTTGTTGAGGTTGATAACCGTACCCTTTGTTCCAATATGCTCCGTCCATAATAGGTACCTGAAATACGATTCTCAAAACTATGTCAAAATCAGAAAATAAGAAAAACTAAAAACAAAACAAAAAACAAAAATAAGAAACCAAAAATAAGTGACAACCGTTGCCTCCCCGGCAACGGCGCCAAAATTTGATCGTTGTCGTATGCGTCAAAAATAATTTCACTTTCTTACTACTCAAAATATAAATATAGCAAGGGCAAGAAATGATCGATCCCACAGAGAGGTCTAGGTTGTCAATATATTATTGGTTCCTTATAAATAACACCGGGGGTTTTCTGATTTTTATACAAGTAATAAAAGTAAAAGCAAATAAAGAAATAAGCAAACAAATCAAATAGAAAAGATATTGGTTAAGGATTCATCTTCATTCACTAACATGCTTTCAAAACAATAATTAGAATTGATATTTAATCTCAACTTTTATCAAAAGCCCTAGAATATCTTGATCGCAAGAATATCCCGCTAATCTCCTTTTGTCATCAACAAACACATTAAAAGATGCGAGTATGAGTTCTATCTAAAAGAACAACCTAACGTGTAAAAGAACTAATCAAGTTTAATTCCCTAGATGCATTAAGTTCTATGAAATCAGGCCAATCAAAGCAATTGAACGTGGAAAGCGCACTAATTCAATTTAACAAAGGTTATGATTCACATATGATCATAAGAATATATCACTACAAACTATAATCATATTTATGCTACTTGTATTCAAGGAATATCACTTTTACGTATAATAAACCCTAAACTAGCAATAGATGTGATTAGAGGTTCTACCAATTTGCAACTTGACAAAACAATCAATCAAATCATGTAACTATATTTTCAGATAATAGTAAACGATAAATACGAGACAAAACTAATTTATCATATCAAAGAATCATTCTTTGTGAAATCCAACTATTTCATAACCAATAATAAAATTAAGTACTCATATTCAAGGAGTCCATAGCAAGAAGAAGAAGAAACCCTAACATGTTTCTAAACCCTAGAACAAAGTAGTAGAAGATATTAAAAGATAATCCCAAAAGTTGTAGGAGTTTTCCTTTTATAGCTTTCCTTGTTCCAAAAATTAGGTCTAGTCTTCAAAGGTCCAATATTTAGAAGTCCACCAAGCCCACAATAGAGAGAAACCCATGTAGAATTTATGTCCCAAAACTTGTCACCGGAAAGCTGGGTTTTTGGCCGGAAGTTGGCCGGAATCCGGTCACCGATCGCCGGAAATTGTCGTCGCCGACCACATGAAAATTCACATCCGTCGATGGAATATTCCGCCAAGATTCCGTTATGTTTAACCGTTGACTAACGGTCAAAAGGGTCAAACCATCAGTCAAAAGTCAAAGGGAGAGAGTGAGTTAGCCACTGAGTCAGCATCTTACTCGGCTGAGTGAGCTAACTTGCACATGCCAGAACAGTCACGGACATGATGGCCGTGCCTTCCCTACATATCCATCACTTGCCTGCACCTGAGTTCATTCATTCCCTATTGCAAGTCCACCTCAGACTGAGTTCTCAAGGCCATCATTAACTTGAGCTGCTATGCCTTCATCCAACACACTGCAGCTGAAATACATAGCAAAAGATCCATTTGAGTTGTAACTCCCAACACCACAGATCACCATTCCAGTCCCTTGCAAGCTCCTGCTCAACTCAGCCTTGCTAGTAAACCCTCCATTCTTCTCCTCAACTGCAGAACATCTTACTTCCTTTCCACTCACACACAACCCACATCTTAACCTGCCATATCATCTCACCCACCAGGCTCATTGCCATTTTAGTTCATCACCACCTGCCTCTATTGCTCTGCAACACAACAAGTCCCTCTCTGCGATTTGAAATCCACCAGAAACTGCAGTTGACCCTCAGGCCTGCACTTTTTCTCCTTTGCAAGGTCACTGCACCAGATTCTTGATCTTCCATGTATATCAGCTACAACAACTTCTCCATCACCAACACCTCAACTTCTCAGCCTCCATCTCACCTATAAAATACCAATAGCTTACACATACAACTACTCCAGACTCCACTTCCATTTCCACCTGCACTTGTTCATTTACAACATCTTCTCTATGACAGCGTTAACTCCATCTCGAACTCCACCAACCCATTGAACAACACCACTGCTAATTATCGAGCATCTCTACCATCATTCCCTGCCAAATACTGCCAGCATCCTCTCCTGCAATTCACTAACTCCACATTTCTCTACATTGTAGAGTCTTGCAGCAGCACCACCAATGCCTCCACTGAATATCAACAGCTGCAAACATTCTACCAACTAATTCAATCTCGGCTTCTAATTCCTCTGAGATTTGACAGACCCATCTCTCGATTTCTAACAGCAGCAGCCATCCTTCAAATTCAACTGGTTCTCAAACCTCATACCCATTCCCTGATTCGAATACAACCACCTTCAATCTCTCATAAATTACTCGAGTAGCTGCTGTTCTTCAAGAGCACCAACACAGCAAATCCCCATCTTAATTCCACCATCATTTCCTCCAAATCTTCGCTTCAGATTTATCATTTCCATCAAACCCACAACACTTTTGTTCTTGATTTAACAGAAACACCAACAACATCAGAACCCAGCAATTACAATTCCAGATCCCCTTTCTTCATATTCTCGATCAATAGAGCATAATCAATCGAACCATCCTCTCTTCACTGGTAACACGAACAACACCATAGTTATCTCCTCTCAATCTCCTCATGTTCTCTTTGATTTGATTTCTCCATGAATTTCTACATGTTTCTCAATAACAACAACTCACAGATGAAATCGGGGATGAACTGTGTGAGTTATTTTAGGGTAATAAGAATGGAACAGCTATCAACACCCACTTTATGCAGCCACCCTAGTGATGATAAGGGATACCCTAGATGAAACCCCTTAACCATAGATGGATTTCTTTTATCATTCTTCCAAAAGAAAGTTGCCCCTTAGCATGTGGCTGGGTTCTAAATAGTGTTCTCCCCTGAAATGATAGATTTTCCCTTTCTGCTCAATTTTGGTGATTTCTCCTTCTTTTCAACAGTTCGACTCCAGAGTACCTAATAAATCAAAAGCGAACATAAGATACATAATTTCCACGAAAAATAGCAAAGTAAGCATAAATACTAAATATAAAATAAGGTGTTTTAGACACCTATCAAATTCCCCCACACTTAGACTTTGCTAGTCCTCGAGCAAATCAAACAAAACAAAAATAAAACATACAACTCCGTCTCGTCGAGGCTACGGTCACTTTAAGCATATATAACAAGAATTTGAACCCCTAGGTGTCCCTAGTGGACGAGTTTTAGTCTCGTGAAGGTTTACAAGAGGTCTGCCTACAAAACCTATATTTCCAACTCCGTCTATTTGTGACAAATCAATGAACGAATCCAAAATGACTACAGGAGGAGGTACCTTGCAAATTTAATTCATATATTAGTAAATAAACTCTAATTAGATAGTCGAACAAGCCACAATACTCGGAAACTAACAAACCACAATCACAATGAAAAGATTAAGAAGATGGATATAGATGTAGATGTTGGTGAATGTTCACAAGTGATCGATGTTTCCCATATCTGTCTGAAGGTCACTGCCAAGATGAACATATGCCTATTGGATTGAGCTACTGGTTTGAATTCTACATCAACTCACTGGCATATACAAGGGAGCCAGAAGTTACTTTATTCAACCTTTAAGGTGTTGGTGCCCAGCTTGTTGCCAGGCTACCCACCAACTTTTGTAATCTGACCTTCAAAGGCTTTTTATGAATTTTTATAAAACTTTCTTTTCTTTTCTTATTCTTTTTCACTTTTTTTTTTCATTTTCATTTTTTTTAGACAACATGATTGGATCAAACTGGATCAAAGCGCATGATTCTTGTCAGCAAGTACATGATAGTTGCCTTGGATCCTGCATTCCACGCTTGTTTAGGCGACGGAGACAGGGACTACATTTCACACATACTGCTATTCCCAAGTGTCTTTTTATTCCGTTTGGTCTAATTGGTCGGTCTTTTTTTCTTTCTTTTCATTTTTTCTTTTCTTTTTCTAGTAACTCAATCACTCTATTTCATCCTAGAAGTAATAACACGTCGATGTTTAGTGACCCACCAAAGCACTTAGAGAACAATAGATAAATATGGAAAAATAAAAATAGAACGTGATATGGTAACAACTATCATGTTAATTGTGATTTCTGAGCTATGTTCGTCCCATTTAGTTAATTGGTTCCTCAACTCCTGCATTCAAAATGGTTCCATCCACTAATGGTGTCATCCTAAAGGCACAAGTTTCTAGATTTCGGAGTTCAAAAAGCACACATTTTTTTCTTGGTTTTTCTATTTTTCTGATTTTTTTTTAATTTTTTTTTATAAAAGGCATAAAACAAACTAAACAAACATATAAATGCTCCCCCACACTTAAACTTCACATTGTCCTCAATGTGTAAAACCGAAAGTTCTGAATTCTGACGTAACAGCAGATAAAACGCAAAAACTGTGAAAATTGGTAAGGAATTTGGAAAAACTCCATTTCACATAAGTTGTTCACCTACGTGTTTTCTACACAGTGTCAAAATTTCACAGTGTTTTGATAAACGGTCTGACAGTTATGGTCTCTGGACTGAACTACGCGCAGTCTGAAATTTTCTGACGAAAAGGTATTCATCATAATTCTCTTCTAAGATAGATTATGGACTCAATGAAATTAAACATGGAGATGAAAATATGATATGGAAACAATAAAAAATAAACAAAC
Source organism: Papaver bracteatum (assembly GCA_023529315.1). Taxonomy (NCBI): domain Eukaryota; kingdom Viridiplantae; phylum Streptophyta; class Magnoliopsida; order Ranunculales; family Papaveraceae; genus Papaver; species Papaver bracteatum. Next base: position 322,878 of record JAJJWX010002607.1, read on the forward strand.
GAAACAAAAATAAAATCAAAATCAAAAGGATAAGAGATACAAAACCGGTGGGTTGCCTCCCACTAAGCGCTTGTTTTAAAGTCGACGGCCCGACTTAGCTTCTTGAAAGATTCATTCCCCATATATTAGAAATCTGAAAATTTGGGGATCCACCCATAGCACCTTATTTGCAAACACTAGCTTCACACAAATATTAGTAATATAAAACATAATTGAAGCTATTAACCGATAAAAGCTTCCCCCACACTTATTCTTGTCCACACTTGGAAGTGCATAAAGAATATAGGAGTCGGGTACTTCCATGGTTTCTTGTTCACAAACCTGCATAGTATGAGAATCAAGTTTTTCCAATGGCGGAAATCGAGAAACAAAGTCATTCAACAATGTTTTCGAAGCACATACATTCAAACCAATAAGAGGTAAAGGAGAAGAAATAATATGCAAAGGGTTAGACAAACTTCGCACAATATCTTGTAGCACGGAATCCTCTTCATCCTTGAAAAATTCAAGTGAACTACTCACCCCTTGTATATCATGGTCCTCTATCAAACCTTGCAACCATTCGTCGTCCGTTTCTGCCTTAACCAAAGTCTCGACATAAACATCATCATTACAATCATTCACAAGTTCAATTGGGTCTTCCATAATACTGGTCATATCGGTCACATTATCAATATACTCCTCTTCATTAGACTCAAACCTTGTTGCAAAATCTTGTAAAACACTAGTTTCATCATACTCATGTACCTTTTGAATAGGTTCTTGATCATTATAAAGATCAAGGATTGAGTCAACTACACTAATGTCATCCAATATCTCCAAAGGTTGGTCCTTTTCTACTTCACCTTGATTGCAAAAAGACTCCATTGTGCACTCCTCGGGGATGTCACCATAAATTGGTTTAAGCGATGTACTTTCATAGTCATCGTCACTATCATAAGATTGGCTACCACTTCCCAAAGATTGGTCTTTCGCATAATTGTGCATGTCCTCTTTGTATTCTTCAATGCCTTGTCTTAAATATGAAACACTTTGTTGAAGCTCTTGGAGTGATCCATCCAAGTTCTGAAAATAGCATTACATTTGCTGGTAAAACTCATTCGACATAGACAAAGTATAATCACTTACCTCAGTATTGCTAGGCCAATTATCTTCCCTTTTAATGGGTCAATGATCATAACTACGATCAGAAATTGGGATAAACATACTATTAGCACATTTGGTCGATGAAATTGGTTCCACGCTTGGTTGTCTACAAATTGACTCCATGCTGGCCATAAATCGTTGCATATCATCTACTAAACTAGAGGAAAAATTAAGAGAAGCACAACTATTCTCCCCTCTTTGTGGTTGCTCACTTACATAACCACCATAAGAAGGTTGGTATGTATGAGAATAACTCAAAGGGTACGTGGAGTATTGATCATAACCAAAGGATTGGTTTTGATTGTACTCCCCATATGGGTGATAGTTGTCATAGTGTTGTTGAGGTTGATAACCGTACCCTTTGTTCCAATATGCTCCGTCCATAATAGGTACCTGAAATACGATTCTCAAAACTATGTCAAAATAAGAAAATAAGAAAAACTAAAAACAAAACAAAAAACAAAAATAAGAAACCAAAAATAAGTGACAACCGTTGCCTCCCCGGCAACGACGCCAAAATTTGATCGATGTCGTATGCGTCAAAAATAATTTCACTTTCTTACTACTCAAAATATAAATATAGCAAGGGAAAGAAAGGATCGATCCCACAGAGAGGTCTAGGTTGTCAATATATTATTGGTTCCTTATAAATAACACCGGGGGTTTTCTGATTTTTATACAAGTAATAAAAGTAAAAGTAAATAAAGAAATAAGCAAACAAATCAAATAGAAAAGATATTGGTTAAGGATTCATCTTCATTCACTAACATGCTTTCAAAACAATAATTAGAATTGATATTTAATCTCAACTTTTATCAAAAGCCCTAGAATATCTTGATCGCAAGAATATCCCGCTAATCTCTTTTTGTCATCAACAAACACATTAAAAGATGCGAGTATGAGTTCTATCTAAAAGAACAACCTAACGTGTAAAAGCACTAATCAAGTTTAATTCCCTAGATGCATTAAGTTCTATGAAATCAGGCCAATCAAAGCAATTGAACGTGGAAAGCGCACTAATTCAATTTAACAAAGGTTATGATTCACATATGATCATAAGAATATATCACTACAAACTATAATCATATTTATGCTACTTGTATTCAAGGAATATCACTTTTACGTATAATAAACCCTAAACTAGCAATAGATGTGATTAGAGGTTCTACCAATTTGCAACTTGACAAAACAATCAATCAAATCATGTAACTATATTTTCAGAGAATCGTAAACGATAAATACGAGACAAAACTAATTTATCATATCAAAGAATCATGCTTTGTGAAATCCAACTATTCCATAACCAATAATAAAATTAAGTACTCATATTCAAGGAGTCCATAACAAGAAGTAGAAGAAACCCTAACATGTTTCTAAACCCTAGAACAAAGTAGTAGAAGATATTAAAAGATAATCCCAAAAGTTGTAGGAGTTTTCCTTTTATAGCTTTCCTTGTTCCAAAAATTAGGTCTAGTCTTCAAAGGTCCAATATTTAGAAGTCCACCAAGCCCACAATAGAGAGAAACCCGTGTAGAATTTATGTCCCAAAACTTGTCACCGGAAAGCTGGGTTTTTGGCCGGAAGTTGGCCGGAATCCGGTCACCGATCGCCGAAAATTGTCGTCGCCGACCACCTGAAAATTCACCTCCGTCGATGGAATATTCCGCCAAGATTCCGTTATGTTTAACCGTTGACTAACGATCAAAAGGGTCAAATCGTCAATCAAAAGTCAAAGGGAGAGAGTGAGTTAGCCACCGAGTCAGCATCTTACTCGGCTGAGTGAGCTAACTTGCACAGGCAAGAACAGTCACGGACAAGATGGCCGTGCCTTCCCTGCATATCCATCACTTGCCTGCACCTGAGTTCATTCATTCCCCATTGCAAGTCCATCTCAGACTGAGTTCTCAAGGCCATCATTAACTTGAGCTGCTATGCCTTCATCCAACACACTGCAGCTGCAATACATAGCAAAAGCTCCATTTGAGATGTAACTCCCAACACCACAGATCACCATTCCAGTCCCTTGCAAGCTCCTTCTCAACTCAGCCTTGCCAGTAAACCCTCCATTATTCTCCTCAACTGCAGAACAACTTACTTCCTTGCCACTCACACACAACCCACATCTTAACCTGCCATATCAGCTCACCCACCAGGCTCATTGCCATTTTAGTTCATCACCACCTTCCTCCATTGCTCTGCAACACAACAAGTCCCTCTCTGCGATTTGAAATCCACCAGAAACTGCAGTTGACCCTCAGGCCTGCACTTTTTCTCCCTTGCAAGGTCACTGCACCAGATTATTGCTCTTCCATGTATATCAGCTACAACAACTTCTCCATCACCAACACCTCAACTTCTCAGCTTCCATCTCACCTGCAAAATACCAACAGCTTACACAGACAACTACTCCAGACTCCACTTCCATTTCCACCTGCACTTGTTCATTTACAACATCTGCTATACGACAGCGTTAACTCCATCTCGAACTCCACCAACCCATTGAACAACACCACTTCCAATTATCGAGCATCTCTGCCATCATTCCCTGCCAAATACTTCCAGCATCCTCTGCTGCAATTCACTAACTCCACATTTATCTACATTGTAGAGTCTTGCAGCACCACCACCAATGCCTCCACTGAATATCAACAGCTGCAAACATTCCACCAACTGATTCAATCTCGGCTTCTAATTCCTCTGAGATTTGACAGACCCATCTCTCGATTTCTAACAGCAGCATCCATCCTTCAAATTCAACTGGTTCTCAAACCTCATACCCATTCTCTGATTCGAATACAGCCACCTTCAACCTCTCATAAATTACTCGAGTAGCTGCTGTTCTTCAAGAGCACCAACATAGCAAATCCCCATCTTAATTCCACCATCATTGCCTCCAAATCTTCGCTTCAGATTTATCATTTCCATCAAACCCACAACACTTTTGTTCTTGATTTAACAGAAACACCAACAACATCAGAACCCAGCAATTACAATTCCAGATCCCCTTTCTTCATATTCTCGATCAATAGAGCATAATCAATCGAACCATCCTCTCTTCACTGGTAACACGAACAACACCATAGTTATCTCCTCTCAATCTCCTCATGTTCTCTTCGATTTGATTTCTCCATGAATTTCTACATGTTTCTCAATAACAACAACTCACAGATGAAATCGGGGATGAATTGTGTGAGTTATTTTAGGGTAATAAGAACGGAACAACTATCAACACCCACTTTATGCAGCCACCCTAGTGATGATAAGGGATACCCTAGATGAAACCCATTAACCATAGCTGGCTTTATTTTATCATTCTTCCAAAAGCAAGTTGCCCCTTAGCATGTGGTTGGGCTCTAAATAGTGTTCTCCCCTGAAATGACAGATTTTCCCTTTCTGCTCAATTTTGGTGATTTATCATTCTTTTCATCAGTGCGACTCCAAAGTACCTAATAAATCAAAAGCGAACATAAGATACATAATTTCCACGAAAAATATCAAAGAAAGCATAAATACTAAATATAAAATAAGGTGTTTTAGACACCTATCAACCAACGTCCTGAAGGCGTTAATGCTCTCAATCTTACGGAGAACCGCCCAATTATGTTATTCTACATAGAGGTCATGATAAAATGCATGGCACCGAACACTCATCTAGTGGAGGCCTTTCGGGAAACATATTCACCATGGATCATAAAATATGAATCGTCACATGCCTAAAGCCGTGTCAAAAACATGTAGTATCATGATTTTACGATTTTGACCTTTATTGAAAATCCAACATCAACAATAACTCAAACACCTCTATATTTGATTAATACCTAATCGATTCAAATCGCGAATCAGCCCGAAACAAGCATGATTCAACCTCTTATCAATTTTCAAATTAATTCAGGTGCGACAACCTCACACTACTAAATTTATTTTGTTTCTCCATAAAGAAAATACATTTTTTTCCCTGTTGTAAGGATAAATCAGAAGTCCATAACTATTCGTCATCCTTGTTGGTTACCAATTTGCTTGAGGATGTACCAATCTAATACTTAAGGTTGTTTTGTCTTATATGGACTCTAATAGATCCCCAAGCAATCTTGGTAAACCCGTTTTACAACTCAAGTACATACTGAGTTAGAAGGAGACACAACTCCCGAAAGATACAAGTCCTGAATCATTTGAGACCGAATCTCTTTTCCCATGTTTTGGTCATATATTAATAAAAAATCACAGTCCCTATTTGAACCAGTTTTAATATTAATTAATATCTTTTTCTAATCCCGTCATAAGGAATTTACGTCCATATATTAATATAATCATCACTATTAGATCTTGTTACATCAAAATCAAAATTTGAGATGAAACAAAATACCTATCTATAGTTGTTTTATAAAAGGATGTAACTTTTTGGATTCTTATTACATATATCTTTTAATTTGCCGATGCATAATACCTCATTACTATGAACACCTTCTTGTTGAATCCAAAACTACAACTTGTCGAGCATGTTTAAAGCTTCTTGGCCTGAAACATTTTGTATCTATGTACTATCATCATGAGGATTATCTCCCTCATCTTCTTGTCTAATTCCATAGTTTTTCGATCAAAGCATATACGACTTGTTGGTTATCTAGATGATTAAGGAAGACATCCATACCTATTATCATTTACATACTTTGGATTAGAAAAAACGAACACTTTTTGGTATATACCTCCCTATATTAATAAACTCCAAATATTAATAATTTTGTGAAGTCCCAAAGCTATTGATATATGGAGTTTTTATTATATCAAATGAGTTCCGAGGGATAAAATTTCCCATTTACTATTTGGAAGAAGATTTGGCACTTAGCGCATACATGGATTTTAGAGGTGATGATTGATACCATTTGGGTACAACAAAGGAATGGGTCACTTAAAAAAAAAATACATCACTTATTAATAGTAACACTTTGAATGATGAACACTTCTCTTACACTCATTACAGGTTGTTCCTCTCTGTCATTACTAGCTGTCACTACTAGTGTCGTGTCGCTCTCTCATTGGTTCATTTGGATCTAGACCTGATTGGTCATTAGTAGTGTTTGACAGTTATTTGTATTAATATTTGTTTTCTTCTCTTGTTTTTGTAAGAAACACAATTGCTTTGAGTAATTGCAATCACTATTAAACATGTTCTTGAAGAACTTGTAATTCAGTTAATTGAATAATACAACTATGCTATCAAGAGGACCAGAGATCCTCACTTTCGCTCAAAACCTCTGATCCTTTTTTTCTTTAACACATCTTGCTGCTTTATTTCTTCTTCTAATCTTCATTCTTTTTCATCAATGTCTTTGAATCTTTATGAATCACGAATCTCTCAAATTCCTCTCAATCAAATCACCAGTATCTTTAACTTCAAGCTCAAGTATGACAACTTTATCACATGAAAGAATCTAATATTACCATTGTTGAAGAGATACAAAGTTCCCGGTCTCATTGATGGTTCAATCCGTTGTCCTCCTAAATATCTCAGTCTGGATGATCTAGCACTGGGAGTTGTAAATATAAACTATACTGCTTGGATTGATGATGACAATACCTTGATTTTATGGCTTCAATCAACAATATCAGGTGTTGTTATTCCATATGTAGTTGGTGCTGATTAATCAAGAGAACTTTGGATCAATATTGATTCAAGATTTGCTAGAACTTCAATAACTCACTTTATTCAATTATGAACAAAATTGCAATCGTTGAAGCTTGGATCTGGAACTACCAATTAATTCTTAGGGGAAATCAAGAAACTGTCAGGTCAACTTTCTGCTGCATGATTTACTGTTTCTGATGATGAATTGGTGGTTTTGATATTTAATGGGATTATGAATGACTACCATGACTTTATTACTTAGATTCGTGTACACAATCCACCAGTGTCCTTTGATGAGCTTCACAATTTTTTTCTCAGTGAAGAAGTTGTTATCAATGAAAGATCCAAATCTCTCTTAACTGAAGCAAATAGTAAAGCCTTTGCAGCTTTTCAGTCTCAACAAGATTTTTAGCAAATGAGATCCATTTCTTATTCATCATCCTATAGGAATTGTGGTAGAGGTAATCATGCTTATAATCCTTCTTTTTAGAAGCAACTTTCAGTTACCTGCTAGAGCATCTACTTCTAATCCTTTCTCACTTCATTCTCAACCACCACCACCACCACCAAATCCTACACCACCACAAAATCCATTGTTACCAAATGTAGCTCCTGGTTTAGACAATGTTATTTGTCAGATTTGCAATAAAGGTGGTTGTACATCCCTAGAATGTCAAACTCATTTTTGTTTATCAGAATGTCAATACTCCACAAAATTTAAGTGTTATGTTAGCTATAACTAACATTTTTTTTTTTTGAAACTTTAAGGGAAGATATATTGATGGCTAAGAGTTTACATATGATACTTCCTCTGCCAGTAACCCATTAGTGTTACCGGGAAGATCATATAACCAAACTTTATTTAGTTTATCAATTCTATCTAGCTTGGACAACACATCTGCTATTTTATTCTTCATTTTTTGCACGTAATTACAACACCAATAGCTAAATAACTGAAAGAAAATTTTAATGTCTCTAATAAGATTATGCAATCTCCAATATATGTTGTAAACCTCATTGTTGACAGCATCGACCACAAGATTTGAGTCCAGATCAAAGTATACTTCCTGTAAATCCATCTCATTTGCCCACTTTACGGCCTCCCATAATACACTGCACTCTGCATGCTCCGGTCATGATGATTCAGCTAGATAGATGCACTTTGATCCTTTGTGATGACCTGCAAAATCACGAATTATGAGTCATATGCCACCAAAGTTACTAGGGTAAGAGCCATCAGAATGAATAGTTAAAGTCCCATTAGGAGGAGGAGACCAATTCAAATTATGTCTGTTTTTCCTATTAGTGTTGACAATATTTTTACGAGACATATCTCAGTATACTCAGATAAGAACTTCTTGCACTTTTGAATGATGATATCTGGAATGACTGGCAAATCTTTAAAGACCTTATCTCATCTCTGAGTCCAAATACACCAAGCAACTATTGCTATTCTGTAGATATTATCTTCACCGATATGACCAGCTTGGAGATTATCAAAGAGACTGCATATCCAGTCGACAAGACTGATGTTATCTGGAGTATGAATACCTATAACACCAAACAAAACAAGTTTTACCAGAGAGCATTCGAGAATACAATGAGAAGAAGATTCAATCCCTTGGGAACAAAATGGACAATTGTAATCACCATTTGTAATGACGTAGGAGAGCTTATCTCTTGTAGGGAGAATGTTCTTCACACACTTCCATAAAAATTAATTAATCATTGGGAGAATAGGTAACTTCCATAATCTTTTAAAAATACACTTCATACTAGGAGAGACTATTGCATTGGCATTTTCCTCTTCATATATCTTTTTATAGGCAGATTTCACTGTGAATTGACCATTCCTTTTTAAAGTCCACACCATCTTATCTTCATAATGAAAATAGATTGGCATTTTGAGAATCAGACTCGCTGTATGGTCTTCAAAAAGAGTGAGGATTAAACCAGAATTCCAACTTGTAGAATTAGAAGAAAAAATTTGATATACATACTTGTAATGCTCAGCATTGGTGATACCAAGTTTGGGAGTAGGAGGATCATTAAGCCCTTGTACCCAGTTATGTTTCCAAATGAGTATCTTATGACCATTCCCAATACTCCAAGCATTGCATTTCTTAATGAAGTTCAACTCAGAACTGATGCTTCTCCAGGACCAAGTGGAGGATGATCTTTTTTTGATATTGAAAATATCACCATCTGGAAAATACTTGGCTTGTAGAGACTTTGAAAAAATTGAGGTGTGATCAGTGTATAATCTCCATGCTGATTTTGCTAACAGTGCTATATTAAACAATTGAAGAACTCTGAATCCTAAACCACCATATTCCTTAGGTACATTCACATTGCTCCGAGTTATGAGTTTTCTGCCTTTATTAGACTTATTTTTCCTCCAGAATTTTTGTTGAACATAATTCATCTTTTTGATAGTAGTGTCGGTGAGCTTGAAACTTGTCATGTGGTGAAAACGAGTATCATTTGTAACATTTCTAACCATAATAGACCTACCAGCCTCAGGAATATTAATGCATCTCCACCTTGATAACCTTGTATCCATTTTATCAACAAGAATAGAAAAAAGGGATTTTTTTTTTATTTCTTCCAATAAAGAAAGGAAGGCCTAAGTATTTTTCATCATTAAGATTCAATTGTATAACTTGGAGGATGCCACTAATTGTCTGACAGTGAGAAGGACTCATATTCTTGCTGAAGTAAACTGTAGATTTGTGAAAGTTTATTAACTAACCTAAACAGGAACTAAACTCTTCAATTAACTCCAGCAATTTTATTGTTTGCTCTAGGTTTGCCTTGATGAATAGGAGGAAGTCATCTTCAAATATTAAGTGATTAATCTTGGGTGGTGACCTTGATATTTTCATCCCTATTAATTGCCTAATAACTTCACAGTGATAAAGTTATCTTAAAAATTCTTTCATTGCCAAAATAAAAAGATAAAGGGATAGAGGATCCCCTTGTCTTATACCTCTAGTAGGCTTGAAAGAAGTAGAAGGCGATCCATTTATCATGATTTCAATTTGAGTTGTTGAAATACATTGAGAAATCATATGGCATAACTTATCACAAAATCTAAATTTCTTGAGAACTTCAATTAGAAATACCCATTCTACCCTGTCAAAGGCTTTTGACATATCCGTTTTTAGTGTTAGATGCCCAGTTCTTCCTTTTTTGTTCTTCATAGCTTAAACTAGTTCTTGCACCATGCAAATATTTTCAGATATCAATCTACCAAGAACATAAGCTGATTGCATTGGAGATATCATGTTAGGCATGTTCTTATTTAATCTCAGGGCTATAACTTTTGAGATTATCTTGTAGATTGTATTACAGAGAGAAATATGCCTAAAGTCTTCTGGCTTCTGAGCTGAGTTAATTTTAGGAATCAAAGTAACTCTGGTATTATTAATCTTCTTCAAGAGATACCCTGAGTGAAAGAAATCCTGCACCATTTTACACACATCATCCTTGACCACCATCCATTGAGTTTGATAAAATCCTGGAGGAAAACCATCAGGACCTAGAGAGGTCCAAGGATCCATTGTCATTAGAGTATTATGGATTTCTTATTTATTTGGGATGGATACTACAACATTATTCTCTTGCTGGTTGATACATAATGGGATATGCTGAAAAAAATGATAAATGTCTGAAGGATTAGAAGTAGAACTAATATTCTTGAAGTGAGTAACTAGAAGCTGTTCAATTGAAGACCTGGCTTGATACCAGGAACCATCAGGTGCTTGGAGGTAGTCAATTTTGTTTCTAACTCTTCTCTGATTAGCTCTTATGTAAAAGTATTTTGAGTTTTTATCAATATCATTGTAAAATATATCTCTTGACTTTTGCCTGTTTGAACTAGCTTGAATATCATTTAGTGCTTCAATTTGTTTCTCTAAAGATAGAACCTGAGAAGTATGATTTACTTGAATATCAGCTTCCTGAAGTTTAGATAGTTCATGTTGAAGCTCAGAGATTCTTAATTGAATATTCCCAAAAGTAGACTTACTCCATTTAGACAAGAGATGTCTAGTATTAGCTTGTTTATCATACAAGACATAAGCTGCTGAACCTGAAATGTTAGATGTCCACCCATTCATAATTTCATTTGCACAGGAATTATTTTAAAGCCATGTTCAAAGAACTTCCAGTTTCTACCTGAAGACATGATAAAACTTTCAGAGCATTGCTCGGTCGAACTCGCAAGCGTTGCTATCTCAAGCTTGTTTGTCAGTTTAGTTGCCAAAACTACAAGTCTTGATTTCTAGTCTACTTATAGCTAAGTCTCGGATTAGGAGTAAGTGTAGTTGAGCCTTCGACTCCATGGCGTTCATCGAATGAAGATGAAGAACTACTCAAGGGAACTTGTGGAACTTTATCAACAAAGAGGTATGTGGAGACTTGAACTTATCTATCACTCAAAAGTCTATCTATTATATCTCATATTTTGAGACAAAAGTCGTATTGCTATATAGACTTAATTTATACTCATGTGCTATTTCGACCCGAGTTTATATCGCTTATATATTTCTTGAAATATGTGTTGGTAAGCTTTCGCTTTGTTCAAGTTCATCTTTACTAGTGACGAAAGTCATGTTGGTTATTTCAATAACTTGAAAATTGCTTTGATGAACAATAGTTTGTGAATAACAACTATATAACATCCCCTAAGAAAGTTTCAATAATTGAAATGAGAGTTTAGAAAATGTAACCATATTTGGATATAAACATAGTGTGTTCTCACATTTGTGTAAAAGTCCAAAACCGGGAACTCAAGGTATGCGTACCCGTACACGTACTGGCGGTTGTTGGAAATCCGGGTGAGTATGCGTACCCGTACGCATACTGGCAGAAAGTTCACGTCCGTGAATTTCTGCTGGAGTTTGAAAGTGAAAAACAAACTCAATCTGGTTACTTAAGTATGCGTACCCATTTGCGTACTTAGGTAGGTTACTTTCTAAAATCAGTTTGTTCATGAACTAAAATATTTATATAATAAAGAATGCAATCTTTGCAAACCGTAGCTATAATGTTCATGAATTGATTCGAGTGAATCAAAATCGATTTTGCTTCAATTGTGGCTTGTATATTTTTATATGAGATCTAAGCAATTGGACAAGTCTCTAACTAGTTCATTTGAGTCACTTGAACTAGTTATGGTGAAGATAAATAAGGTTGATATGAAAGTGCTCTAATGGCTAACCATTGGTTAACTATTGTTGAACCAACTAAGTGTACACGTTTAGGTACGGTTACCCAAACCTAAATGAAAGTGCATTTCATTTGTATATAATAGTCTAAGTTCGATCTAATGGTTGAAAGATATTAGCTAGAATCTAATCAGGTTTTCATTTAGCGGTGAATATTAAATACTTTGTTACAAAGGTAACTTAGATTGCAAACCCTTATTCGGAGACTATATAAAGGAGAACTCTAGCAAATGGGAAACCTAATCCCCACACCTCATGTGTGATATTAGTTGTATAAGCTAGAGTCGATTCTCCTTTAACCTTAGGTTTTTCACGAAACCCTATAGGTTAACGACTTAAATACTTTATTGGGATTGTGAAGCCTGACCCAACTATTTTCGATGTAGTTGCGTGATCTGATCTTGCTGTTTCTATCGTGTTAAGTATAATAGTAAGATTGGCTTGAGATTGATATCTCCAATAGGTAAGATATAAAATTAATCACAAACATCTTCGTCTCATCGTTTGTGATTTCACAATATCTTGTTTTGTTAATCGATTAAGATTATTGTGAGGTGATTGATAATTCTAGGCTGTTCTTCGGGATTATAAGTCTGGGTTATCTATTGGTTCCTGTTCACCTTAATTTATCAAAAGACGGAACAAAACTCGTATGTTTATCTGTGGGAGATAGATTATCTATTCAATAGACTTTTCTATGTGAGATTGATTTGTTTATCAAGTCTTCGACTTTGAGTCATAGCAACTATTGGTTGTGGGTGAGATCATCTAAGGGAATCAAGTGCATAGTATCCTGGTGGGATCAGAGACGTAAGGAACGTAACTGTACCTTGAATCAATGTGAGATTGATTAAGGTTCAACTACAGTCCAGGCCGAAGTTAGCTGTGTAGTAGGCTCAATGTAGTCGATCTCGGATTCCGGTTTGTCTCGGTCCCGAACGAGACACTGGTACAATGTTATCTCGGGGAGATTCTGTTTTTAAATCTCGGTGTAATCTCGGCTCCAAGTTTTATACATATAATTTCTATATATGTTAAGATAATGAAATACCATCAATCTAAAAAAAAAAGGAACAAATATTCATTAAGTAAACACAAAAGTGGAAACACTTCAGACTTAACTGATCCTGGAAAACACAAGTATTCATTAAATGCAGTACTCCATGAAGAAGATAAAGTTGAAAGAATAAATAGCTTCATATTTGAATACATAACAAAGAGATAGATACAACAAAACAAAACACACATACAATGGGATACATATATTAATGCGTATATTGATCATGTTCGTAACTATTAGTCTACTTTAGTATTCAAATCCTCCGAAGGGGTTTGGCTCCATAAGATCAGGTCCTACAAGTTTTCTGTGACATAGTTTAAATTCTATATACTATGTAATCGATCAGTTAATGAGGAAGCATTTAAAGAACACCCTCCATTGATTCGGTAATCTTCATACTTCAATAATCCTACCACCATCAAAAATACCATAAGCCTCGTTAAAAAAACAGATACATAATCATTAAGTAGCAACTTAATGTATACTAAATACAAATACTAAATTAAAAACAAAAAACAAAATTCTTCATTACCAAAAAGATGAAAAACAACAGAATAATTCTTTACTAATCATTACTCATCGATTAAACAAACCAAAATAATCAATATCAAAGAAGTAAAAAATAATTGCTTCAATTTACATACCTTGTGTGAGTAGCAAGCTCTAGATTATCCGAGAGAGAAAGGTGAGTTTTTGAGATCCAGAAGGAAAAAACGAAGACCGAAGACTGAACTCTGAAACATCCTTGCCGATTTAGGGATTTTATTCTTTTTTAGGATCAGTTTACCAAAATAACCTTGTCTCGGTGACTCATTTCGGCTTCATCTCATCCGAGTCAACCGAGTTTTCCGAAACCTTTCCGAATTGGCAAAATCTTCTGTTTCGATGTTTGGTGATCCGAAAACGGAAACTGCCGGAATTCCGGCCGATATGTATGAAATTGACTACATAGAGCAGGCTAGAGTCTGTAGCGGCTTAATACAGTGTGGTGTTCAAATATGGACTAGGTCCCGGGGTTTTTCTGCATTTGCGGTTTCCTCGTTAACAAAACTTCTGGTGTCTATGTTATTTCTTTTCAGCATTATATTTTGTTATATAATTGAAATATCACAGGTTGTGCGTTGAATCGATCAATTGGTAAATCCAACCTTTGGTTGTTGATTGATCCTTGAACATTGGTCTTTGGTACCGTTCAAGTTATTTCTCTTGTATTCAATCAGGCCTGCAAATTCCTATTTGTTTGAGTGTGGATTGAATCGAGATTTTGAGATATAATTCTTTGATATACTTTTTATTAAGATTGAGTATGACTGTCTAGTTGATTCTCTTAAAATTATATTGGAGTTAGTCCATACAGATTGCTAATCAAAATATTGGGTGAGGTTGTTGTACCCCCGCTTTTTCAAAAACTATAAAGAGATAGCATTATAGGAACATGGTCAGATCCTAGTTGAGCTAGATGTTTGAGAACATCATCAGGATATTTAAGAATAAAGTCACTATTGACTAGAGATCTATCTAGTCTAGATTTAAATTTCCTGTGCCATGACTATTACTAGTCCAAGTGAAAGAATTTCCACTAAAGCTTATATCATGCAAGTCAGATTGTCTTATAGAGTCTAAAACTTCTGAGTAAGTAATAGGAGAGCTAGTATTTCTATCCAACACAATCATAGTAATATTTAGATTCCCTATAATAAGGACCAAAGGAATATACACAGAGGTACTAAGGTTTCTAATATAATTCCATTGAGCTGGTCGGTATTTGATATTAGGAGTACCATAGACACATGAGATGAGCCATTCTCCAAGAGTAGGATCATTGTTAACTATTGCATTAATCATGTTACTAGAAGAGTTCACTATATCTAGTTGGAAACCATCTTTCCAAGGAAGAATGATACCACATGCTTGACCTAAATAAGGCATATAACATTAATTAGGTAATCTAAGAAAAATTTGTAAGAGATATTATCCTATTATCATTTATCTTAGTCTCACACAGAAAAATAATATCAGGAGAATGCAAGTTGTTTAGTTGAATAAGGTGATCTCTAGTTTCCTTTCCTAAGAAACCTTGACAGTTCCAACAAATAATTTTCATGATTATAATATCGAGGTTTAAATTTTCTCATTGTTTCTTTACACTACGCCAAATCAGGGTAATTTTGACAGGCCCTTTTAAGAAATTTGACAAGGAAAGCATGTCAATTCATTTTTGAATTAGGATGCTCTTGGAATTTTACTTAATGATTTTCTTTTGGGAAATGTTTATGCTTTGGATGACTTGACTGACGTATTGCACATTCATGGAGTTGTTTGTAGCTTATCTTTCTTCGTAAAGTGGTGCATTCAGGAAGTGATTTCAAGGTTGTCTTAGTTGTTGTTTTATGGAATTTTGTGTTATTGTTTTTTGTTTAATAATTCTACATTATATAAACACAGAAATGCTGCTTCCTTGGTTGCAGAATCTGTGTTTAGCATTAGCATCTCGAAAATCCCCTTCCACACTGAGTGAGTTCCACATTTGGCCAGTAAACATGGAAAAATGCTTATGAGCAGGTAACATAGAAATTCATTGCTTTTGACCTGGAGTTATTTTGTTTTAGCTTATATGCATTTTTTGCTTGTGGTCTCAAATTTTGTTATTACTAGCTAAGCGGGTGCAAGTGTATCAACGGAGACTTTTCAAACATGAATGGGCTGCTACAGTGGAACAAACTTAATTGTGAAGGTGGTCGCAGAAGGACAAAGCTTCTTAGCTACACTGCATGAAGCGTTCCAATGGCTTCATTTCTTGATTTGGAGGTCTCTCATTGCCGCCATTTCATTGATGGACTAGGTTTGGCGGGAAATAGCCTTGCTCTCTAAGTTTTTTCTCTTGTTATCTCTCTTCTTACTTGTATAGTGTCTGTCCTTGCTTTATGCTACATTTTCCTTCTTCATTTGTATATGATGTACATTCTCAAGCTTTTAAGTCTCTTTTCTTCAATAAAAATTCTTCTTCTATCTTTACCTTTGTGTTAACCCTACACTTAACCATGAATCAAAAGCAAAGTGCCATTCTTTTTAACAGTTAAAATTAATCCAATGATAATAATATATTGCATAAGTCTATCATATGAGGGCGGATAACATTTAAATTTGTATTTCTATTCTTTCCTCTGTTAATCGCCTATATATGATTAAATTTTGTTATGCATGCATTACCAATTATACGTTCCCTTATTATATGTGCGTCAATATTCGCAAAAGAATGAAGTTATAAGTTCTGTATCATACCCGAATGTCCTCCCATCTACTCTTACCTCTTCTTCGCATTTTCAATGTCTCGTAATTAGATTTTGCCTCAACTATTATGTTGTAATATTATCTTCTCATTTGTTGTGCGTTAATTCTGCCTTTATGTGTTCGTGCGTCTTTATAGGAGATTGTTATCCATGCAAAATAACGTTAGCAGCATTCAAGGGTCTATTTGTGTTTTTTATGAGGTCTTATGGAGCCAAGGTATTCTTTTTGGTATGTCTTATGTTTTCCCAAGGTATTCTTTTTGGTCGTGCGGCAAAATCGCAGGCGGTCTTTACATTTTCATGTAATGACCCATTAACTTTACCTTATCATCTTTCGTATTATTTCCTCAGCAGGTCATATTGACGCGCCAATAAGACATGCATATACTCTCCCTTAAGTCATAGCCCCATGATATTGACGTCTTTTGACACAATTTATCTCCCTAATAGAGGGTTCCGCCCTTATATTCCCCCTGAATTCCCCTTCAAGGAAGCTTACCCCTACCGGGTTAGGGTGGGATCTTCATGCCAACAATCATTTGTTTTCGTGATCTCATATGAGATCACACCCTAGTGGGGTTTATTTGGGGCCGAGTGTATCATAGTCAGGACTTGTCAAGAATGGCCATGTACACTCTAGACGTCCCAGGCACTCTTGACTCAACTGTGTACCACGAGTCCCTGATTGAGTCTACACTCCTTAGGAGAGAGCTTAGTACCTTAGTCTTTCAACTAAGGAGTCTCTGCCGGATAGGCTTTTGTTTCGGCTCTATTCTCCATGACTCAGGCTCCAGGAATGGTATGGCCTTCACCCGAGCCATGCATTCTAGGATTTCCCTTACCATGACGCGCTTTAGGTCTTATTATTTCCTCTTGCAATTATGTGAACTAGGGTGCACGCCACAATTGGATGCCTAGCCTCCCTAGTTAGAGTTTTTAATTTTTATTGCCTCCTATTGAGGTATTATTATGAGGTCTTATTGTTTCCTCGTTCTTCTACTTGTAACTTTTTATGAAATATTCTTTCAAAATAATTTTTTTCATTATCATTCATATCTTTGATTCATACATTGCTGATTTTTTATTTATTCACTTATTCGCCTACGTAATAACTTAACATATCTTAGATTCTGTCTACTATTTGTAGCCTTTTTTCTTCACCATATTCGCACCAGTATTACTTTGTTAAAAAGTATTTTTATAGCTGCATCACCTATTTATAATACTTCTTCAAATATTTTTGGTTCCAAGGCTGATCGAGCATCTCCCCTATGCTTTTTCCTTCTTTATCCATCAATTCATACATTCCGTTTCCAGTATCCTTCTTTATAACATATGGTTCATCCCACATATTTTTTATTTTCATATTTCCTCCTTTCTTGTAGTGCGGTATTATTCACAATACAAGTTCTCTTGGTTGGAATTCACTTTTTATGATGCGATGATTTCAGTTATGATCTGATGCGAATGTTTTCGCCTTAATGTAATTCTGATTTATATCTGTCGCGCCTTTCCTTTTCTCTGCGTCCATGTTTTCTTGCCCTTCAATATTGCCTATTTATTATAATGGTGATCCATTTAATCTCCCTTGGTCACTACATCGACCATCAGTCTTTCTCTTGTCTTGTCCTCTTTTGTTGCATCCTTCCAATTTCTCCCTTTGTTTGCACGTCCTTCACTCTTCTTAACATCTATTCCATTACAGACTTTAGCTTCTGCGGTATCCCCTCTGATTATTCCTACACCCCGGGGAAGTGGGAATTTGATGCATTGATGATATGTAGAGGCCATCCCCAGAATATTATGTAACCACGGTCTGCCTATCATGGAATTATATGGAGATTCTACGTCAACTACACATAAGGTTATTTCTGTGGTTATGGTCTTTAGAGGAGTCCGCATGGTGACTTCTCATTTTGGCTTGTTAGCTGACCCGTTAAAACCATATATTTTGTAGGTGGAAGGGATAAGTTCTTCGTCTTTGCCACCCATGGTCTAATATGTGAGGTAAAACAAAATATCTACTGAACTGCCTGAATCAATCAGTATCCTGTTTGTCGCCCATGCATCTGAATCATTGTCTTCTTCTCCTTTCATCTTCAATTTTGGTATGATTTTCCAACTTGACCACCAAGGGGCTTTTATGTAATTCTCCTCCTCCTGGTACTTCTTTCACGCTGAATGTGATTGGTTGTTTTTGCCAATCCTTAAGTTTTGACACCTTTGCCAAGTTGAATATCTCATTTCCTTCATCATATCTAGCATATACGCGGCTCAATATATTATCATGAAAATCATCTATGCTTTTGAATGAATGAATTATTGAATTGCAGTATAAGTTCTTTGCATTCGATCCCACTTCTATTAAATATGTTTTCTTCCCTGTCTCCATTCCCGATGCATGTCTGTCACGTCCGTCAAAAATTCGGGCTTCTATTGAGCCGGATTTGACCCAATGGATCACTTCCAACCCAACTAGCAAGAACGGATCCTTGAGGCATGACTACGGAACATGCTTTTTTTTTTTTAAGAATGCTCATAAAACAAAGTACAACTACAAAATGAATAAAGGCGATATTATTAAATGTCTTTTCCAACTCAAATTCCAAGTAAAAAGTTTCCAAAATAATAATAATCACTAATGATGTTCTAAAATTTATAAAATAAGGACAACAATTTAAAAAGTATTTAACTAGAAATGTCTCTTATTAAAATACTTGGAAACTCCAAAGTAATTAAAAATGAAAACAATAAAAGTACCCGTTATCCCCATGATATCATATAGTACTGTCTTGCGAGAATACTAACATCTGAGTACTATGTCGTAAGCTTCCAAGTCCGCTTACTGCGCTAACTGCTCCTCAAACTCTGTGGGGAGAGAAAAAGGAATTTGGGGGTGAGCAAACCACAGCTCAGTAGGAATCTTAAAAATTAATATAGTGCACCGAAAATTAAACAATGCAGCGAATATAATAATAAAACCCATACAAGTCAAAATATTCTGAAATTACTTACTCATTTTAATCACATAAGACAACCTATAATTGTAGGTTTCTAATCTTGTGTCAGAGTTATTCCGGTAACAAACCATACTGTTCCCCCAACAGTCTTCCCAGGGTAGCCACCAGTGGTGGGATGCCATAAAGGCCTGACATTTCAGCAGCAGCAGAGAAATACGTATATCCAAAATTATATCCGATAAATTTAATCAATGCATTTACATATAATACTTATAATATAAAAGTAAAAATGCATATATACTCCAAAACAGAAATCATCTGTACATACAAAACAACTGTGCGTCAGGATGCATTTACCCTAAACTACCTGGACAGACTCCAGTCAATTTGGAACCCACTGTGTGCAAAAATCACTGACTCAACAAAAAGGAATGATTTAAAAATCATTTAGCAATCCTACTGCGGATAACGAAACCAAATTTTGATTAGTAGTCTGCTATTAGTGAGAAACAGCTGAATCCTAAATCTGCACATTTTGAACTTTCCATTTTACCCTTGATGTTTCTCATTGAAAGCATCATCAGAAATAAAAGTTGGGTCAATTCTGTAATCTGGAACATTTGTTGCCATTAACTTGCACTAAAAAAAAACTAATTTATTATCAATAGCCTGTACATGTTTTTAAAAGGTGAACCTGGCCTTATTAGATTTAAAAACAGAATGAATTAAATAATTTAATGTCTTAAAGAAAATCATAGGAAAGGGCTTCAATGATAATCATTCATTTGCTAGCAAAGTAGGTACGTACACCTCATGGAAAAGCAAAACTGCATGTGATAAGGCGTTGGCATACAATAGAAAAGAAAACTAGTTAATTTAAAATGAAAGGGACACTAGCAATGATTAAATATAAGAAGTATTAAATTTGAGAAACATGTACTTGATGATTCAAAGAGAGTAATTGATTATTTTCTTTTTGAAATCAGTATGTTACATGGCCTGTTTCCCTTGTTTTTGTTTACTTTTTTTTAGTATGAAAGAGAAAAAAAAAATAAGTGTACATAGGTGGGGTGTTCATGACCAGCTAGAAAACAAAACAGGGTAAGCTATAGGCTTTTTGTTATTTTCTTTTAAATTTTTTTTTCTCTTGGAACTGGCATATTGGGTAACGGACGGAAAGGTATCAGGTGCAGTGGTTAGAGACTGACATAAAAGAAAAAGTCTTTTCTCTTAACATATTTTCTTCCAAAATCCGATGAAAAAAAAAACATTTAACACCGACAGGGTTCATGAAACAGGGAACTTTGTTTATAAACAGAGGAAATACTAGTGAACATTTGACATATACAATGATAATGACAGACCTAGTTCATCCACAAATACCATGCAAATCAGGGAATAAAAGATGAAAATAGTTTAGTTTTTATATAATATTATGAGAAACCCCTACCTCTTACGCAATCCAAGAATTTTTTTGAAATCCTTATCACTCCAAGCCGATCAATAATCCAATTTGGTACAATAATAAATCAGGTTTTGTTTTTTATTTTTATAAAGTAGCAGAGATGAAAAGAGGAAGAAAGAGATGGTTCTTTTTATTTTCTAGGGTTTTAGGAAAGTGACAAAACAATATATAATATTACTAACCCTAAAAGTAGATGCAAAAGAGAGAAAGACTTATTCTTTTTCCCATACGTATTACTAGCCATAAAAATCATGTGCTCTACTAGGTAGTGACCCCATCATTCCATATACTAACCAATTGGTTATTTGCACCCCAAATCACAAAGATTTATAATAATAAGCTAGGATTTGTACACCTTCATATATATAAATCACTATGTAAACTCTTATGAGTTGAAACGGGCTCTAAGCCCGGGTTGAAAAATACCAGACGTTATACTATTAACCTCTGAAAAATGAATTTCTCCGGAAATTCGAGGCGTAGCTAAGTTTAAGAATTACCTCTCAGTAATTCCGGATATTTGTCTCGTATCTCAGACTCCAGCTCCCAAGTTGCCTCTTCGGAACCATGATGTTTCCAGAGCACCTTCACGGTTTTGATGGTTTTCCTCCAAAGTATTTGTTCCTTTGAGTCGATTACGCGCAACGGTTTCTCTTCATAAGAAACACTGTCGTTCAGTTGTAAGTATCTCCATTCGATGACGTGGGACGGATCAGCATTGTATTTACGAAGCATGGATACATGAAACACATTGTGTATGTCTGCAAATTGTGTTGGTAGAGCTAGTCGATATGCTACTTCTCCAATCCGTTGAAGAATTTCAAATGGCCCAATATAGCGTGGCACAAATTTACTTTTCTTCCCAAACCGCTTAATGCCTTGTCTAGGACTAACTCTTAGAAACAAATTGTCCCCAACCTGGAACTCCAATGGTCTCCTTCTAACATCTGCATAACTCTATTGATGACTTTTTGCCGTTCTCAGACGGTCTTGGATGATCCTTATCTTCTTTGTTGTCTCTTGAACCATCTGGGGCCCTATGACACTTCTTTCGCTAACCTCAGCCCAACATAATGGTGTTCGACACGGTCTTCCGTACAATGCCTCATAAGGTGCCATACCTATACTGGACTGATAAATGTTGTTGTATGCAAACTCAACAAGGGGTAAATGATCTCTCCAATTTCCTTTGAAGTCGATCGCACATGCTCTTAACATATCCTCCAAAATCTGAATCGTTCGCTCGGACTGACCATCGGTCTGAGGGTGATAAGAGGTACTCATATCCAATCCTGTTCCCATCAACTGGTGAAAACTCCCCCAAAACTTGGATGTAAAAAGAGGATCTCGATCGGAAACGATCGATAGTGGAACTCCATGCAACCTAACTATCTCCTTGATGTACAAATTACATAAAATAAGTACAGATGTCATCTGCTTCACTCGGAAGAAAATGGGCCGACTTGGTGAGACGGTCTATGATCACCCATATGCTATCCTTCCCATGTTGGGTCTTAGGTAATCCTCTAACGAAATCCATAGCAATGAAATCCCATTTCCACTCCGCTATTGGTAAAGGCTGAAGAGGTCCTGCTGGTCGTTGGTGTTCAGCCTTCACTTGCTGACAAGTAAGACACCTGGAGATGAACAATGCAACATCCCTTTTAAAACCTTTCCACCATAACTGGCGTTTCAAATCTTGATACATCTTTGTGCTTCCCGGATGTACTGTCAATACAGACTTATGAGCCATCGTCAAAATTTCCTTTCGCAATTCCTCAACATCTGGTACACACAACCGTCCTTTATAGCGTACATCCCCATTGACTCCTAGTGTCCATCCTTCATGTTGATCCATAGTACCCATCTTTCGTTTGATTTCTTGCAAACTGTCGTCTAACGTCTGCGCTTGAATGACCTTCTCCATAATCTCAGGTACTGCAACAACATGCGCCAGGTATGCCCTTTCATTGTTCCACTCAACAAAAAAGTCATATTTTTCCACAACCTTGACCATCCTCAATAAAGCTATGGATCCAGATTCTTTTCTACTGAGTGCATCCGCTATAATATTCGCTTTCCCAGGATGGTACTCCAACTTAAACTCATAGTCCATAAGAAGCTCGAGCCATCTTCTCTGTCTCAAGTTCAAATCCTTTTGAGTGAAGATGTACTTTAGACTTTTGTGGTCCGAAAATACCATAAAGTTTTCTCCATAGAGATAGTGCCTCCAAAGCTTTAGTACAAACACTACAACTGCTAATTCCAGATCATGGGTTGGGTAGTTCTTTTCATGATTCTTTAACTGTCGAGAAGCATAAGCTACCAACTTCCCTTTCTGCATAAGAAATCCACCCAAACCACTTCTTGAAGCATCACAATAAACATCATAACCTAATCCTGGTTCCGGGGTAACCAAGATGGGTGCCGTAGTCAATTGTCGCTTCAGATCCTCAAATGCTTTATCACACTCAGTAGTCCACTCAAACTTCACCACCTTTTTGGTCAAACAAGTAAGAGGGACTGCTATCTTCGAGAAGTTCTCAACAAATCTTCGATAATAGCCTACCAGACCCAAGAAGCTACGAATCTCAAAAACATTCTTTGGGGGTTCCCATTTTGTCATAGCCGAAATCTTTTCGGGATCAACAAATATACCTTCCTTAGAGATAACATGTCCGAGAAATAAGACTTTGGTCATCCAGAATTCACACTTGCTCTTCTTTGCATACAACTTGTGCTCTCTCAGAGTTTGTAAAACCATTCTTAGATATTCCTCATGATCTTCCTTAGTCTTGGAATAAATGATAATATCTTCAATGAACACAACTACAAACTTGTTCACAAAAGGTCGAATAACTCGGTTCACCAGATCTATGAATACTGCAGGTGCATTTGTTAACCCAAACGGCATCACGAGAAATTCATAATGACCGTAATAAGTTCCAAATGCGGTCTTACGAATGTCCTCCTCTCTGACCCGCATCTGATGGTACCCATATCGAAGATCAATCTTTGTAAATAACACGCTCCCTTCAACTGGTCAAAAAGATCATCAATTCTCGGCAAGGGGTACTTATTCTTGATTGTAATTTGGTTCAGTCGTCGGTAGTCAATGCACATCCTCATTGATCCATCATTTTTGAGCACAAAAAGAACAGGAGCCCTCCACGGTGAGGTACTTGGTAGAATAAATCCCAATTCTTCCAACTCATCAAGTTGTTTCCGTAACTCCTTCATCTCTTTGGGTGCCATACGGTATGGGTGCATCGATATTGGCATACTTCCCGGTTGCAATTCAATCTCAAATTCAATCTCTCTATTTGGTGGTAATCCAGGCAATGCCTCTGGAAAGACATCCAGAAAATCTCGAAATATCGGTAACTCTTCATATACCACCTTGGTATCCTCTTCTTCACTCAAATTAGTAAGATAAGCTATGTGTTCTTCGGTTTCATCCCTCCTTTTCATCCCAGGTAAGGATGGATTCATAACTTTCCACCTTTCTCCTTGGACAGATACTCGACTTCCATCAGATGATTGGAAAGAGATCTTCTTCTCAAAACATTCAAGGATAGCTTGGTTTTGTGACAACCAATTCATGCCAATAATGACATCATAATCCTGGAGCCTCATCGGTATCAAATCTATTTTCACTCTATAGTCACCAAAAGTTATTTCACAATCCTTGCAAAATTTACTAAGGGACACTACATTTCCTAGCGGTGAAGAGACGTTCAAAGTGAACCCCTTGGGTACTGGTTTCAAACTAAGATAAGCAGCAAAATGCAAGGATATGAATGAATGAGTCGCACCAGAATCAAACAAAACTTTAGCACGAGAACTAAAGATCAGGAAGTTACCCTCAATCACGGTATTTTATGTCCTCTTCTCAACAGTAGCAATGTGGTTCAATTGCCCCGGAATATTTGGCTGACGCCTTGGCTGGAATGGTGGTGCATTGTTTCGCGGCTGGTACGGCTATTGTGCTTGGAAATTTGGCCTCGGGGCATTCTGAAATTGATTATGAGTTGGAGGCCTAGGTGGTGCAGGTAAAGGAAACTCCCTCACAAAATGATCTTCCTTCCCACAACGATAACACCCCGAGATTGCATTCAGTTGTCCAGGTGGCTTCGATTTAAGACAATCCCTAGCGAAGTGACCCACAACTCTACAATGAAAGCAAGGTTTTGGTGCAACTACCTTCCCAGGGTTATCCGTACGCGGACGCTTCCGATGAGTCAATGAATCCGTCTTCTGGTTTCTCTTGGGATCTCTCGGCTCCCTTTCCTTATGGTTCTTGATCCAGTCCGCTTCTATAGATAATGCAGTATCAATGAAATCCTCATAAGTAGTAAGGAGACATGGTACCAACCTAGCACGAATGGCAGGTTTCAGTGCATCCTGAAGTTTTCTTGATCTTCGTAACGACGTATTGACCAAGTTATCCCCAAAACGTTCCAATTCAACGAACCTCTTGTCGAGTTGAGAAACCGTCATGTCTCCCTGATCTAAGGTTGAAAATTCAGTACACATATGGGCTTCGACCGTCTCAGGAAAATACTTTTCAAAAAACAGCGTTTCAAACTCTGCCCAAATGGTAACATTTCGGACTCGTTTTATCGAATCCCACCAAAAATCAGCAGCTCCAGTGAAAAGTTACGTAGCAAAAAGGATCTTGTCATTCTCTTCCACTCTCAAGGCTAAAAACTCATTTTGTATCCCCATTAACCACCTTTCAGCCTCAAGAGGTTCTTCAGTCCCCTTAAATTCCTTCCTTCCAACCACCTTCAAGAACTTTTCTAAGTCCACTCTACCTTGGCGTTGGGTTTCAACAACCTGTACCAGTGTTCCCAATGTCCCAACAACTCGGTCAAGGGTAGATTCCATGTGTTCCCTTCTGTCCTCTCATTCTTCTCCATTTGGTTGAGCACCGTTGGTGGCATCACGACGAGGAGACATCTTCTAAATAAAGATAAACGCGCACTAATGTTAATATCTACATCGAAAACCTAATTTTACTAATACACGCAACGTTTTATTTTATAAGGCTTTTAGTTATTTACCCCAATCCCAAAAGTAAATTAAATATGAAAAGAAAAAACTTGATGAAAACTAAATAAATTTAATTTTCCAAAAAGAATAAGGAAAAACATAACCTAATTCTCAAAATCGTTTCAGATCATAAGTCAATAAATAAATAAATAAAAATAATCATAGTGTATTTTTTTTTTTGTAAACCAAACTTTCAAAACTAGTAAGTCCAAACGCACGGTCCAAGTAAATCGGAACCATGCTCTGATACCAAACTGTCACGTCCGTCAAAAATTTGGGATTCTATTGAGCCGGATTTGACCCAATGGATCACTTCCAACCCAACTAGCAAGAACGAATCCTTGAGGCATGACTATGGAACATGCTTCATTTTTTTTTAAAGAATGCTCATAAAACAAAGTACAACTACAAAATGAATAAATGCGATATTATTAAATGTCTTTTCCAACTCAAATTCCAAGTAAAAAGTTTCCAAAATAATAATAATCACTAATGATGTTCTAAAATTTATAAAATAAGGACAACAATTTAAAAAGTATTTAACTAGAAATGTCTCTTATTAAAATACTTGGAAACTCCAAAGTAATTAAAAATGAAAACAATAAAAGTACCCGTTATCCCCATGATATCATATAGTAGTGTCTTGCGAGAATACTAACATCTGAGTACTATGCCGTAAGCTTCCAAGTCCGCTTACTGCGCTAACTGCTCCTCAAACTCTGTGGGGAGAGAAAAAATAATTTTGGGGTGAGAAAACCACAGCTCAGTAGGAATCTCAAAAATTAATATAGTGCACCGAAAATTAAACCATGCAGCGAATATAATAATAAAATCCATACAAGTCAAAATCTTCTGAAATTACTTACTCATTTTACTCACATAAGACAACCTATAATTGTAGGTTCCTAATCTAGTGTCAGAGTTATTCCGGTAACAAACCATACTGTTCCCCCAACAGTCTTCCCAGGGTAGCCACCAGTGGTGGGATGCCATAAAGGCCTGACATTTCAACAGCAGCAGAGAAATACGTATATCCAAAATTATATCCGATAAATTTAATCAATGCATTTACATATAATACTTATAATATAAAAGTAAAAATGCATATATACTCCAAAATAGAAATCATCTGTACATACAAAACGACTGTGCGTCAGGATGCATTTACCCTAAACTACCTGGAAAAACTCCAGTCAATTTTGAACCCACTGTGTGCAAAAATCACTGACTCAACAAAAAGGAATGATTTAAAAATCATTTAGCAATCCTAGTGCGGTTAACGAAACCAAATTTTGACTAGTAGTCTGCTATTAGTGAGAAACAGCTGATTCCTAAAGCTGCACATTTTGAACTTTCCATTTTACCCTTGATGTTTCTCATTGAAAGCAGCATCAGAAATAAAATTGGGGTCAATTCTGTAATCTGGAACATTTGTTGTCATTCACTTGCGCTAAAAAAAAACTAATTTATTAGCAGTAGACTGTACATGTTTTTAAAAGGTGAACCTGGCCTTATTAGCTTTAAAAACAGAATGAATTAAATAATTTAATGTCTTAAAGAAAATCATAGGAAAGGGCTTCAGTGATAATCATTCATTTGCTAGCAAAGTAGGTACGTACACCTCATGGAAAAGCAAAACTGCGTGTGATAAGGCGTTGGCATACAATAGAAAAGAAAACTAGTTAATTTAAAATGAAAGGGACACTAGCAATGATTAAATATAAGAAGTATTAAATTTGAGAAACATGTACTTGATGATTCAGAGAGAGTAATTGATTATTTTCTTTTTGAAATCAGTATGTCACATGGCCTGGTTCCCTTATTTTTGTTTACTTTTGTTTAGTATGAAAGAGAAAAAAAAATAAGTGTACGTAGGTGGGGTGTTCATGACCAGCTAGAAAACAAAACAGGGTAAGCTATAGGCTTTTTGTTATTTTCTTTTAAATTTTTTTTTCTCTTGGATCTGACATATTTGGTAACATACGGAAAGGTAACAAGTGCATTGGTTAGAGACTGACATAAAAGAAAAAGTCTTTTCACTTATCATATTTTCTTCCAAAATCCGATGAAAAAAAAAAAATTTAACATCGACAGGGTTCATGAAACAGGGAACTTTGTTTATAAACAGAGGAAATACTAGTGAACATATATAATGATAATGACAGACCTAGTTCATCCACAAATACCATGCAAATCAGGGAATAAAAGATGAAAATAGTTTAGTTTTTATATAATATTACGAGAAACCCATACCTCTTACGCAATCTAAGAAAAATTG
The DNA here is from genome assembly GCA_023529315.1 of Papaver bracteatum. Lineage (NCBI taxonomy): Eukaryota > Viridiplantae > Streptophyta > Magnoliopsida > Ranunculales > Papaveraceae > Papaver > Papaver bracteatum. The sequence goes on from JAJJWX010002607.1 coordinate 350,986, forward strand.
TGAAATCCTTATCACTCCAAGCCAATCAATAATCCAATCAGGTACAATAATAAATCAGGTTTTGTTTTTTGTATAAAGTAGCAGAGATGAAAAGAGGAAGAAAGAGATGGTTCTTTTTCTTTTCTAGGGTTTTAGGAAAGTGACAAAACAATATATAATATTACTAACCCTAAAAGTAGATGAAAAAGAGAGAAATACTTATTCTTTTTCCCATACGTATTACTAGCCATAAAAATCATGTGCTCTACTAGGTAGTGACCCCATCATTCCATATACTAACCAATTGGTTATATGCACCCCAAATCACAAAGATTTATAATAATAAGCTAGGATTTGTACACCTTCATATATACAAATCACTATGTAAACTCTTATGAGTTGAAACAGGCTCTAAGCCCGGGTTCAAAAATACCAGACGTTATACTATCCTTCTGGTGGTGGTTGTACGTTTTGCTGTTGCGCGACTAAGAAATGATTTAGTTTAGGGATAATTAGTGTTTGGTACTCATGTTTTGACCAACACTAGGCTTTGGTCTAACATTTGTCCAACGTTAGGGCTTGGTACCTGGACTAGACGTTGACCCGCGTTGACTAGGTTAAGTTTTAATTTCCGTTTAATAATTATTAAAAGATTTATATAAAATTTAATTATTAAGAAGTTTACTATCATACCCTTCCATTTTCTTAATAATTACAACTTTCTCATCTCCGATTCGACCCATCTTCTTCCTAGGCCCTAGCAACACAGTTCACAGTAGGAAACATTCATATCCAAGCTCATCAACCACCACTCGATCTCAATTCTATTAATAATCTCGGTCACATCACCTCATCCATTTCTCTCCAAATCAAATATCAGAGCAACCAATTCCCACCGATTACAATGCAGATCACAACAAACTTACATTCCCCAACTTCTCAAAAGTAGCTACCCTGGGGTCAAATAATCCTCAAATTGAACACACATACAGTCGATTGAACATCCCCATACAAAATCTTGCAATAAAGATCAATTCACAACTAGACAACAATGACAGTAGCCCTAGTTCGTCTTTAATCTGTGTTACATCCATTATTACCAACACCATATCCCTAACTGATGTAATTTCAGCCATCTAGAAGGCCCAACTTCTGATTCTTTCTTCTTCACTATCACAATTATCAATCCAACAAGACCCAAATTTTGATTCTTCTCACTTTTCATACCAAAACCACCACCGGAATCAAACTCCTAATCCATCATCAGAACCTTAAATCAACCACCATCATTGACTTTCAACCACAATCCTTCAAATACCACCTAAATCTTACCCTGAAATCACCACAGAATCATTCCCTATTTGTTCGAATTTTCATTATAGATCTCCTCCATCAAAACCCATATCTACTGTAAACCCTAATTTCTTATTTTCTATCTCTTCACTGATTCAAATCAGTGTTGATTTTTCCTTGAATTAACACAACCATCTTCGAATTAACACAACCATCTTCAACTCAGGATACGTTTATATGGTAGCTTTCAACGAAAAGAAAGAAAGAATATACAGAGGAGAAATAGAATGGAGACGACGAAACAAGGGAAACGGTGAGAAAATTTGTTGTGAATGAGCCGGCCTGTGCAAAAGAGAGAAAAGAATAGAGAAATCAGGACCGTAGAAGAAGAAAAATTATTTATAATCGTTGGATCAAATCCCCTCTAAGGATAAAATTGTAAACTTATTATTTGTTGTATTTTTATTTTATAAAATTAGTCAAATTCTAGCCATAAACGGTCAATATAGGTCAACGTCCAGTCCAGGTACCAAGCCCTAACGTTGGACAAATATTAGACCAAAGCCTAGTGTTGGTCATAACCTGAGTACTAAACTCCAATTATCCCTTTAGTTTACCTTGATCGATCATTTTTAGTATGATTCTTTGAACATTTCGACAGTTGTTGGTGTTGTGGCCATGAAAAAGATGATACACACAAAACTCTCTGCTTCTTCTTCCTGACGGTGGCTCTTGCCCCAGATTTGGTGGTGCGGGTATTTCTTCCATTAAAATTACGGCCTTCCAAATCTTATCTATTGTTGTATTTAGATGCGTCAATTTTATATCTTCGAATACTCTGTTGCTTCCACCTGGTCCTTGATGATAATATCTTTTTTGTCCTTCATACCTTTCTAGGTTGTCATACCTGGGAATCTTATTATTACTTGCAGAATTGTTAAACTATCTTTCTCTGTATTCCTTTTCGTACATTTCTTGATCTCTACTGCTCATTGCTACTTGCTTTAGATTATCTTCTTCTACCGCCTTCTCTTGGCTTCCTTGAGATGTACTTCTGACAGCATTTGTTGTTCTTGGTAGTAGGCTCGCATTTCCTTCTTTTACATTTGTGACTGTGACTGGATAAGATTTTATTTCTCTTTGATTTTCTTCGAGAGCGATGTACTCTTCTTGGTACTCGCGCAGCTCCGTCATTGTTATGGTATCTTTTATCCTGAATATCTGCGTATACTACAAATATGTTGGAAAAAGTGTGTTAATGAAAGCTAGTATGAGATTCCTTTCATCTACCCTTCCGGCAATTTCACTACACATGGTCCTCCAACGGGTGGTTAAGTTTAGAAAGCCCGCATTGATTCTTCTCCCTACGATGAATACCTTCTATATTCCTGGTCGTAACATGTTTTTACTAATGAAAGATCCTAAAAATATGGTTTGCAGATGATTGAATGATGTGATTATTCCCATGGGAAATCCTTCAAACCATTGTAAAGCTTCCCCTATTAGACTGGCGGGAAAATATCTGCATAAGACTGCATCATTATCCTCCCATTGAAACAGAGCTATGATGTACGCCTTTATATGATGCACTGCACATGTGGTTCCATCGAAAATATTAGTAAATACAAGTAAATTGCATTTAGTTGGTACTCCTGCTAGTTGTATCTACCTTGCGAACAATGTTTTTACCGCTTCTTTTATTGCTTCATCCAATTATCGTCTTCCTTCTTCTCTCCATGTTTTCATCATTGCTAGTACTTCTGTTAATTCTCTTAAGATTTTTTCATTCATGGTTTGATCTTGCTTCATAGGCCTTTTCAATCTTGCTTGCCTTACCCTGTTCTGGTGCATATTTTGATGCATCACCTCCTATAGTTCTCTTTCTTCCGCCTTCTCTCTTCTTCTTCTTCTTTTTCGTCTATCCCTTTCTTCTTTGTCTATCCCTTTCATTTATTGCATTGATCTGTGCGTTATTTTGTATTTCAGCTTCTTCTTCACGTTCTCGATGATTTCGCAACATTTCTCATTCGTGTAGTATTATCCTTCCCTGAATTTCATCAGTTTCCTCTTCCTGATCATAACGAATGCGATGATGTTCGCCCTATTTCTCATGTTGATTGCCTCTGCGGTAATATTCACCTTGCTGTGCGTATCGATCATTTATTGGTTGTTGTTCTACGCGATCTCGACCGCGCTCCTCCTGCATATTATCACCTACATGAAAATTTTCAATAATGTTATATAGTGGATACTCTTGTCTAATATCCCTGCGGCTAGATCTACTTCACCTTGACGTGCTCCAGCTTGTCCTTGATCTTGAGATCGCACGTGTTGTCTTTGACGTTGTTCGTGACCTTTGCTCTTGTAATCTAAGGTTTTCCTCTCTTAGCTCATCATTCTGTCGCGCCAAATTCGCGCGTGCTTCTTCTTCTCTTCTTATTTCTTCAACTAGCATTCTTCTGAGTTCCTTTATTGTCATGTTATCTTCGTTATCTCCTACAGGTCCTCCTTCCGCAGTTCTTTGCTTGTCTTCCTCCATCGTATCTGTATCTGTAGTGTGAACGCTTACCTCATCATAATTCATGCGGTTGTTTTCTTCTTGTACCTTCTGAATTTGATATCGAACTTGTCGATTCTGATTGTTTCTTTCGCCCATCCTTGATGATTATGCGTTTTCACCTCTTCTTCTTCCTGCAATTTTCCTGCTCCTCCTAATCGGTGTTGCGTTCTCTCCTTCAGTTGCTTGTCTCACCATATTTTGTTCTTGTAACAATATCTACTCTTGACAGAGAAAAAAAGTATTCTTCAAAGAATCTAAGATGCTATTGATGAAAGTTTTTGGTCTCGTTTTACAGATCTGTTCTTCTAAAACTCTCAAAGATTAATGACAAGATGTTGAAAAGTAATGAATGATTTTAAGCTAGGATTTTAAAGATCTCCACGCACAAGAAATCCTACAACCACACCCTTATGATAATCTATGAAGTAATCTAAGAAAACATAATGAAATACTCAAAATCTTTTATTAAAACTTAGAATAAATACAAAGACGATTGGGTAAACCTAACTTGGAAAGCAAATAAATTTCTCTCTCATGAATATCTTATCTCAACTCACCAAAAAGATCTCTCTCTATTACAAGGATCTCTCGCTCTTAATATGAGTTTACATAGTGGAGGACAACTAATAAAGCTCCTAATTTCGGATCTGGGGCGCGTCAATACCGCTCGTACATTTGTATTACCGCATGATTTCTTCACTGCCGCATAGATCTTCACACTATTATCGTGACTAGGTGACGTCATCTGGTTCATCATCCTGGATATGTTATATGCGTTCGTGTTCGCTTGATACTAAAGGAATTAGTTCGCATACCAAATAAGTGTGCGATATTTTGTACCCACAAAAATAATTGAAAATATGACGTGGGGTGCAAGTGATGGTGTAAATAAGACTTTCTCTAACACCTTCATATTTATTTTCTCATTCCTCGTAGTTTGTAGGATCCAACCATTGGAGATGGATTTGTGTTAATTGGGGGTGTAAAATCCTACTTATCATGAAAAACAGAAAGCTTCACCTCTACTGGAGACGATCTTGGTCGCTGGTTACCTCCAGAACTTGGAATAACCAAAATAAGTGCGGATTCCTCGTTTAATTATGGTACTAATGAATTGGATATTGGCATCGTTATGCAATTGTTTCCAGGTGATTGCAAAGGAGTAAAGCCGTCAAAGGGAACGTTCTCAAAAGGATTATTAGATCCAGAGGCTGGTGATAATGGTATATGTGAGTAAAATCCATATACCGAAACGAATGCAAAAGTTGTTGCCCAATCAAGTACATATGCATTTTCGATAGTCCCACATGAAAATGTAGTTGTTGAGATTATTAATCCCACATGGTTGGGTTATTTAAGTCCTGCGGTTTATAATTTATTAGGGCCTCTCCACTCATTGCCAATTGGTTTTGAGTTGGATGCCCGTATTCTAATATGGTATCAGAGCAGGCTATTTGTGTCGAGTTAATTGTCCACGTGTTTGTAAGACCCGCCGAGGCTACACGTGAGGGCTCGCTTCACCCGATTTAATTGTCCACGTGTTTGTAAGACCCGCCGAGGCTACACGTGAGGGGGCGTGTTGAGATTATTAGTCCCACATGGTTGGGTTATTTAAGATCCTGCAGTTTATAATCTATTAGGGCCTCTCCACTCATTACCAATTGGTTTTGAGTTGGATGCCCGTATTCTAATAGTAGTAGAAGAAATAAAACAGTACTTGTTGACGCAATTCAGTTTTATCAGTGTTTCTTAAAATAGTAGGGATGCCAACAGTGTTGCTGATGGCATCTCTAAACATGCGACCACCGATGAATTTCTCTTCTTATCTAAACAAACTGATAAATTAATTATTAATGCTTAGAGCAAGATCGACTTCATTTTGTACATTTTTTTTTTTTTGAAGCACTTCATTTCTTGTACATGATAATTCAAGTGTCCCAACGCGTCCTAAATGACTGGACCTAACTGTAAACATATAAAACCTGTTACTATCACCGGTCGACATACAAATACCCGTCCACTGGAAATCTCGAATCTTATCTAGCCAAGGGACTGTTATGACACTCTAAAAATTAAAACTTATATTTCAGAGCTTAGATATTTGATAATATAATATATTAATATTCTCACATGGGCCTAATAAAAATATAGATGCATGGTCGGATGGTCCTATATTTTCTTCCACATGATTCGTGGAAGGTACGTGTTATTTTTAAATTAATTATCAGCATTGCTGGATACTTATATAAGTAGGCACCATTGTTGCGGAATGTCACAAATAATCTCTTCAATCTACTTGTAAGTCGAGTAACCATGGCAACCACAACCCATATCTCTCTTGTCTTGACTCTTTTTCTTTCTGTTTCAATTTCTATTCGGGGTAGTGGTTTTAGTGTTAATCTAATTCATCGCGATTCTCCTCAATCTCCATTCTATAACCCCTTAGACGCCTTATCCGATCGAATGCAAAAGGCTGCTCATCGTTCAATCAACCGTGCAAACCACTTAAAGAAATTGTCATCATCAACCTATTCTGCTAACTACGCGGATGGTACAATTAGTACAAGTTCGTGTGTTTTTGGTTTTGATTACGTAATGAATATTTCCATAGGAACTCCTCCGCGTAATGTATTTGTCATTGCCGATACCGGTAGTGATCTTACATGGGTTCAATGTCAACCTTGTGAAGTTTGCTATACACAAATTTCTCCGGTCTTTAATCCCAAAACATCTTCGACTTACAAAGATGTTCCTTGTGCTTCAAGAACTTGCGAAAGACTTGTTGAGGAACGTAAGGATACTTGTGAAAATAATCTCTGTCAGTATTCTGCCAGTTATGTAGATGGTGATAACAGTACTGGAAACCTCGCATTTGAAACTCTAACATTCGCTTCAACAAGTGGTCGATCAATACAGCTTCCGAACATTGCCTTTGGTTGTGGTCATAATATGGGTGGATCCTTGAACGAAATGGTGTCTGGTTTAGTTGGTCTTGGTGGCGGTGAATTTTCTTTGGTTTCGCAGTTGGGTTCGAAAATTGATTCAAAATTCTCTTACTGTTTAGTTCCTTCTTATAATGTTTCAAGCAAGTTCAATTTCGGTAGTAATGCTGAAATGACAGGAAAAGATGTTCTTTCAACTCCATTAATATCAGAACCATCACGGAAAACATATTATTATCTAAAACTTGAAGGTATTAGTGTTAATAAAAACATGGTTCCGTTCAGAAGCAGCGCATCCGCCACAAAAGAAGACGATTACATAATAATCGATTCTGGAACGACTTTCACATATCTTCCAGAAGAAATGTATTCAGAACTTGAATCAGAAATTAAGAAAGCGATCAATGTTGAACCCATTATTGGTCCTAAAGGACTCGATTTATGTTACCCACTCGACGCATCCATGAAATTTCCGGATGTTACTGTTCATTTTACCAATGCGGATATCAAACTTGAGCGGGAGAATTATTTTGTTCCTATTGGCGACGATGTTGTTTGTTTAACTTTCGCTCCTTCGGATTTTGGTGCATACATATATGGGAGCTTATCCCAGATCAATTTCCTTATTGAATATGCTCTCGAGGAGAAAAAGGTTTCTTTCAAGCCAACGGATTGCACCAAGCATGGCTAATTAATTTATCTGTTATTTGATTTTACGTTACCACTAGATACAGTATATCTTTATTATTCTTTCAGGACCAACAAAGGTTTGTCCAGCACTCCAGCTGTTTATGGAGCAGATTCTCGGTAAGAAGTTGGAATTTCTGTCATTCCGCGATAATATATAGCCTGGTGTGAGTGTTTTATCGTATTCTTGTGTGAGGTTTGTAAGTTGCCGTTGTGTGGGTGTTATTAATTGTGCTATGTGGCTGATAGTTACGTGTTTCAATATGTCTTTTTCTCTTCTTTTTGTTTTGAATGGAACTAGTTATAATTGTTTGTTGTTGTGATTTTTGACAACTGATGTTTCACTAGATGACAGGGCTTTCTTTTCGTACCAGTTAGAGTGTGCCATGTGCTGTGTTCGACATGTCCCATGACACACTCTTAACTGGTACGAAAGCCTTGGCACATCACGTCAGGAGTCTAACAACATGCTAATAATGTAATGCTTCGCATGGACGGTGCGCCAAAACAGATTTTCAACACATATTCATAGTGAGACTTTGATCGGATAAAATGTCTAACTATATGTCTGTTCATGGTATTGGGATCTGTTGTACGTAGTTTCGGATCTAGTACTGGACAATTGTTTCATGACTTCCATCAGTTCTTGCAAACCCTTCAAATTCCACATAAAATACTGATTCTAGCAATGGGTGGGCACCATTTAATGAAGGAGAACATGGAGTGGAACACACATGTTAGGTGATAACTGATGTTGGACAGTCGACAACCATCGGGGCACTCAGAAGAATGATTATCGATCGAGTCAGGTACTGAATCAGATTCAGATTCCGAGTTAGCGAAGAAAACAGGTTGTAGCCTCACCTTCTTGTTCAACTTAGTTGAGGCCCTCCCCCATGCGGCCATGCTGCAAATTTTGTTTTAGCTCTTTTCAAAATAAATACGTAGAAAAATTTGTTGTAAAGGATAAATTAGACTTCAACAACTCTAAGCAAATCCAGAGGGACATATTTACAGGTAAGGATGTCTCTCTATTTTTGGGTATAGAATAAGACCCAGCTCCCATATCTATTTTTGGGACATATTTACAGGGACTTCGAAGTTATATCAAATGAGTTTCGGAGAAAAAAGATCTCCCAGTTACTATTTGGACGAAGATCTAACACTTACAAATTTTCAATATTAAAATAGATCGAATAACTGTTACCATTACGATCCCAAACTAAAAAGATGTCATCAGAGATCAAACTCCGAATGTCCCTGACATCTAAAAAAGTATCCATATTATTAGCACTGGAATTATCACTATCGTCCCCACTATCAATATTTTTATCCCTATCATATATAACGGGATCTTCACTTCCACTGGTATTTTCAAAAGGACCAAGACTGTACATTGATTTACTTAGCCCAGACCTATGTTTTAATTCCTCGTTAAACAACATCGAATGGAACCACCTTTTTTCCATAGAGCTTGCCTGCCCCCTATTTGAATGTAAATACAATAGATGAATAGTCATTCGATGAATAATCATTTGAATATATCATAGTAGTATATTCATTGATTATGGAGGTGATGGTGCCATCCGAGTACAACAACAAAAAAGGTGATACTTCCGATTATTAATACTCACAAAGACCAATTATTAATACTCACACATTGATGATCTACGAAGCTCATACAGATATACTTAAAGCACTCATGCAGAGGCGAAATTATTGGAAGGACAGAAGCTCCAAATTCCGACCTAAAAGATGAGAGCATTATCTTCTCCTAAAGGAGATTTTTATTTCAGGAACAACATAACGAGATATATCTAGGTAGCTTAGTTATAACGAAACATTTAATTAATTAGCCCCTGCTTGGTGCAATCAGTGGGCTTGAAAGAAACCTTCTTCTCCTTCAGAGCATATTCAACAAGGAAATTGATCTGAGCTACGTTTCCATAAAGGTAAGGTGTCTCGGAGCTAGGAAAGAAAGATAACAAATAGCACCCCCGCCAACAGAAACAAAATAGTTCCTCGCGTCAAGTTTGATATACGCATCCGTAAAATGAACAGTAACCTTAGGAAAGGTCATAGAGTCGTCGAATGGGTAACATAAACTGAACTCATTAGGACCAACAATGGGCTCAACTTGAATCGCTTTCTTAATTTCTGATTCAATTTCCAAATACATTTCTTCCGGAAGAAATGTGAATGTGGTTCCAGAATCGATTATAATGTAGTTGTCTTCTTGGAAGGCTTCAGTGTCCTTTGTTGAGGATGTATTACTTATGAATGGAACCTTGTTTTCATTAACACTAATTGCTTCAAGTGCTAGATAATAGAATGTTTTTTCGAACGGATTTGATAGTAGTGGAGTGGAAAGAACATCTTTTCCAGTCATTTCAGCATTACTGCCAAAAATGAACTTACTTGAGACATCATGAGAAGGAACTAAACAGTAAGAGAATTTTGAATCAATTTTTGAACCCAACTGCGAAATCAAAGAAAGTACACCGCCACCGAGACCAATTAAACCAGACCCCTTTTCGTTAAAGTTTCCTCTTGCAGTGTTATGACCACAACCAAATGCAATATTCGGAAGTTGAATTGAGCGACCACTTGTTGAATCAAATGTTAGAGTTTCAAATGCAAGATTTCCATTACTGTAAGAACCATCTCCATAACGGACAAGATACTGACAAAGTGTATTTTCACAAGTGTAACGGTCCTCGCTAAGTCTTTCACAAGTTCCTGAAGCAACAAGGAACATCTTTGTAGGTTGAAGAGGTTTTGGGATCAAAGAGTGGAGAATCTTGTTTGTAACAATTTTCACAAGGTTTACACTGAACCCATGTAAGATCACTACCGGTATCGGCAATGGCAAATACATTAAGAGGAGGAGTTCCTAGAGAAATATTCATTACGAATTCGATACCAATAGCACTCAAACTTGTACTGATTGTATCATCATCGTGGTTAGATGACATTGATGAATAGGTCGATGATGATAATTTCTTAAAGTGGTTGGCACGATTAATTGAACGATGAACAGACTTTTGCATACGATCAGATAAGGTGTCTAAAGGGTTGTAGAATGGAGACTGAGGAGAATCACGATGAATTAGATTAACACTGAAACCACTACCCCGAACAGAGATTAAAACAGAAAGAAAAAGGATAAAGAGAAAGGAGAAATGGGTTGGGGTTGCATTAGTTACTGTGTTTAAAGGGATTGAAGACAATATTTGTGATATTGCGGATCAACAGCGCCCATTTATAGAAATATACTGTGTTTAGGACTGCTGATTAACATGCATGTTCGATTGCTTCTTGCACCATGGAAAAGGTATGGAAACCCAAATCAGAGGTAACTATCTCTATTCATGGTGATAATGCGTTTGTTTTCAATTTTGTTAATGAGGAAGATAGAAGGGTCGCTCTTGAACATGGAGCTTTCTACATAGCTGGAAAATTGTTCATAGTTAGACCCCTTTGATTGAGCAGTCCATTGCGGAGATGAAGACAATTCCTATCTGAATTTTGATTTACAATGTCCCATTACATCTTTGGAACAAGTTAGGCCGCTAATGATGGATGAACATACTAATAAGAAAACAAGACTCACTTATGCTAGAGTCTGTGTCGAGATTAACTCTGATTGCTCATTCCCTAGCCTAATTCCTCTTTGGATCGATGGTATTCATATTATGGATCTTCCCGTGGAGTACCAATGGAAACCATCTAAGTGCACTAAATGCGCATATTTTGGTCACAATGCTAGCTCTTGCTCAGTAACAGGTGTGAAGAAAAAAGCTCGCTGGAATTCCAAGAAAAACCAAATGCATTCTAATTCAGGGTCAAAGGACAAGGAATTGGATATTGCATTAGAAAATAGTATTAAAGATAGTGATGAGGCTGTCGGAGTTGGAATTCCAGGAACTTGCAGCCAAATATGGAAGACATGCAACAAGTGTTGCTGGACAAAGTTGTAGGTGAAAGAAATGCAACTGACGGTGTCCAACATACTGTAGGAGTTGTGGATACTGCGAATTTAGAGGTGCTCAGCTCAAATAGGGTTGCAGAAGTCTCAAAGAAAACTGTAGAGAGTGGTGATGTAATTGAAGAGCCTTTTATTAAAAGTAAGACGTACGCTAAAAGGAAAAAAAGCTCAGGCAAGAAGGGTAATTCACATGAGAAAATTCCAATATGTTACTTGAATCCCTATAATGTTTTAGGATCAGATCACGAAACGGTTATTTCAGAGATTCCTAAAAGCACAGAAAACTATTCAAGAGTGCTAGAGGATTGTGATATAGCTCGAATCTTTGTAGAGAAGCTGCCAGAAAATTTGGAAGATGACCCTCAAGTAGATACATCTGAAGATTCTAATGAAGAATCTGAATATGAGACAGACAATGACGTCTTGGATGTCTCAAAGGTAAAGTCAGTTGAAGAGGTCGGTCGGTGGAAACCGATGTCTAAAGAACAAAACATGGAAAACTTATGAAGTTTAGTTCATTGCTTTGTCCTCCTCGTGGATGTAAAGAAACCGAGGTTAAGAAAATCCTTGGTGGGATTGTAGATTCTTTCCATTCCTCGAAAACAATCAAGGATTTGGGTCCTAGCACCGATGATTTGGGTAGAGGGAAAAGAACCCCTATACCCAAGAAGAAGTTATAGGAATTGGTGTGTGTTTAGGCTTGTCATTGTGATGTTGAGCAGTTGTCTTCGTATATGTTTTCATTACAGCTTGTTTGGGTCGGCTTTTGCCTTATCTTGTTGCGCTTAGGTGCTTCTCATCTTGTATTTCTCTTTTTCTTTTTCAATAAAATTTTAACCTTTTAATTCGAAAAAAAAACATGCATGCTCGATGAAGTATCTTAACTAGATTGAGAGATTTCTAGTGGACGTATGCATGCAGTCCATCGACGATAGAAACAGGTATTTCATGCGTACAGTTTGTGAACGATTATGAAAGCTCTCTTAACCTCATTAGGTTTACGAGAGATGTATTTATAATACTCTATATGGATACAAATACTATTGGACTCTAGATACATGGATCCAAACATACATATGGACCGAATATAAACAAATACATTCTACACCCCCCCTTAAGCTGTACGCGGTGGTAAGAAACGTGAAATATTGTTACAAAGATAAAGAAACCTGGACGACGATAAACCTTTGGTGAACAAGTCCGCAAGCTGATGCTCAGTCGAAATATACCGCAGATGCATTAGACCAGAAGCAAGGCGTTCATGAACAAAATGATAGTGAATCTGAATGTGTTTGGAACGATAATGTTGGATTGGATTAAGATCCAGATATGTGGAACTAATGTTGTCATAGTAAAGCATAGGAGGCTGCTGTAAAGTAACTCCCAGATCACGTAATAGGTAACCAATCCAAATAAGCTCAGCTGAAGAAGAAGATAAAGCACGATACCCAGCTTCAGTACTACTAGTAGAAACCGTAGGTTGCTTTTTAGAACCCCAGGAGATAAGGTTTCTCCCAAAAAAGACACAATGACCAGTAGTGGACCTAGAGATGTTAGGATAACCACCCCAATCTGCATCCAAGTAAGCTGTGAGGTGTAAAGGTGAATCACGCCAGAAGCAAATACCGTGACCTAGAGTGCCCTTGAGATACCGAAGAATGCGTTTAACAACCATGAAATGTGTTTGAGTAGGTCGATGCATAAACTGACTAACTTGATTTACAGCATAAGTGATGTCCGGACGTGTCATGTTAAGATACTGTAAACCACCAACTAAACTCCGATACAAGGTTGCATCAGAAAACAAAACATCATCATTAGAGTGCAGCTTAGAGCGTGGAGACACCGGAGTAGAAACGGGTTTCGAATCCATGAGATCAACTTTCTTTAAGAGATCTAAAGTGTATCGATTTTGAGTTAAAGCAATACCAGAAGAATTACGAGTAACCTCTAAACCCAAAAAATAGTGTAAGTCGCCCAAATCAGTCATGGCAAATTCAGTATGTAGCTTGGGTAATAAGGTTTGGATGCCCATAGTGTCACTGCCAGTGACAATAATGTCATCAACGTATAATAAAAGAATAATAATACCTGCTGAAGAGTGCTTGATTAACATTGAATGATCAGACTGTGAAGACTTAAAACCCAGAGATAAAGCAAAAACGAGGCAAAACGATGATACCAAGCTCGAGGCGCCTGCTTTAAGCCATAAAGAGCTTTGTGAAGTAGACAGACATGGTTAGGGAACCTCGGATCAACAAACCCATGAGGTTGTGCCATATAAACCTCCTGATCAAGTGAACCATGAAGAAAGGCATTTTTAACATCGAGTTTCTTGATCGGCCAAGAAGAAGAAACTGCTAAACTAAGAACCAACCGAATAGTAACTGGCTTGACAACGGGACTAAACGCCTCATCATAGTCAATCCCATGCTGTTGAGAGTAACCCATAGCAACTAAACGAGCTTTGCGTCTGTCAAGAGAACCGTCTGATTTCTGTTTAACATGATATACCCATTTGATACCAACGATATTCATACCGGGACGCCAGGGTACAAGTGACCAAGTGCGATTGCGAAGCAAGGCATTGATTTCGTCCAGCATAGCAGCCCACCATTCCGGAGACTTTGACGCCATAGTGAAACTCGTGGGTTCAGCAGGTAAAGAATCATATTGAGATAGAAAATAGTGCATCACAGGATACCTTGTAGAGAAACAGCCCTTAAAACTGCATGGCTGAATTGTGTGATCCTTTAATCTGGTAACCATAGGATGCACGTTAGTTTTCGATGGTGGGAGCTCGTGAACACCGGGCGATGCTGGCGAATCAGAGGTAGGTGATGCGGATAGCACAGGTTCGGGAGAAGATGGATTATACGCAGAAGTAAAAGCTATAGGAGACTGTGAAGGAAAAGAGCCAAATAAAGGAGAGGTGATACTAGGAGAGTCCAGCAAGGTAGGAGTGATAGAAGTAGTGGAAAATGGAGACGAAGGAGATATAGGGGAAGGAGAAATAGGTGGATGTGTTGGATACAAAGGAAGGTGGGTAGCCGCAACTGTATGAGGCCAAGTAAGAAGAGTATGAGTGGCTGAAGATTTGGATTTGCGATGAAGTTCAACACCAACATCAACAGGATATGGGAAAACAGATTCATCAAAAACAACATGACGAGAGATGTAGACACGATTGCTATTGACCTCTAAACATTTATAACCCTTATGCCGATCACTATAACCAATAAACACACATGGAAGAGTTTTTGGTTGTAACTTGTTGTGACAAAAATGAGATAAAAGAGGATAACAATGACATCCAAAAGCCTTCAAAAAATTATAAGGAGGAGAATGATGATGCACATCAAAGTAAGGAGAAGTATTCGACAAAGATGGTGTTGGAAGTCGATTTATTAAATAAGTGGATGTAGCATAAAATTTAGCCAAAAAATGTTCAGGAAGACCACTTTGTAACATCAATGCACGACCAGTTTCAGTGATATGTCGAATTTTTCGTTCGGATAAACCATTTTTTTGAGGTGTGTTAGGACACGAAGAACGACTTTGAATTCCATTTGCATGCAAATATGTTTTTAGAGGATCATTATACTCAGTTCCACCATCAGTTTGTAGAACAAGAATGGATGTGGAGAATTGTTTTTCAACCATGGTTTTGAAGTTTAAAAAGCAATTAAACACCTGAGTTTTGTCGGACAAAAAATAAATCCAAGTGAAGCGTGAGCATTCATCCACAAATAGAAAAAAATATCGAAAACCACAATTAGATTGAAAAGGTGCAGGACCCCATAAATCAGAATGAATAATGGAACCAATTTTATTCGAATAAGATGTGCGAGACTGAAAAGGGAGACGATGATGTTTGGCACCAACATAGCTAGAACATACAGACGGAATAGAAGATGCAGAAGAATCTAAAGATAAAAACTTATTGTGCTTAAGAGAAAGGAAAATATTATTGTTCGGATGACCTAAACGCATGTGCCATACATATGGACTAGCACGAACACCAATAGTGGTAGCAGAAAAGGCTGAGGTAGATAGTTATTGTAAACGAGAGAGAGTACTGCAAGAAAGTGGATACGTGCCAGCTTCATTCTTGATTGTGTGTTTGTTTTTGACCGTACACGGGCAAGAATGAAGCTGGCATGTATCCACTCTCTTGCAGTACTCTCTCTCGTGTGAGTTGTCCAACAGAAACAAGATTCTTGACAATAGAAGGCACATGAAGAGTGTTTTTCAAAGGTAACGTTGATGCAGAAGAGGTAAGAGTGATATCACCAATTCCTGATAATGGTAAAATTTTACCATTACCTACAAGAACTTTATCATTACCATTATAATCCACCCGATTCATCATCTGAGAAGCATCAGATGTCATATGAGAAGATGCAGCCGTGTCAGCAAACCAATGATTTTCATACGGCATAGATTGAACATGCATTACCGAAAAAGACTGAGGTAAATCAATAGTCTGTGCTTGAGTGAGACGAGCACAACTTTGAGCGGTATGTCCAGTATCACCACACCACTGGAAGGTGATGGTAGTCTGTGGATACGGACCAAGTACAAATGGTAATCCATTGTTTCCATGATTTGAGGACCAATTCCCACGACCATATGGTCTGTTGTAGCCATTATGAGGTTGAAAACCTCCATTGTTCCCTCGTCCAAAGCCATTGGATTGCCAGTTGCCATGAGAATAATTATTAGATCCTCCACCAGTGTTCCAGTTGCCACGACCACCATTCCAAGTATTACGACCACTATTGTTCCAGTTGGCACGTCCTGAGCCACCACCTCGTCCACGAAACGAACCATCAGAATTATTGTAGGAACCATAACCACGAGAGAAGCCACCAGAGTTGTTGTAAGACGAGTTACCAGAGTTTTTGTAGGATGATCGGCCACGACCAGAGGATGGAGCACCAGCAAAGAAGGTTGTTGGTTGTTGAAGCTCAGAGACATTAGTTTGAAGATTCTGTAGGTATTGCAGATGAGATTCGTGGTGAAGAAGCAAGGCATGCAACTTAGTGAACGTTGGTAAGGAGGTTCGATCAATAACCGCAGTGTAAATATTTCTCCAATCAGCACCCAAGCCACGTAGAGTTGTAGATACAAGCTCAAGATCAGAAACAAGTTGCATGTTAGCGACCAAGGAGTCTAAGATTTCTTTGATCTTCAAGATATATTCAGAGATAGATAAGTTACCCTTTTGGATTGTTGAGATATTAGCTTTGAGTTGGATAATACGAGCTGGATTAATAGTTACATAAGTGCTGCGAAGATATTTCCATATTGCACGAGAATTTCCACGACGAACGCATTCAGCTTTTAAGGGATCTGTAAGAGAGAAGTTTATCCAAGAGATGATGGTTTGATCAATAACTTCCCATTCTTCATAAGCAGGGTTTGCTGATTTTCTTCAGTGAAAGAATCAGTAAGATCTTTTGATGGTATCGCATAGGTATCTTCAAGATATTTGTAAAGACGTTAGGACTTGAGGATGGGAATAATTTGAGATTCCCAGAGAAGGTAATTAGTTCTGTCCAGGAGAACGATTTTGGTAGAAGAAGGTAGATGCGGTGCTTTGTCAGAAGATAACATGAGAGAACCAATACTAACAGATGCAGAAGCAGCAATGGTTGGAGATCCGACTTCAGAGATAGCTGGACTGGTTTGCGATACAGTTGACATGGTAGGAGAAGAAGAAAAACAAATAAAGAAGATTAGAATAGGGTTATGCGAAGTGGATTGAAGAAGAAAAGTTTTTGAGGCTTGGGTTGTGAATAAGAAAAGTTTTTGAGGCTAGGGTTTAAGGTAGAGAGATCGTTCTGGCTCTGATACCATGAACGATTATGAAAGCTCTCTTAACCTCATTAGGTTTACAAGATATGTATTTATAATACTCTATATGGATACAAAGACTATTGGACTCTAGATACATGGATCCAAACATACATATGGACCGAATATAAACATATACATTCTACAGTCTGGTCTACTCATTTAGAACCCGTTAAAGGGATACTTGAAAAATCGTGTAAAACAAATAACGCTGAGACCCATAAACACGACAACAAGACCTTCGACGTACAAAATGGTACCTATTTTTAATTATCTTGCTCTCTTTTTACCTGTTTTTTATTATCTTGCTCTCTTTTCCGTTAACAGTATTACGTCTGTTATGTTTTAAATTTTATTAGAATGTCTAGTTCAATAGGAGAATGAGTTACCAGAAATATAAGAATGGGTGAACGAAATTTTGTAACATACATTAAACTCATGCAAATTGAGATTACTATCAAATTTGAAGTAAAATACCTGAATTAAATCTAACTGAATGAGCAGCCGATAGAGCACGTAAGATAAAGAGAAAGATTGCAACACAAACATCAAATTCACTATTGGATTTTGGTATGTGCATGTACCTATAAGTTTAACCGCTAGTACAGCCGTTGCCACGGTGAGAGGGCCGAATGAAGAAGAACCTGAATATAGGGTTTGTCGGCGACTGCTTTCGCTTTGTTTAGGGAAGAGTGTTACTTTCGCTCTGTTTCGGAAAAAAGTGATACTTTCGCCCCGTTTTCGAAAAAGTGATAATTTCGCCCGTCTCCGAAAACGTGGTACTTTCGCCCGTCCTAATAAAAAATATTACTTTTTCTGAGACGGGGCGAAAGTATCACTTTTCCCGAAACGGAACGAAAGTATCACTTTTCCCTAAACATGGCGAAAGTATCACTTTTTCCAAAACACGTCGAAAATATCACTTTTACTGAAACGGAGTGAAAGTATCATTTTTCCTGAAATGGAATGTGAAAGTATCACTTTTTTCTGAAACGGAAAATTAGTCGATCTATAAACCAAAATATGGTTGCATTATGTGTTATGCATCCTTTGTGGTGGTTTGCATAATGGCTATGCATTCAATTTTCGTGAATTGTGCCTAAAATTAAAGTATCACTTTTCTTGAAACAGAGGGAGTACATTGTTTTATTAGTTGCAACGGAAAATTAGTTGATGCATAAACCAAAATATGGCTACATAAAGTATTATGTATCATTTGTGGTGGTTTGCATAATGGATGTACATTTAATTTTCTACATTTTTTCCTAAAATGATAAATACCTCCGAATTTTTCGTAAAAACTCTAAATTTGATATTATTGTTTGTACTAATTGCGTAGCTTTTTTTATTACGTTTCCAACGAGATAAAATTTGTAAAATTCTAAGGCACTGATTTTTAGATATGTTATATATTTAAGTTTGCTTTCTAATTATACCACTGAAAAAATAGGATCCATAGGGAGTTATAGTAATTGGACTAAAATGGTGGGATAATTGTGTCAAGTGAAAAAGAACAACCATGAATACCAAATCCAATCTTTTTGTGTCGATTAATGACTTACAATTTACAAAAAAAATGGCCATATAGAGGTCCTTCCTCACTGCGTTCGGTCAGCCCAATTAGGTGGTGTCTCGTCGACGTTGATACAAACCTTTTTTAATCTGCAAGGATTTATGGGTAATAGACTTGTCTATATGGACTTCTGGCTAGGAAACCTGATTCCTTATAATTGTAAAATACAACTTCAACATTTAAGAACTTCATATATATATATATATATATATATATATATCTTCTCAGATATAAGTTGGATTTTTATAAACTTTATATATCAAGAAAGGTCTTTGAATATCTGTTCAACGGTTCAAACAGTATCACTATATATTTTAGAGCAACTGCAGTGGGGCGACTATAGTCAAAGACTAAAAACAAAAAAAAAAACAAAACAAAATGGGTTTCGTCCGTGGGGAGACATTACAGTAAACTAAAAAAAATTGGTCGGGCGCAACTTTAAATCTCGCCCAACTTAATTTTTTTTTTTTCAAACGCAACTTTAAATTACGCCCCACCATCAGGCGCACTTTATACTTACATCCCACCTCAAACGCAACTATAAATTACACCCATTTCAAACGTAACTATAAATTAGTCCAATTAAAACCAAACTAAAGACCAAATATGGTTTGGTTTTTGGTTTTATTCTAGTTTTTGGTCTTTACTCCTCTCCGTAGCGTTTGAATTCTCGACCAAATATTTGGTTTTGGTCGACCACTGTGGTTGCTCTTAGTGTATTTATTTCTCTCACAAATTTATATATCCCGCCGCTTAAAGGTTAAGCAAGTTTGAAGGGCGCACAATTTAAAAAGTACAAATTCTAAAACATGCAACACGTACAAGTGGTATCTACTTGACGAGCAGTTCTAAGGAATAGGATAATGCATAGGAACCATCTTGTAGAACAATGGATTCATACAGGGTTCAATCGCTCGTGATAGCAACTGCTAAGTATATGTATTAGAAAGAACGAAACTTGCATAAGGTACCCATTCTTACACGTAAAGGAGAAGAAAATCCCAAAACTGGGTCATATGTCCAAAAACATAAAGTGTGGGAGCATTGGATTGCTAAATTATGTGTCTGGATGAAAAATGCATAGCAACAAAGAGACCGGAATGCCCTTGACAATATATATCCTTTCCAACATCGGTTATGTCGTCCTCTTTCTAAACTTTTCTTTTCCACCACCACCATTTTCTTTTTTTCCAGAGAAAAAAACCCACCACCATCATCAGCATATTCTTCGTCTTCTTCTCCACCATCTATGTCGACATCAAGACAACCATCAAACGCCGTATCAACCATCAAAACTGACCTAAAACTGTTTTTTAACTTCACCACTATTTTCAGATGCCCTAATTTCTCTTACATTCTAAATTCAATTATTCCGTAAAGAAAAAAGAGGTTGTTTATTTCATAAGATGAGCACCGAATAACCTAAAACTGGTAAGCTTTTAACACTAATCTGGTTGATTTTAATCTTTGATTTGTGAATTCATCATGGGGGTTTCTTCACTATTGAAATGGAACATTATTATGGAAGTACTACAAATTAAAATTAGGTTTTTGAATTGGTGTATCGATCTAGTCTTAAATTAAACTTTGGGTGTATCAATTGGTTGATTATTTTTTATTTTTTTTGGAATTAAAATCTGAACAAGAACACATTTTTGGTAAGACCAAATTGAACTTGGTTATGTATTTGAGATACACCTGGGTGCATCTTGGGTAAATTAGGTTAAGTTTGGTTTGCATGTTGCAGTAAACTCAGATCTACCTAGGTGCATCTTTGGTAAATTTGGGTAAGTTTGGTATGCATGTTGCACTGAACTCAGATGCACCTGGGTGCATCTTGGGTAGATTTTGCTATTTTTAGTTTGCATATTGCAATGAACTCAGATGCACCTGGGTGCATCTCGAGTAAATTTGGATATGTTTAGCTTTCGTATTGCGGTGAACTCAGATGCATCTGGGTGCATCTTGATTCAATTTAGTTTAACATCGAATTTCATCTTGCAGTAAACTCAAATGCACTTGGGTGCATCTTGATTCTATTTGTTTATATCATGGGTTTTCTTTGCTATTCTAAGAGGTGATGCACACTGCTTCATCTACACACACTGGTAGATGTTGAGTTGTTATGTGAATTATCTGCGCTCATAACTTTCTAATGACTTGTATTTAATGTGAGTATATATTCTGTTGAATTTCATCTTCTTGGAGTTCATGTTGTATTACGCTACTCAATGATGTCACGCCATCAGTTGTGCATTGAGATTTAAATCTCATTTTGGAAATTTGAAACATTTAAATGTGTGGGTCTATATTGTCTGAATCCTTATTGTGATATATTTGGTAAACTAGAATTGTTGCTATGGATTTTGTTAGCCTTTGGTAGTCTTAAAACGTGCGCACGCATCAATTATTCTGAATTTTTTATATAATTCTACCCTCGCACATTTCGCCTCCAACTGCATCATGTTATTCAACATTGGTTATGGCCACGTGCCCACTCTTATCGAGTTACAACATCTTATATGATACATTTAAGACTCCTGACTCCCTATCTTATAAACCAACTTCGAATTTTCATCTTGCAGTAAGATACACCTGGGTGCATCTTGATTAAATTTGGTTAAAATTTAATTTCTATCTTGAAGTAAACTCAAATGCACTGATAAGCACGTCAATGCTACATTTATACACATATTTATATTAGTTAGGACTCGATATTTTGGCTAATTTTCATTATTTTAGTGGTTTTGTAGAAAGTACGAATGAACGGGATCACCTGGATAATAAACGACTAAGTTGGAGCTTAATTGACATTTAATGGCCAATGCCACTCAATACACCAAAGGAGACAGCACTCTATTGATAAGCTTGTGTGGGCTGCCATATTGTGCCACAACACTTCTTCTGAAGGTCCACTAAAAAAGAAAAGAAACTGATTTGTCATATGATGACAACATTGGCAAGCACCTGAATTCCACTAGAGGATTGATGACGTGGCCTGCTCCATACCACATCTTGATATTGCTAAGTATTCTCTTTGTTTTCATCTAAAGAGAAGAATCTTGAGCAGCACAAACCAAAATAAATTTGCATTTCTTCATGGAGTGACAAAGGTGGAGCAAAGAAGTTGGGAGATGTTGCTGACTGGTGATGGTTTTGGTGGATGTTGCTCGTCAAATCCAGATGGCAATGGTGAAGGGTGCAACTGGTTATGTTGAATGAATGTCATGGATTTTGATTGGATGGTGGTTCGATAATTTGATGGGATGATTGAAGTGGTCCTGGTCACGAAAGGATGTCAATAAACTCTCGTCGGGGGTTAGCAGTGCCGTGAAATCAATGGAGCAAAGAATTTTTGGTTACTTGCTCGAGTAAAATGGTTCCAATCATAGGAAATTGTGTCAGCAAAGCAGGTGCTGTTTTGGGGTCTCATCTGAAGCTAAATTGAATGAGATTTCTCGACTGAGAAATGACACAGCAACAACAATGATTTGCTGGAGCTTGTGACGCAACTGGACTGGTGTCCCTTGTGGCTAATGGAGAGATGGAGATGTTGAAGCAATGGAAATTATAGTGCGAGATAGAGCGCTGGAAGTCGTGGTGCTTAAAAGACTAGGGAAAATAGAATCCAGTGTCGTGGTCGAGTGCTTCAAAGGACGTGGTGCCTGGTCGGACTGACAGAAGACGAAGAAAAGCTAATGAAAAGGCTTTAATTTGAGAGATAATGTGGTCTGTAATGTATCGAACTTAGGATAGCTTGCATGGACTGAATTAAACTGCAGGCGTACTCAAATGAAGAAGATGATGCTGATGCTGCCGCCGTTAGTTGTGTGGATAAATAGAGAGGATTATGAGCTTGTGTCGTGATTGAATGCAGCAATGAAGAGTACAATATACTGATCACTGGAGATTCATAATTATGTTTCATTTCAGTAATTAAACAGAAGTAGTGGTGGATACTATAAACTCTGGTTATTGTCTTTCTCGTTGAATTTGTTTTATTCTTTTACTTTATTTTTATGTTATTATTCTTTCAAAAAAAAAGTCCAAAAACATTATTGTTGATTAATCGATTAGAGATATTGATTACAGTATTTCCCCCGCTCCCTATGGGTTCGACCCGTACTTTCCTATGTCTACCAGTTAGACACCGTGCGATTGTGGTTATTTCATATAGGCATCTCCGGACCCTATCAATTCTTAGCGCCGTTGCCGTGGAGCGGGGTTGTGTAATATTGTAATTAGAATTTTTGATTTGTAAATAGTTTGGTTTTTATTTTATTTATTTTTATTTTTGTACAATATTTTTATTTTTTTAGGATTTTTTTTTTAGGATTTTTGACTTGTTTTGTGCTTCAGAATTTTATTTCAGGATCCTTTTTGAGAACGATGAGTGCTTTGCGCGAGACGTCGTGTATGACGCTTTGTGAATACATGTATGGGTCACGGTATAAGGAAGTTCTTGCTTATAAGCGTCTCAAGTATGGAACTTGGAATCCACGTAATTTCGCTATGGGTGGTTATTCAGATGAGTATCAACCCCAATACCATGAGGGTGAAAATGAACTTGACGCTAGAAGTGATTTTATGAATTATGATAGCGATATAATATCTGAATCTATTATATCTTACCCAACTCATGATCATTTGACTGATTATATGTCTATTCAAAAGGACGAGAGTTGTGTTAGAGATGCCATTTATTCAGATAATGATGATTTAGAAGAACATATTTTTACAGAAGATACTGTTGTTGAGTCTGATGACTTAGAGACAGTAGACGTGCATAATGAGATATTTTCTAATCATTTGAATAATGAGATTCCTATAAGTCACTTAGTTGTAGACAATAATGAGGCGATTATTCATGATATTGTTGCTCCATTGAGCTCCTCTTTCGCTGATCCATCTTGTGATTTTATAAATGCGGATGTGAATGTTGAACATATTGATATTGGTCAGATAACTTGTACCGATGATTTTGAGCCTTTATCAGTTTGTTTATCCCACTTTGCAGATTCTGAGGATCCTATGCTTATTGACATTGTCAATGCATTGCGCCCTCCAATGGTTAATCAAGGTAACTCCATAACGAAAATTATTTCCGCGGACTTAGAAACAAATTTAACAGTTACTGATTTTGATAAACTTGGACCATTAAATATAGGTTTTGTAATGATCTTCGAGTTCGTCAACGCTATTAGACTAGTCAAGAGACGTCTTAGCCGTTAATTACTCGATTAGTGTAACTCGAACGTTAATTATTAGGAATTAATCTAACAACGATCTAGCTACGAAACTAGTATCGTTGAATAGGTCTCGAAAAATTACGCGGAATGGACTACTCGAGCGTGTCAATCGGTTATCAGACGAAGAAGATATCTGTTATATTAGGTGAAGGGTAAATTGGTCATTTCCCATTAAAGTGTTATCAGCACCCGACTTTTCTCCTCAGGGAACCCTTAGTGGATAACTCAAAAAGCAAATCGATAAGGGAGAGGAATTTCTATTTTCTCTTTCTTTTTCTTTTCTTATCTTTTCTTTTTCTTCTTCTTCTTCTTCTTCTTCTTCTTCTTCCTCTGCGAATTTAAGAGTTGGGTTAAGAGAAAGACAATCGATGAGTTAGAGCAGATAAATTAGAGTATGTTGCTGATAGTGATGGTGTTGTTGTCTGTTCTTGATTCAAACTCGGAGAGGAAAGTAAATTATAAGTTATGAGTTTATGAAGTTAGGGTTCATGAAGAATTGATGCTCTGAAGACTTGGAAGATGAAATTAGAGTTGTAGGTGAATGAATATAGATGGGTATGACATCAAATAGGGGATACGGTGGAAGAATCATTAGATTATGAAGTTAGGGTTTTTGAAAAGATGAACTGAATTAGGGTTCTTGATTTGATTGAAAGATTGTATGAAATTGAAGATGAATTGAAGGTTCAGAAGTCTAATTGAAGATGGTTCTATTCTTATTTGATGTTTGATTGAAGTTCCAGGGCTATTTAAGAATTATTTAGGGTTTCTTTGTAAATCAGTGGTGGTGGTAGATTGAAATGATCTGCCAAATCGAGTCAGGAGCAAAGAAGGATTCAATTCAATTGTGGAGTGAAACTTTATTGAGGTAATAGTTCTTCTGATTTGATTATTGAAGTTATTTAATCTTTTCAATGGAGTATAAGAAGTAGACATATGAATTGGATATGAAATGAATATATGATTGAGGTTTAAGTTGTGTTGGTTATTAAGAATGTCATATGTGTTAGACGATACATGGATTGAGCTTTAAGAACTGATCTTGATGATGGTGTGGTGTTTGTAAGGTAGTTGAACTGAGATGTATGTATTGTTTGAACTGAAGTTGAATTGGAATAACAGAGCATATGGTTTGGTCTTAAGGTGTTGGGATGATATTTGAGGTAATTATTATTCTCTGTGAATTTTGTTAAGTTACGCAGTTCTGTTATTAAATTTATGGATTAATCTATAGAGAATGGGTTCAGATGAGTTGGTGAGTAAGAAATGGAATTATGAATGTTTAGGGTGTATCTTGAATTACATAGAATTAAAATACTGCAGGGATTGGACTGTGTTTTATAATTGCTATTGAGTTGAATGGATAGGGAAGAAGATTTAGTGTTTGAAGTGAAGTGAAGAACATGTATACGTTGCTGGTACCTTTACACTTAAGTGAAATTGTTAATGTTGAGATTCACAACTGCATGGGGGTTATAGGAGTTGCAGTTGTTGGAGTTTGAACTGAGGTTGATGTGGGTATGGTTTTGGGATTCGAATTTGAATTTGAATTGTTGTGGTTGGATTAGTTTGATATGGAGGTGCGTAGTTGCAAAGAAGATGTTTGAATTGAATTGATGGTGTTGGTAGTAGGTTGCAGGTGAACTATGTTTAGATGTTTTGTTATGTATTTTGGATGGTGGTGTTAGTTATAATTCTAGTAGAGAAGCAGGTTCATTCTGTCATGGTAGAGGTGGTTATGTAATTACAGTTGGTAATGGAATTGTTATGGATGTATGAGTGGATGAAAGTGTTCTTAAAGGCATGAACTAGTTATGAAGTTGAATGGCAGCATGATGGTATACAGGGTGTTGTTGAAGATGCAGGGGATATAGGTGTTGGTAATGTTAAGATGAGATGGAGATACATGTGATAGTTCTGTACAAGGAATGAAACTGGAGTTGGCTTAATATGTGCCTGATTATGGGGTTGTTAAGGGATATTGTAGGTACAGGTTGTAGACCTAATTTTATTGTTGTTTGTGGTTTAGTAGTGTAGGTATCTGAATGTAGAAGGTTGAGGCTTGGAAACTGCAATTGCAGGTATTTTACATTTGAATTTAAAGTGATTCATGATGTTTTTATGCATTGAATGTATGATTGAAATGATTCAAAATGAAATTGTATAATCTGGAAATTGAAGTAATGAAGAAGAAGTTAGCATTGTAGAGTTGTATTCTTTGACCTGTGCAAGAGTTTTGGCCTTGTGCCATTCAAACCATCCTAGTCGAATCTGTATCGACTCCGATGACGAATCAATGTCCATCGTTTGATCGACTCAGCCTTAACCCATTGACCATTGGTTTGACTCACCGTGGAGTCACTAGACCTGAATCAATGACCAGTTGACTCGTTTGGCCTTTGGTTATTGGGCATGTCTAGTGAACTTGGGCTTAGAACCATTATTGGTACTTGTATGATTTTTGTGTGAGCCTTTTTGGCTATATTCTTAGAATTCTTGTGTGATTAACAATTAATTATTAACAACGATCGATTCAAAGAATGAACCAGTGTATCGTGGATCTCGAGGTAGGCTTGGCCTGTCATCAAAAGGTGTGGGAATGCATTTGACTCTTTGTATTCATTATTGTTGCTTTTATAAAATTTTATGCTTAACAAACTCATGCATTGTCTGTTTCTGCATTCCATATTTTATTTAAAATGCATTATGATAATCCTGTTATTTCTGTGAATCTTTCCACAATGTGGAAACGACTTGTATTGTTTGTGGTCAATATGAATTGTTATGAGAAATGCGAATTTCCACTTGTGGTATATAGGATACGCTCCTTCACATTTATACATACTTTAATTCAGCTTTTATTGTTTAGAGTACTGGTCACCATGGTCTTGGTGGCGTCCATATTTATTAGGTGTGAATTTCGGGTAGGGATTTACAACCATATTATACATTGTTTGACGAAGGAGTTTGTCCATATACATGTATGATTATTTCAGTGACTTAGTCATTGTGTAATGTTTTTGGAAAAACAAGTATTGTTTTCCAAATCTTTCCTATGATTACTTAGAAGGTTAAATGTTAATTATTCCCACGTCAGTTTCTGTGACAGATCAGAGTTGCGCAGCTAAAGCTTCAAGAGTTGACTTCGCTAGTTGATTAACTTCTGTTATAGTTATTATGTTGTATATTTTATTTAAAAACCAATTGACTATTATGTATGTATCATTTGAGAGAAGATATTGTATATATATTTCTGAGCGGGGTTAGCTTTGGGTTAAGTTTTTGTAGAAGATTTCTTAATTGAAAGTTTAAGTGTTTAATTTGGATTCTTAGTGCCTCTTTATTTAGCTAATTTCTTGGATTAGTCAGCTGCTAGCTTAGGGGCGCTACAGGTTTAAACCGTTGTGTTGTGTTAGATGATTCAATGTCTTTTTACATTGTCAATGCATTGCTTCCTCTGATTTCTAGTGAAGATAATGTGTCGACAGAATGTATTTCCGCTGATTTAGAACCTGATTTAGAGTGTGCTTCTAAAAAAGGAACTATCAAACAATCTTAACTTGTTTCTTATGGGAGTGATTTACTTATCCCAACCATACATTATTTGAGTATCACTTACAGTTCTCTATTGGGAATGAATTTACACATCTTTTGGAGATTTATAGTGTTTTCAAGTTCATTTTGGCGGCTGATCTGATTTGTTGGATTGATCCCCAACTTTTCATACTTTATATATATGCCTTGCAGCTTACATTGGTGTATCAACACTTTGTTGAGATTGTTTGCTGGCACAAGTAGGGAAACAAATACCTTTCGCTTCATGGGAGTCAACCCATCAGATTTGTTCCCTTTACTCTATCTTTTATTTTTATTTGCATTTTAGATTTCCTACCTTAACTTTTATGTTGGATGACTCAATTACATTGAGGACAATGTAACGTTTACGTTTAAGTGTGGGGGACTGGTTAAGGTTTTCGCTTTCGTTATTAAAAAAATAAAATAAAAAAATGCATCATATGACCAGATGTTTAGCGGGTCTCTAAAAAAAATATGTGACATGACCAGCTGCTTAGCGGGTCTTTCTGATTATTCGTCTCGCTGTTTAGCAGACTTCTCTACACCAATGTTTAGTGGTTTTGTCTTTTCTTTTTAGCAGACATTTCTCGATCTCATTGTTTACTAGATCAGTCTCGTTGATTAGCAGACATCTTTATACCACTGTTTAGTGGTTTCGTCTCGCTGTTTGGCAGACATCTCTGTCCACTGTTTAGTGGATTCGTCTCGCTGTTTAGTAGATAATAGTCTTCATATCCACCTGTGTAGCGGATATATTCTTTGTTTTGCTCGAGGACTAGCAAAATATAAGTGTGGGGGTGTTGATAAGCACGTCAGTGCTACATTTATACCCTTATTTATATTAGTTATGACTCGATATTTTGGCTAATTTTCATTATTTTAGTGCTTTTGTAGAAAGTACGAATGAACTGGATCACCTGGATAATAAACAACTAAGTTGGAGCTTAATTGACGTTTAATGGCCAATGCCACTCAATGCACCAAAGGAGACAACACTCTATTGATAAGCTTGTGTGGGCTTCCATATTGTGCCACAACACTTCTTTTAAAGGTCCACTACAAAAGAAAAGAAACTGATTTCTCATATGATGGCAACATTGGCAAGCACCTGAATTCCACTAGAGGATTGATGACGTGGCCTGCTCCATACCACATCTTGATATTGCTAAGCATTCTCTTTGTTTTCATCTAAAGAGAAGAATCTTGAGCAGCACATCCCAATTATATCAAACCAAAATAAATTTGCATTTCTTCATGGAGTGACACAGGTGGAGCAAAGAAGTTGGGAGATGTTGCTGACTGGTGATGGTTTTTGTGGATGTTGCTCGTCAATTGCAGATGGTAATGGTGAAGGCTGCAACTGGTTATGTTGAATGAATGACATGGATTTTGATTGGATGGTGGTTCGATAATTTTTTGGGGATGATTGAAGTGATCCTGGTCATGAAAGAATGTCAATAAACTCTCCTCGGGGGTTAGTAGTTCCGTGCAATCAATGGAGCAAAGAATTCTCGGTTACTGGTGATGTGATTTTCAATTGGGGTTGTAGTAAAAAGGTTCTTTTGAGACTTGTGAAAGCAATAGATTTTAGATTTAATAAAACTTAAAAGTAAAGGCAACTTAGATCAAAATTGATTTCAAGATATGAGAAAATAACCAAGACACTGATTCCACTATTACACATGAATGAATGATAATAAAAAAACTCAAAACTCAAATTATCTTTAAGTCCCTTATTTTCTTAACTCACAAATAATTAGGCAAATTCTCAAAAATTAATTGTATCCCCTAAGCATAGATTATCTTAATACAAAGCATAACCTATCTAATTGAATCACAACTAATGAAGAAAATTATGCAAACAATTAAATACTCTACAAAAACAGTGATTGAGTGAATTATTAATTACAAATTAGAGAAATTAGAATACTTACCAATTATTCATGCATAAATAGCTTCCTCATTGCCTTGGTTGTGGGAAAATTAGCCTCTCATCATGTTGGAAACACACTCAAAATTCATTTTTATTGCTCAAAGGGTGTTTACAAAGATGAAATGGAGAAAATGGTGAAAATCGGGTGTTTGCAACGTTTATAACTGTTGCGAATACTGTTACAGAGAACGATGAAAATAAACTGCTGCTGTTGCGGTAGCTCTGCGACGCCCGTTTAAATGTCGTTGTGATTGTTCCAAAGAACGACTGTCCTTGATAGTATGTTCTTCACGTTTTCAGAAATGCAGCAGCAGAAGGGAAAGTTCGTGCAACTCGATTTCTCAACGCTGTGGTGCTCTCTAACTCTCCCAATCTCTCCGTCCCTCTTCTACTCGACCCCAGAAACTTATATATACTCGAAAGAACCAAATATTACTCCTCATAACTCCAAAATATCTTCTCATTACTCCTTTATTCTCACGGCAATATTTTCCATATTCTTGATCTTCCACGCGTTCTCAGCTATCAAACATTCCTTGTATAACTCCTACATGCTCCTGGTTGTTTTCTGGAGTCATCATACACGTAAAAATCACGTTCAAATCTCATACAATCTCGTGAATATCTCTCCCATGCACGGACTGCCCTGTTTTGAACTCATGGATTATCTAGCCAAATATAACCGAAACCAACGACCATAACAGGCCTGTTATGATGAATCAAGTATTCCCATGAAATTTGAGCCATTGAATCGCACTATAAGCCCTCCAAATGACGAATTGAAAATCTGCCAGAAGTGTGAACGTTTTCCCGCCAAAACCAAAATTCAAACTATTGAAGATGGTGTGCCCCGATCTAAAACATGGGCGCCTTTAACAGCTGGGGTGCCCTGAGGTGCCCCTTATGCAAATTGAGGGTTCCTTTAGTAATGTAGTTGCGGATTATCTCACAACTACACCCTCAGTAGAATCCATTAAAATGATTCCTAAATCTAATTAATTTGATATGAAATTAAGAATTAAAATACTAAAATTGTAAAGGAAACACAAAGATTTTTACGTGGTTCGATCAATGTGATCTACATCCACGGTGCTTCACTAGTGATTGTATGTAATTACATGATTTTACAATTGAGACTCCATTAATGGATATTTGGAGCTCTAGTTTTTTAGGGAAGAAGATGATAAAGAAAATAAAATCTCTCCTAAAAATTTCTCTCTCCTCCTAAAATTATCTCTCCCTCTGAAAAAGACCTCCCTTACTTCTCATGCCTAAATGGCTATTTATATGATCTTACAAAAGATGACAGTTGTGTTGTCCCGCCATTTCGGATTTGATAATTATCTTGCGAACCTTCGTAACTTCACTTTGCGAACTTCCTTTGCTTTCCTCGTGATTTCCTTTGCTCGCAAGATGTCTTTTCTCTCCATAATTTCGTAAGTTATCATTTGTTGTGATATTCCGCTCCTACATCTTGCCTCTTTTTTCTTGAATATTGCTTGAAGAGCGATCTTTAAGAAAAAATCCGTTGTAGTAGTCTTTGATCTTTGTTGATGAAGGAACGAGCGAAAGAATATCAAACTCAAAAAGTATATACTTGCCTCTATTCTTTTGCGAAGTTCTGAAGCTTTAAGAAGTAATTAGAAGTATCATCTTGCGAAGTATCTTTAAGAAGTATGAAGTATAAGAAATATAAAATATCCTTGAAGAAGTATAAGAAGTACTCAATCCTCGAAATATATAAGAAGTATGAAGTATCCTTAAGAAGTATAAGAAGTATTTAATCCTCGAAATATATAAGAAGTATGAAATATCCTTGATGAGAGTGATAAATATTGCCTCTGTTCATGTGAAATTATTATTCCATTTTTGGTGAGGATTCTTGCTGAGAAGATAAAGAACATAAAATATTTTCTTGGGTATCCATAGTTGCCTCTGTTCTTTATCTATGAAGGAGAATCCTTGAGAAAATCTTGAATAATTAAATTGCGTCTCTATTCTTATCTTGTCTCTGCCTCAAGTGGTAACCCTACTAACTTCTGAATTTTTCTGCAAATTTCTGAATTTTTCTGCGAATTTCTGGGGTTTTCTGCGAATTTCTGAACTTCTAAATAGTTCTGCGAATAGTGCTGCGAATATAGTGTTTCGAATATAGTGTTTCGAATATAGTGTTGCGAACATAGTGTTGCGAATATAGTGTTGCTAATATAGTGTTGCGAACATAGTGTTGCGAATATAGTGTTGCGAACATAGTGTTGCGAATATAGTGTTGCGAACTATGAATAGTCCTGCGAATTATGAATGTTTCTGCGAAGTTTCGCGGTATTATCCAGTAAAATTTTGTAAAATACTTGTGCGCATATAATGTTTATGTAATGATTATGTTATGAAATGTGTATGCGATGCTTATGCCATGAAATGCTTATGCAATACTTTTATGATGCGAATATGATGCTTGAATGATGCGAGTATGATACTTGTATGATGCGAATACTTTTGCAATATATATTTCAAGTTTCTGTTACTTAGCTCATTTTGCCGCATTAAAATTGATGTAATCTTTAAGTTGCTTCCATTCATGCAATATAATCATCTTCGCAAGTATATTTGCGTATTTTTGTACATGTATCCGTCTTTGATTGCGAATGAAATCGCCTCTTTTGTTATGACTTCGTGATATATATTCTTGTAAAAATTCTTCAATGATATTGATGGAATTGTCTTCTTTGTTAGGACTTCATGATATATATTCTTCAATGATATTGATGGAATTAATTTCATTAATTGCTGTGGTCTTATTATGCCTTCCTAAGTAAAGGTCTTATTTTGCCACCTCTTTTGTAGCGACAAAATCGCAGGACATTCTTACATTTTCATGCAAAAACCCATTGATCTTGCCTTATCTTTTTTGTATAGTATTTTAGCCTCTTCAGGAAGTGTTGCGACAACATGATAGGCCTAAATATTCTTGTGAACGTAAAGCCCCATGACATTTCCGTCTTGCGATGAAATCGCAGGACGTCTCTACACTTTCATGTAGTGACCCATTGATCTCATCTTAACTTCTTTATTATGTTCTGCATTTTTTTTTTTTTTTTTTTTTTTTTTAGAAGGCTCGCAGAAGTTCAATTGTTGCACAAATATGACAAGCCTTAATGTTCTTGCGAACAAAAATCCTCGTGACATTTGCGTCTTACAGCACGTATCAGCTCCCTAATGGAGGGTGCCGCCCTTTATCTTCCCCTTGGTTGCCCCTTCAAGGAAGCGTACATCGACCATACAAGGTTAGCTCTTCCCATCCGGTTCTGCAAACAACCAGCCTTTGATCGCAACCTCTTATCCTTTTTGCCTATAGGGCTTATAGTTACGAGGTTGCACCCTATGGGGTATCTTTGGGCCAAGTGCATCATTTGCCAAGACTTGTCAAAAATGGCAGATGTGCTTCAAGCCCACCCGGCACTCTTGACTCAACCGTGTACCTCGGCGCCTTGATCGTTTTCTGCACTTCTTGGGAAAGACAGTATGCCTTAGTCGCCCAACCTAAATCATGTTACACCGCATAATATTGCGTAATGTCACAAGATTAGGTGAGAATCCAAGGTGTCTAACCCGGATAGGTACCCCGTTATTGGGTTGTACCCCGTAAAATCTGCCATGTACTAAGGGCCCTTGGTGGTGTTCCGGTTACCCTTAGCCATGGTTATAGGTACCCCCTTAAATGACGCACTTTAGGACTTTGCCTCTTATGAAATGTTGCTTCGCGAACTAGGGTGTACGCCACAAAGGTTTGCCTGTGTAAAATTTTCTGCGTCTCTCTTTCTTTTTTGGAGGCTGATCACAGATTGCGGTCTTTTGTTCGCAAATAAATTTTTGGGTCTTTCTTTAATGAAATCTAATCGCAATTGATTTTTGGCGGTATTTTTTCGCCTTTTATAAGTAGAATTAAAATTCTTTTTATTCGTAAAAACTCATCGTAAATTTTTCATGTACATAAAATGTTGCATATTTTCATAAGATCTTTAGTATAAGAAGTATGAGAAGTATTCATATCGTTTCTTTAAATCAAAATTGTTCCATAGAAGTATTTAATTTTCTCTGTTTTTTGTAACTTTGAAGTCTTTGAAAAAATTTGAAATCTTTAAATTTTGCGATTAATTCAATTTTGAATTTTGCGAGTATATCGCTTTTGGTAAATAAAATCAAAAATCTTTTGTCTTTTGTAAATAAAATACTCAAGGAAATGGTACTTACCTTTTTCGGCTTGTTGTTGTCTCTGTTGTTGTTGTCTGAGAAGCGAATAAGCGCCTTAAATTATATAAATGTCTCGCAACAATATGAAGTGTGAGAATTGAGACTTTTTGCTTACTGAGACTTGAAGCTTAATGTATGGCGAAAATGGATTTGCTGGGCTATTGAGATCACAATGAACTGGTAAGCTATTGCTGCGAAGTGAGAAGTGAAACTTGTTAGGCTATTGCTGTGAAGTAATTGGTGTTTTGGTTAGCTGGGTTTGCTGTTGCGGGTAATAAGTATTTTCACGAGCTGGGTTTGATGTTAATCTTCATTGTTGCGAACCGAACCCTCTTTGCTAGTTAATCTTCATTGTTGGATGGGCTTGTAATGATTCATTAGGGTTCCTTAATTGAATTTCACTGCATAATAAATCTTGACGTAGTATATTTCGCAGACTTCTTTCCTTTTCTTTGCTCGTAGCTTTTAGCTGGAGTTGCCTCTATTCTTTGCACGTTACTATGTTTGTTGCTCTGGCTATAGAATTCTTCTACTTTTCCCTTCCTGAGCCTATGCTCTGCGAAATGATAGGTGTTCTGCGAAACATTGTTGTGAAATATTGTTGCGATCAACAGAATGTTACTAAGGGAGATGGTACAGAAGCTTGATAACACTGATGAACTTTAAGTTGGCTACTATTGGCTTCTATTTTTTGTTGTGGTTGGTGACTAGACATTGATGCGCGGAGGTTGGAGTTTGAAGGGTGTTGTTGCATCTTCATCTTTCTCGGACAAATCAGCTCATCACTCATGGAATAGTGGTTAGGTATACTTGTATAGGGAGTTGGAGTTGAAGGGTGTTGTTGCAGCCTTAAACAAGTCGCACTCGTTCCAAGTTAACTTTGCTAATCCGCCATATTTGTGTGAGTTTCCTTTTACGAAGTGAGATTGTTGCGAATCGGATTGGTTGATTTCTCTCCAACCGTGAGTATCCTTCGTGAGAACATGAGTAATAATTCTTTTCTTAGGACTATTTTCAATATGTTCCTCTTTTATGCTGTATTCTTCATCACTGTCAATGATTCCCATTTGTTTGTTAACTGAGCTTCTCTACTTGAAAGTTTTTGACGAATTGTGCTTCGCAGAATTTCTCCCTCGTCATGTTTCTTTTTCCTCTTCGCAGAAATTTACCCTTTTTGGATATAAAAATTGGACAATTTCTTCTACTAACTTGATGATCCACGATTAATACTAGCACCTAAACACACGGATCCTGCTCGTCACCACGCTAAGTATAATAACTGCCATAGTACATTCGCCATAAATTGGGAACACCAGCAAAGATCCTCCACCTAGAGTACAAAGTTTCTGCTACTTCATTATAAAGCATCTTAGATGAATGTTCCCTAACGTAATTTTCACGTATGAACTGGAACTCCTTAAGGTAAACATCAACGTGTTCCCTGGTGAATCCAGCAGGTGAATTCATGCGTGCAAAAATATTAGCTGTACCGGCTTTTCAGGTTCCTCTTTAACTTGGAACTCTGGAGTAACGAATAGCTGCATGTGTGTTTAACTGATGTTGTTTTAAAGGAAGTGAATAAAATGCTTTGAACTACTTTTTTCTTGCGAAATAGTTACAGGCTTTGCGAAGTAAACCTCCATATGAAGTATTTGTTTGTGCTACGAGTGTTCGCAAGGTACACATTCAAGTCTGCGTTGAGAGTTGCGTCAATAGTTGCGTCTGTAAAAGAGGAACTGTTGCGTCTGTACACATCTAAACCTCCATATGAAATATTGTTGCGTCAAGATGTAAACGATTAAAAATTTCTGGTGTAATATCTGATTATTTGGCTGGTGTTTTCTTCACAGTTCCATCATTAGTCAATACTCAATAAAAATTTCCAAGCTAAGTTGTTGTTCTTGTGTTTCAGGATTTAAGTTGTCTAACTCTTCTTTTTGCTGCGGTTGATCATAATACCTCAATATCTTTACCGATTCCTCATGTATATTTTCCTGCGAATCTTGTCTTAGTCGAGATCATCTTAGTTCAAAACCCGTGGAATCATTTCATCTCTTTATTTCAAAAGCTTCAATATACAGCCACAACAACAAATGCAACACCAACTCCCTTTCTATTATATCCGTTGCCACAACATGCAAAGCTTTTGTATTTCTGTTCAAATCCCATCTTCTTAGTTTCTTCCAGATTATTTCACTCTAGATTCATGTCTATAGCATTCTGGAGTGGGGCACTTCATAACCTTCTTCTGTCTTCACTGGAATAGTTAGTTGTCGTTGGGATGCGAATATTCTGCGGCCATTGACCTCCTACTCTTGGCGATGCGAGTCTTTGGAATTTTGCTTGATTTAATTATCCACTTTCCCTGCTTCTCTGTGAATTGTTGATGATGTTTTTGTATCATTATGCACCTCTGTTCTTCGCGTGAATGACATTTCTTCACTGGTGATGTAGTTAATTTTATTTGTTGGTTCGCAGGAATTGATGAACTGAGACGGAATGGCTCTATTCACTAGTTGTACTAGCTAATCTTCGCAGGAGAGATTTTTGTGGCATTTTTATTCTTCTGTGAAGATATCTTGTGTTTGCTATTTTTACTTCGCAAACTTTTAATGAATAGAAAATAGGCAAACTTCTTCTGATTAAAGCAAATTTCTTCTGATGTTAGTTTGTTTCCTTCATGAGGTAAATTTCTTCATTCGCATTTTTGATGAATGCAAATTTCTTCGTCCTATATCAACCCCAATCTTTCCTCTATCAACTGCAAAGATTCCTTCACGGAGCTATTTGATTTTTTCCTTCGTCCAACTCTTTGGCATCTTCAACTTTCTTTTCCCTGGTTGTACGTTTGTATCAGTTGTTTGCCATTTGAAGATACAATATTCTAGTCTTTTGATAATATTCTTTAATTGATCTTGAAAATTTGAAATCCAGCGGAGTTCATCATCAACTGTAACTAATTTCTTTAAATTTTCTCGGAACCAACAAGAATAGGCTTCTCTCCCCCCACCCATCCTTCTAGCGCCAATTATGTAGTTGCGGATTATCTCACAACTACACCCTCAGTAGAATCCATTAAAATGATTCCTAAATCTAATTAATTTGATATGAAATTAAGAATTAAAATACTAAAATTGTAAAGGAAACACAAAGATTTTTACGTGGTTCGATCAATGTGATCTACATCCACGGTGCTTCACTAGTGATTGTATGTAATTACATGATTTTACAATTGAGACTCCATTAATGTATATTTGGAGCTCTAGTTTTTTAGGGAAGAAGATGATAAAGAAAATAAAATCTCTCCTAAAAATTTCTCTCCTCCTAAAATTATCTCTCCCTCTGAAAAAGACCTCCCTTACTTCTCATGCCTAAATGGCTATTTATATGATCTTACAAAAGATGACAGTTGTGTTGTCCCGCCATTTCGGATTTGATAATTATCTTGCGAACCTTCGTAACTTCACTTCGCGAACTTCCTTTGCTTTCCTCGTGATTTCCTTTGCTCGCAAAATGTTCTTTGCTCGCAAGATGTCTTTTCTCTCCACAATTTCGTAAGTTATCATTTGTTGTGATATTCCGCTCCTACAAGTAATTTCTCCAGGGGCCTAAAAAGCACTTTTCGAGCAATTTTTTCCACACAAGTGTATTTCTCCAAAAACACCTACACAAACATAAAAACACCACAATAAGTACAAAAATCGAGACTAACAATAGAGACACCGAGGACAATTTAGACACAAAAATGTGTCTATCAACTGGCTTGAGTAAAATGGTTGCAATCATAGGAAATTGTGTCGGAAAAGCAGGTGCAATTGTATTCAAAGTTTGTTTGTTCGAGTGGCAGCGAGACAAGGATTTGCAAGAAAGCAGGGTCGGTATGTCAGCGGGATCTGTTTTGGGATATCATTTGAAGCTAAATTGAATGAGATTTCTCGACTGAGAAATGACACAACAACAACAATGACTTGCTGGAGCTTGTGACGCAACTGGACTGGGGTCCCTTGTGGTTAATGGAGAGATGGAGATGTTGAATCAATGGAAATTATAGTGCGAGATAGAGCGCTAGAAGTCGTGGTGCTTAGAAGACCAGGGAAAATAGAATCTAGTGATGTGGTAGAATGCTGCAAAAGACGTGGTGCCTGGCCGGACTGACAGAAGACGAAGGAAATGGCTTTAATCCGAGAGATAATGTGGTCTGTAATGTGTCGAAGTTGGGATATCTTGCATGGACTGAATTAAACTGCAGACATACTCAAATGAAGAAGATGATGATGCTTCCGCCGCCATTAGTTGTGTGGATAAATAGAGAGGATTATAAGCTTGTGTCATGATTGAATGCAGCAATGAAGAGTACGTTATACTGATCACTGGTGATTCAATTGGATATTACCCATTTGCTGATCGAGATATTACAACAACAGAGTTACTGGAGATGAATAATTACTAGTGGTGAATGTTTTAATGTCTGCAGAATGGGATTTATTCTCTCAAACTGTTGGTGGTAGTGGTACGAGAACTTCAGGATTCAGAGAATGAAAGAATGGAAGAAGTATTTATGGAGAAAATGAAGATGCGTATTGACTGGGTTCGGTCGTTGTGCATCGGGGATTAAGGTGCAGTTTTGGGTACGTATGATCTGTGCAGTTGGTGGTTGGGTAATAGAGACTGCAGCAGGTGGATGAGATTGGAACGAACAGGAATCTACACTGTGGCCGGAAGACTTAAGTTTGTCGTGGTCTCATTTAAAGAGGTGTTTTGGCCTATGCGAGAAGAGTAAAGGACCGGGCCTTGGCAATTGCTAGGTCTTACTATGGACTGCTCACAATATATAAACCTACAAAGACATAAGAAGAGGAAGTTCGGAGGATAGAAAGTTGCGGCTGGACAACCAAAGCCGGAGAAGAAGAGGCACAGTCACATCGCTTACCGAGAAATCAAGGGTTTGATGTTTTGTTTTCGTTTCCATCTTGATTATCTAGTGAATCATTTTAATATGTTTATGGCTTTTGAGAAATCCATGTGTTGCTAGATTTTCGTAACTAGGGTTTATGTTGAAACCACTTTGGGTATTAGGCTATTTGAATTGATTGATTGAGCAAAGACCGTAATTATTTGAATAAATTAATCTTTGAATATTGTTTATTGATAGACTGAAAATTAGTTGTTGTTTCACCGGTTTTAAAAACCTATGTGCTAAATGAATTAGTTTTACAAATGTGTTTGTCTTATTATTTGATGATCTATGCTTGGGTTAATTTCTTTGATGGGTTATGCTTAGAAAAGCCAGATAAAATTTGTGAACTATATTTAGTTTCGTATAACTTCCTCGCTGATGCAATTTGATGGTGCATGCTTGGATTCAGTCTTTTGATGTGCTATGCTTAGGGTATACCAGTGATATTTGCAACGCTAATACAAATAATAGGTGATGTCGATAGAACGAACAATAAACTTATATTCATAATTATGTTTCATTTCAGTAATTAAACAGAAGTAGTGGTGGATACTATAAACTCTGGTTATTGTCTTTCTCGTTGAATTTGTTTTATTCTTTTACTTTATTTTTCTGTTATTATTCTTTCAAAAAAAGTCCAATTTTTTTGATTAATCGATTAGAAATATTGATTACAGTATTTCCACCGCTCCCTGTGGGTTCGACCCGTACTTGCCTCTATCTACCAGTTAGACAACGTACGATTGCGGTTATTTCATATAGGCATCTCCAGATCCTATCATGCACCTGGGTGCATCTTGATTAGATTTGGTTAAGTTTTCTTTTTACCTTGCAATAAGCTCAGATGCACCTGGGTGCATAATTGGTTATGAAAAAGCGGGGGGGTCTAACAACCTCACCTAATATTTCG
This sequence comes from Papaver bracteatum, assembly GCA_023529315.1. Classification (NCBI taxonomy): domain Eukaryota; kingdom Viridiplantae; phylum Streptophyta; class Magnoliopsida; order Ranunculales; family Papaveraceae; genus Papaver; species Papaver bracteatum. The sequence goes on from JAJJWX010002607.1 coordinate 390,743, forward strand.
ATTAGCAATCTGTATGGACAACTCCGAGTTGTTTTCTAGAGAATCAACTAGACTCGATCAAATAGAAAATACTCAAGGAGCTATTATCTCACTTTCTCAATTTGATTTAATCAAGCAAAAGTGATTCGCGGGTTATAATCAAAGAGAGATAACTTGGATGGTACCAAAGACCAATATCCAAGTGTTAATCAATTTAAATCAACAACCAATAAGGTCGGATATTCTAATTGATTGATCAACGCACAACCTGTATTATTTCAATTATATAACAAAATATAATGCGGAAAAAAATAACACAGACACCAGAATTTTGTTAATGAGGAAACCGCAAATGCAGAAAAACCCCATGACCTAGTCCAGATTAAACATACACTATATTAAGCCGCTACAGACACTATCATACTCCAAATCAACTTCGGTCTGGACTGTAGTTGAACCCCAATCAACCTCTCATTGATCCAAGGTACCATTATGTTCCTATGCCTCTGATCCCAGTAGGATACTGCACACTTGATTCCCTTAGCTGATCTCACCCACAACCAAGAGTTGATATGACCCAAAGTCGAAGACTTTAGCAAACAAATCTGTCCCACACAGAAAAGTATACAAGATCGATAAATTCGTCTCCTACGAACAAACCGATGAGTTTTGTTCCGTATTTTGATAAATCAAGGTGAACAGGAACCAATCAATAAAACCAGACTTATATTCCCGAAGAACAACTCAATTTTATCAATCACCTCACGAAAGTCTTAATCGACGCAACGAAAAAAGATATTCTGGAATCACAAACGATGAGACGAACATGTTTGTGATTACCTTTATATCTTGCCTATCGAAGATAGAAATCTCAAGACAATTATTACAATTGTACTCGTACGATAGAAACTGCAAAATCAGATCACACAACTACAAGAAAAGTAGTATCGGTCTGGCTTCACAATCCCAATGAAGTCTTTAAGTCGTTAACCTGGTTTTAGAAGAAGAAATCCAAAGCTTAAAGGAGAATCGACTCTATCTTAGAAAACTAGTATCACACAGGATGTGTGAGAATAGGATGTGTGGGGATTAGGTTTCCCAGTTGCTAGAGTTCTCCCTTATATAGTCTTTCAAATTAGGGTTTGCAACAAAGCATTCAATATTCACCGTTAGATGAAAACCTGATTAGATACAAGCTAATATCTATCAACCGTTAGATAGAAAACTTAGCTTGCCATACACATGTACTTAAATGTGTAACCGTACCCAAATGTGTACAATAGTTGGTTCAATATTAGTCAACCAAATGGTTATCCAAATGATAACTTTCATGTCAACCATATTCTTCTTCACCATAACTAGTCCAAATGACTCAAATGAACTAGTTAGAGAGTTTCTCACAATTGAAGAAAAAATGATGTGATTCACTCGAATCAATTCATGAACTAGAAAGCCACGGTTTGTAATTGCATTCCTTAGATAATTTAAATAAATTCACGAACATCATTTTTAGACATAACCACTCAAGTTCGCGGACTGGATTTGCGGACTTAAGTAACCGGTTAGAGTTCACAAACTCCATCAGAAATTCTCGAGTTCGAAAACTTCCGTCAGTTCGCGGACTGAAACCGAGCTACAACTCCAGCAGAAATTCTCGGGTCTGAGAACTATGCACGTTCGCAGACTTAGTTTGTGGACTGGGTTGACTGCTCAAGTTCCGGTTTTCACTTGATCAACAAAGTTCGCAAACTTCGATTCAAGTGCTAAGGACTTATACATATACATATATGTGTTTCCATAAAAATGTTTATATGCCCCAGTGGTTATATTGTCTAAACTCTCATTTCAATCATTGAGACATTCTCAGAGGACGTCATATAGTTGTTATTCACAAACTAGTTTTCGTCAGAGAAATTTACAAAGTGATTGAAACATAACATGACTTTCGTCACTAGGAAAAGATGAATTCAGCTAAAGCGAAAGATTTACCAACACACATTTTGAGGAATAGATAAGCGAGATATACTCAGCTCGAAATGTCATATGTGTATATCTTTAGTCTATATAGTAAAACATCTTTTGTCTCAAGATAGGAGATAGAGTAGATAGACTTTTAAGTGATAGATAAGTTCAAGTATCCACATACCTTTTAGTCGATGAAGATCCACTGGTTCCTTGAGTAGTCCTTCGTCTCGTATGATGATTTCCATGGAGTTCTTGAGCTCAACTACACTTTTTATCCTAGTCCGAGACCTTAGCTATAGTAGACTAGAAATCAAGACTTTATAGTTTTGATTACTAACATTGACAAACATGCTTTAGATAGCAATGCATGCGAGTTCGACCGAGCAATGCTCTAACAATCTCCCCCTTTGTAAATTTTAGTGGCAAAACTATTAATACATATGAAATACAAAAAATATATAAATAAACTTTGTAGATCCTATTCCACATATCTAATCTTCAACAACACTCGAAATCTTCGTCACTTCCAAGTAGTCCAATGATCCCAAAGGTTGTAAGTTTAGCATCATCATTGTTGAAAATCCGTAGTTATAACAATGAGAAAATCATCGATTTTCAATCATTGTTATATAGTGTCATAGTATTATTACACATTGTCAAAGTCCAATTGCATCACAACTTCAACAACAATACTATGGTGATACTTCACTCCCCCTTAGTCAATACTCCATCTCACATGGAAACCACTCCCCCTTACATAATAATCCGAAAACCATATGTATTTGTAGTGTGAACTACATATTAATTCTCCCCCTTTTTTGTCAATAAAATTGGCAAAGGTACAAGAACGAGATCCTAATGAAATTTCCGTAAGAGACATTTCATGACCAAAGGTAAATGTATATCATCTTGTTTAGATGCAATCATAAAGCCGAAGCTAAATGCATTCATCAAGGAGTTTATAAAGACGCGAGATAACCCCTCTAATATTCCACAGCCGCACTCCCCACAAATATTTGGCAATTAAACACAAGTTCAAAAGAACTCTCCCCCATAATATGTCATTCCCTAAGGAACAACAAGAGCGACCTTAATTTCAAAAGAAAAGAAGGATTTATTTAGACTCAACAAATTGCATACAAGTATGAATTTGGAATCCAACAAGAAATATTCAATCAAACTAACCCAAGTGAACCAAGATTAATTTGACTAAATATGCTCGACACAAGAAAACTTATGGAGACTTAATAAACTCTATTAGATTATTCACAAGAAACCCCATAAATAATCCAACCGGATACACAATTAAACTAATCACAAGAGTAATCAATTCAATGGGCCACACTCGACATAAGAGAAATCTATGGAGTTCAAACTAAATAATCACACAAGATGATCGATTTAGTTCATTCGGGCTCAACATAAGAGATTATGGAACCCCGACTAAGATTATCATAAGATATGACAACCTTAACCGTACATGTACTCAACATACGAAAACTTATGGAATACAAACTAAATAACCACACAAGTTGATTAATTTAGTTCTTAATGCTCAACATATAGCATCTCATGGAACAACCAACCATTCCAATAAGGAATCGACTTAGTCGTATCGTGCTCAACATAAGATACACAATGGAGCCTTCACGGTAATACATAAAAAAATGGATCAATAAGGATCTATACCGTGGATAACACAAGTATTAACAATGACATATAATAGACATAATCCTTGAATGATAAAAGATTTTAACCTATCTTACATCAATAATTGACAATATATGCTTAACTTTTGTGTTTGTCAAAAGTCTATTCATCCTTTTATCAATATATGCATATCAATTCACGAACGACTTTACTTTTGACAAAATATGGGACAATCAAGTTCACGGGCATAAACATATATATCCCATCAAAATATTGCAATATATAAAACAATAAAGATTAATACTGCAACCATCATCTTTCAAACAAGTTTAGAATTTTTAAACCAAAAAATCTAAAAACAAGAAGATGAAAAACATTGGATATAGCTATGTGTAATCACAATAATGGCTATTCCAAAACACTAGGTATTATTCTAAACAAAACTTAAACAATAAAAGATTTACTAGATAAAAACATTTCACTTACTTTGTATACTCTTCTCATATTCTCTGTATTCTTCAAGCTCATCTTCGATCAGATCAACTCTAGATTCTACACTATCCATCTTTTCTTCAAGTCTCTTGGAAGAAATTTCTAGTTCACATTTTAGGGAACGAACTTGTTCCAAGACTAGATTCATAGTCACGGAGAGCTTATCAAAATGATAAACAAAGATGTTCTCATCTAGGGATGAATCATGTGAATCAGGATTCACACCATTATCTGAAGAGTCAAAGCGTATCTTCTTTGATGGAAAGAGAACAGTCCAAACATCACTTTCTTTACTAGAAAGGCTTGAGGAGGACATGATTAAAGATATAGATGAAATGTTTAACTGAGAAAACTTTATTTTATAGGAAACTGAGAAGATAAATTTCCAAACTAACCTTTGACCAAAACCCTAAAAGAATTTTGATTATCCTAAAAAAAAAGGCCTTAAAAACTGGAACATAAATGTTTCATCACAACCCTCTCAAAGATTATGATTTCTTTGTCTAAGATGGATAGAAAAATAGATCCTTAATACAGTGTTATAAACCGTACATATCCCAATTCTTCTCAGAACTGGGTAACTTCTTTTGAGGTGATGAAGTTATAGACTTTTTATGTCTTGTTTTTAAGAAAGATGAGTGAATATCATCATTTTCCCTTCTTTACATAGATTTGAACACCTTGATTATTGATTTTTGCAAACTATGCATTCTTTTGGAAATCCTTTTTACAAAGGCAGAGGACTTTGTATGAGATTTATTTTCCTTCTTATGCAACCACCATTTTGTAAAAGAGAGTTTTTTCTATTTCAAAGTGCCCCAAACTTTCACACAGTCCTGATAATCACAAGTACAATCTGCAAGATTAAGGATGTCTTTGTGATTCTATGTATCACCCCTATTGTCTGAGTGACTTAAGAAGGGTATAATCTCAGGAGAATTTTGCTGACAACTTTTTAAGGAAAAAATCGAAAAGTTTTGAGAATCATGATTGCAAGTTATCTTCACTTTTAACTTTGACAGTTCACTTTCCACATTTTCAGTCTTTTTAGATACAACTTTCTTATCTAGTTGTAAGACTTTTGAGGAAGTAAGATTGTTTATCATGGAATGATCAGGACTTTTAGGAGGACAATCATGATTATCAGCAAATAGATTGAGTAAACCTTCATAGATATCATCCTCAGGACAATAGTCAAGAGTGTCCATCCATGCTTTACTTAACTCATTCACTTCCTTATTTGGATGTCCATAAGTATCATGAACACTTCTATAGCACTTGAAACAAGCATAACTTTTCTGAACCTTTATATTGACTGACTTCTTTTTCTTTTGAGACTTTCTTTTATTTTGTCTAAGAGATTTCTTAAGATGTTGTATAAACAGTGACAAAACTGAATTAAAGCATTTATCATCCCTTTTGTCAATCAATTTGGGACGTCGAGACTTACGATTAGAAGAAACAACATGGTTGCTAGATAAAAGTCGTTTCTCTCTTTGTTTTAGTTCAGAATCGAAAAATTTCAACTTTCCTGCTAAAGAATTTTTTAAAAGAGTATCAAGGTTATTTCCCTCAACGATGGCATGCTTCTTCGTATCGTATCTAGATAGCATTAATCTGAGAATTTTCATCACAATGTCCTTTTCAGGAATAGTATTACCCAATGCAAAAGATGCATTAACAATTTCAGACACTTTGTGATTAAACTCATCAAATGTTTCTTCATATGCCATACGAAGGTTTTCCCAATCGGAACTAAGGTTTTCAAGCCTAACTTCCCTTTCATTGGTCTTTCCTTTAAATACGGTAGCTAAGTTATCCCAAGCTTCTTGTGACTTAGTACAATTAGACACATGGTGCTGAAAATTTGGGGTAATGGCATGTATGATTGCATTCAAACCGTCGGAGTTTTGCTTTGCAACAAGAACCTCTGCAGGAGTGTATTCCGCAATATTATTTGGAACATTTACATCTCCAAATACCTCAACGGGAGCATTGTAGCCATTAACAACATATACCCATGATTGGAAATCACGTTCTTGAAGAAATGTGCGCATAGCAATTTTCCACCATAAAGTGCCATCGAAGACTGGTGGTACGTTTATTGAGAAATCACCTCTGTCCATAGAGTCAGATCGCTACAAACACAGACTTATGAGGTCTTGAACGTGTTTTGCCTGCTCTGATACCAATTGAAAAAGTGGGGGTATAACAACCTCACCCAATATTTCGATTAGCAATCTGTATGGACAACTCCGAGTTGTTTTCTAGAGAATCAACTAGACTCAATCAAATAGAAAATACCCAAGGAGTTATTATCTCAATCTCTCAATTTGATTTACACAAGCAAAAATGATTCGCAAGTTATAATCAAAGAGAGATAACTTGGATGGTACCAAGTACCAATATACAAGTGTAAATCAATTTAAATCAACAACCAATAAGGTCGAATATTCTAATTGATTGATTAACGCACAACCAATATTATTTCAATTATATAACAAAATATAATGAGGAAAAGAAATAACACAAACACCATAATTTTGTTAACAAGGAAACCGCAAATGCAGAAAAACCTTGGGACCTAGTCCAGATTAAACATACATTGTATTAAGCCGCTACAGACACTAGCCTACTCCAAATTAACTTCGGTCTGGACGGTAGTTGAACCCCAATAAATCTCACACTTATCCAAGGTACAATTATGCTCATATGCCTCTGATCCCAGCAAGATACTGCGCACTTGATCCTTAGCTGATCTCACCCACAACCAAGAGTTTCTACGACCCAAAGTCGAAGACTTTAGCAAACAAATCTATCTCACACAGAAAAGTCTACAAGATAGATAAATTCGTCTCCCACAAAAAAACCTATGAGTTTTGTTCCGTCTTTTGATAAATCAAGGTGAACATGAACCAATCAATAAAACCAGACTTATATTCCCGAAGAACAACTTAGTTTTATCAATCACATCACAATAGTCTTAATCGACACAGCGAAAAAAGATATTGTGGAATCACAAACAATGAGACGAAGATGTTTGTGATTACTTTTATATCTTGCCTATCCGATATAGAAATATCAAGCCAATTATTACAATTGTACTCATACGATAGAAATAGCAAGATCAGATCACACAACTACAAGAAAAGTAGTATCGGCCTGGCTTCACAATCCCAATGAAGTCTTTAAGTCGTTAACCTGGTTTTAGAAGAAGAAAACCAAAGGTTAAAGGAGAATCGACTCTAGCTTAGCAACTAGTATCACACATAATATGTGGGGATTAGGTTTCCCAGTTGCTAGAGTTCTCCCTTATATAGTCTTTCAAATCAGGGTTTGCCATCAATGTTAGCTTAGTAACAAAGCATTCAATAATCACCGTTATATGAAAACCTGATTAGATACAAGCTAATATCTCTCAACCGTTAGGCTGAAAACTTAGCTTGCCATACACATGTACTTGACGATTTTGGGTTTGTGTAACCGTACCAAAACGTGTACAATAGTTGGTTCAATATTATTCAACCAAATGGTTAGCCAAATGATAACTTTCATATCAACCATATTCTTCTTCACCATAATTAGTCCAAATGACTCAAATGAACTAGTTAAAGTGTTGTTCACAATTGAAGCAAAAACGATGTGATTCACTCGAATCAATTCATGAACTATAAAGCCATGGTTTGAAATTGCATTCCTTAGATAATTTAAATAAGTTATCGAACATCGTTTTTAGACATAACCACTCAAGTTCACGGACTGGGTTCGCGGAATTAAGTAACCGGTTGGAGTTCACAAACTCCAGCATAAATTCTCGGGTTCGAGAACTTCCGTCAGTTTGCGGACTGAAACCGAGATACATCTCCAGCAGAAATTCTCGGGTTCGAGAACTACGCACGTTCGCGGACTGAATTTGTGGACTGGGTTGACTTCTCAAGTTCCGGTTTCCACTTGATCAACAAAGTTCGCAAACTTCGGTTCAAGCGCTAAGGACATATACATATACATATATGTGTTTCCACAATAATGTTTATATACCCTAGTGGTTATATTGTCTAAACTCTCATTTTAATGATTGAAACATTCTCAGAGGACGTCATATAGTTGTTATTCACAAACTAGTTTTCATCAGAGCAATTTCCAAAGTGATTAAAACATAACATGACTTTCGTCACTAGGCAAAGATGAATTCGGCTAAACCGAAAGCTTTACCAACACACATTTCGAGAAATAGATAAGCGAGATATACTCAGTTTGAAATGTCACATATGTATATCTTTAGTCTATATAGTAAAATGACTTTTGTCTTAAGATAGGAGATATAGTAGATAGACTTTTGAGTGATAGATAAGTTCAAGTCTCCACATACCTTTTAGTCGATGAAGATCCACCGGTTCCTTGAGTAGTCCTTCCTCTTGTATGATGATTTCCATGGAGTTCTTGAGCTCAACTACACTTTCTATCCTAGTCCTAGACCTAGACCTTAGCTGTAGTAGACTAGAAATCAAGACTGTATAGTTTTGATCACTAACATTGACAAACATGCTTGAGATATAAACGCATGCAAGTTCGACCGAGAAATGATCTAACATGTAATATTTGGCTAAATAATATTTTTCATCTTGGTCTAAACACATAATCTTATGGTTTTGCAGTAGCGAAGATTCCAACAATGTATGTTCAGCACTTCATGAATTGGGTAATGTAAAGTTGTTATGAATTTCTAAGTCAAGAAACTGTAATGAAAAAGGTGAGGACAAAACGAGTACATGATGTATATGAGATTCTCTAAGATGAAAGAAGCAACTAAATATGATTTCCGAAGAAAGTCTCCTTGATTACATACCTTTATACTTTCACTATTTAGGTTGGAAGAAACAAGACCAATGATGCCATTTAGTTTAGAACTATGTTATTTGTATTTAGTTAGACCAATGATGTCCTTTTTGGTGTTTTTTAAATTTTATTTAGTTTCTTAATTGTGCATCTGGATCATTTGATATGATCCAAATATAAACATACTTGTAGAACTTGATTCAAAAATTGACTTAATGTTATCCCTCATTGTCAGATAGTTTCATCCCTTATATATTTTCTTTGTAAAATCTAAATCTTGTCAGATTGTGCACGCACCTAGGTGCAACCTTAAAAATCTGCATTATGCACCCAGGTACAACCTTACAAAACGCATTTTCATGCCAGACCGTGCATTATGCACCTAGGTGCAACTTTGGAAAAAACCAACTTAAAAATCAATTTTCCTGCAAAGTAGTAATTTATTTCATGGTATTCAAAGCAAAATATTACAAACCCAGATAACCCAAACACAGACAACCCAACGAGCACAAAAAACCCATTATATATGTAAAGTAAACAAGAGAATTAGAGAAGTGGACCACAAAAGGGGGAAAAACTGAACTAGGGATCAATAACGCCAGCACAAGAATGACAACACAAGATATAATGGAAGTGAATGAGGAATAAGATATGACAACAACCACAACAACCCATAAAACTTCCTTATTGTAGTTGTGAAAACAACATCAACAACCCTTCTTGTTTTCCTGCACAAAGTTCACACATTTTAAGACAACAATAACAATTCACAAACTGGTAATGGAGAGAACTATTTTGTTTTTGTTTTCTTTTTCATTGACTCTCCTTCCCTACAATATATGAATCTAACAAAAACCCATTACTTCGCGCTTCAAACTGAACTCAAATTGCATTTAAATTACCTCAATTAATTATTAAATTGACTGTCACACCCACACAAACAATTGCAACAACACTTGTTTCTTGAATGATACATCAACCAAAACTCACACATACTCACACAAATTCAATCACAGCAGCAACACATTTCAATTGACGACGAACTGATCACTAACCATAAACTTACATAAATCATTTACCCATCATACTATATGTTATTTCTAAGGTGTCTGGGCAAGAATTCCAAATATGGCAACAACAAAATTATCTGCATTTGAAAGTCACTAATCATAAAATTGCGATTTAGGCAATCTATCAAGCACTAACTATGTACAACTGGTGGTTTGAATATATGTGCTCTCTGCTAATTTTTAAGCCATTCATCATCTCCTTCCCCCACATTGAAAGTAACCCATATTTACTAAGCCATTCAATCATTCAAAATATTTCATTTTCTCACTCATTATCAACCTGAAATACACGGAAGAGCACATCATTTCTGGACTGTGTGGATGGCTAAAAGAGAAGAAGAAATAATGTTGTACATTTGTTATTTGGTGTTCTCTGTTGCTAAGATTCAAACTCGAACATAACCCAACTCCGATTTTTTCTCAAACTTTGAATATCAAATTAAACCCCCTACATTACCGATATGCATCTATATTACTCAATTATTGATGCCCAATTCTTCAATGTATTTATTTTATCCAAATCTTGCTGTATATCCTTAAAATATCTATCTCATCTACATTAACATCTCAAAATCGAACCAAAATATGTTCCCGTCAAATTCAAATTTTTTGTTGTCGAACCAATTTAAATACATAAAGCCCCAAATTAATTGTAAATCCATGAACGAACAACCATGATTTTGTAGAAATTGATTCACAACGAGTATTAACTTGCAATATATATATAGATAACAAATCCATCACCACCACTTCCTTCAATTAAAACCATCCATCAGAACACTAATTAGTGTTCTTCACAGAGTCTCCTTCTCGTTGGTAGCGGCAGACTAAGAAGGTTTTGAGTTTTATTGTTCTTCATTAGAGAATGAGAGGGTAATTTAGTCTGCTGTTGTAAAACATAATCACACAGATTGGGCGAGATATCCAATTTTGGATATTAGGAAAATATATTGAATGTTATAAACGTGTAATTATGTTAAGAATATCTAGGGAAAATCATGTTTATCACTGGGATGCCCTTGTGTCTAGCCCTATAAATAGAGTCTCTAATGTTAGTCTATTGTACACATCTAATAAGATTTTATCCCCTTCTTTGTCTCTACTTTGTGTATTTCCTTCTCTATTTTCTAGTTCCACAACACGTTATCAGCAAGCTTTACACTAAGCTTTGAGCTTTGAAATCTCTTAAAAGAACGCAGCAAAAGAAAGTTGGTGTTGAAAAAAAATCGATGTTTTCTTATCATCCTTTTGTTGTTATATCTTAGTGTTTGATTTACAAATCATTGTTGATGGTGGTTTTTAGCTTAAGGTCAAAATCGTAAAACCTTGCATCTGATACGACGTCACTCTGCAAGGAAACATAGCCATGTGTGCTAACCTCTCCACTGGAAAACTTATTGAGCCGCTCAATATACTTACATGAAATTTATCCAGACTAGCGAATCCCAGATGTTCTGTAAATTTCGGCGCCTCGCGCATTTTCACTTAATATAAGTTCCTCTGAATGCCTTCTATGCTATGTTCTCTGGATGAACTCTTAATGTTGATATGGAATGACAATTCGTGTTCACTCGCAGCAGAGTAGCACGAATCTCCAAGTATCAAGAATAAGATCTTTGCATAAGGTATTCAATCAGAAAAGCATGATTCTCTCTGGCAATGAACTTAAAAGAGCTTTGTGTTGACACATAGAATTCAATCAACCTTACTAACTTGCAGAAGTTAGGTTTTCGTGCCTTGTGCACTCTGCAAGGAAATAGATCCATGTGTGCTAACCTCTCCACTTGCAAACTTATTGAGCCGCTCAATATACTTACATGAAATTTATCCAGACTGGCGAATCCCAGATGTTCTGTAAATTTCGGCGCCTCACGCATATTCACTTAATATAAGTTCCTTTGAATGCCTTCTATGCTATGTTCTCCGGCTGAACTCTTAATGTTGATATGGCATGATATAGACACCCCAATTTTGCATGGTCACGATAATATGCCGTGAAATCGTATCCGAAACAGTATTAGATATTAAGTGGGATGGAGGCCTATAATTATGGTCATGAGGTGGAAACCAAAATGGGTGAAAACCCAAAAATACGCCCACTAGGTGATAATCCATAAACTAGTTCCTACTGGTTCCGAAGTTTGAGTTAAGCTTGCACCGAAATGAGCCAAAAATGATATCCACCGACCAAGGTCCATTAAATCCATACATAAGTTAGCCGACCACCCAAGTCCCCTTGCTCCCCCCATATAATCCATATACCATGCTGTTCACCCTACGAATGTGCGTCATTTTCAAGTAAGCGACACATTTTATAAACATTATGTCGACATTATTCTAGCTTTTCTCCCAAGTCTTTCCATTAACTAAAATCTTTGGTTTAAATGATTTTTCTTTTGAAATTTGGTAATAATATCGTATAATTTTAATAATATATAAGAATAATATTTTTTTAAATGGGTAATACTATTTAGGTTTTTAATTTGAACCTTTTAATCTAAGGCATTTAATCCAAGGGTTAGAGTAAATGAAAAGAAGCTATAAATAGCTAGCTAAGTCATGAGAATAGGGAGGAGGATTCCGGTAGAAATCAGGGAGGAAATCAGTAGAAATTTTGGGGAAATTTTTAGAGAAGAATTTTAGGGAGAAAATTATTTTGGTAGAAAAGATAATATTTTGATAGCATTGAGGCTTGGATTGCGGATATTGATCGTTGTTGGCTCATTTCAAACTAAGTGACATAATCAATATTCCACAGTGAAAGCAGGTATGTCTTCATATCTACTGTTGCTTTTTATTTTTATTATTTGCTTGACTCCACTTAGGGCTGCACATGGGCGGGTATAAACTCAAACCAACCTCGCACCCGCGGGTTGCGGGTTTTTTTTTTCATAACCAACTCCGCACCCTCAAACAGCGGGCGGGTTTTATTACCCGCCCGCTGCGGGTAGGGCGGGTTTGGGTTTAAACCCTCTTAAACCCGCAATACTCATTCAAACACTATCAACTCCTTCTCATCTACAGTTCAGCATCAAAAATCAAACACTACCTCAGTTACAAACTTACAATTCAACTCTAAAGAGTTGTACCCAATTGATAAATCTCATTTCATCCAACTTTGATGAAGATGACGGTGAAATGTAAAATGATTTCCAAGTATTTTCAACTTTATGATCAAGGAGACAGTGATATTTCATCGGGAACATGATGTTGTTTATGGGAAAAAAAAAAAACTCATACAAACAAGTGATGAACCAAACCTTAAAAAAATTAGATTCATTCATACATGAAGTTGCTGGCAATTCGCATAGACCGAGAGAGATTTATTAAGAGATTCATTTGTCTGTTTAATACCTTTCGGACTGATCAAAACATCACATAATATACATTGATTGGGAAAAGAAAAAGTAAAAAAAAAAATCACTAACTCATACTTATATTAGTGTGAAGATTATCAAACTAACTACCATGAAAACAGACGTCCGTTAAGTTGACAAACCATCGCGGCATCGCGATACTTCTAATCAAAAAACAAAAATGTACTGCTGCTAGTTCCAAATATGCTAGTTTTTGGAAAGAGGCTATCAAAGCTTCTATTCACAAGTTAATTATTCATCAAATGGATGTCAAAAAGCGCCTTCCTAAATGGAGATTTGAAGAAGAGATATATATGGAACAACTTTGAAGGTTTCATATTGCCAGGCCAAGAAAAAGAAGGTTTGCAAATTGGTTAAATCTCTTATGGCTTGAAGCGAGCTCCCATGCAATGGCATGAGAAGTTTGACGAAGTGATTTTGTCATTTGGTTTTGTGGTGAATGATGCAGATAAATGTATCTATAGTAAGCATGATAACTGGATGTGTGATTCTCTGTTTATATGTTGATGATATGCTTATTTTTGGATCTGACATATCTATGGTAGAAGAAACAAAGAAGTTTCTTGGCTCTAACTTTGATATGAAGGATTTAGGAGAGGCTGATGTAATCTTGGGAATTAAGATCCTAAGAAAGGGGAATGAGTTGGCTTTAACCCAATCTCATTATATTGAGAAATTTCTCAAAAGGTATGATGAACATCAAGGAAAAACCTTGAATCCAATTTCTGTTGTAGGGCTTTCATTGTATCCTCAAGGCATTATTTCGCATATCCAATCGCCAATTTATATTGGGAGGGTAGAAATAATCGTCTAAAAGAAATCACCAGAGCCTTGAAAGCTTTTGAGTACAACAACAATTTCTTTTAGTGTTATCATCCTCTGTTTTATACCCAAAATTTCCAACACAATTCAACTCTAAAGAGTTGTACCCAATTGATAAATCTCATTTCATCCAACTTTGATGAAGATGACGGTGAAATGTAAAATGATTTCCAAGTATTTTCAACTTTATGATCAAGGAGACAGTGATATTTCATAAAAAAAAAAAAAAAACTCATACAAACAAAAAATTAGATTCATTCATACATGAAGTTGCTGGCAATTCGCATAGACCGAGAGAGATTTATTAAGAGATTCATTTGTCTGTTTAATACCTTTCGGACTGATCAAAACATCACATAATATACATTGATTGGGAAAAGAAAAAGTAAAAAAAAAAATCACTAACTCATACTTTATCGCGATACTTCTAATCAAAAAACAAAAATGTACTGCTGCTACAAAGATGAACATAAATCTTTATTCCCGAAGAAGAAGAAGAATAAAATAGATTGTTGAAGATTAGTAACAGACGTCTAGGATTAGTTGTAATCAACGGTGTATATTGAGCGGGTTTTTTGGGCGGGTATGACCTAAAACCAACCTCGCACCCACAGACAGACAACGGTTTTTTTCTCTTCTTAACCAACCCCGCACCCACAACGGGCGGGTATGGACAAAAAACCCACGAGTTTAGCGGGTACGGGCGGGTATGGGTATCGTGGGTGGGTCTTGTGCAGCACTAACTCCACTTATTCGAAGACTTCTGTACGTGCAATTTTGGTGTTACAATATTAGTAAAGAGAATCTATGTTTCCTGTTTGAATCAAAGTCCATCTCTACATATTTCTTGTACGACCTCTTTGATTCCATTAATAACATATTTTAATATATATATATATATATTGATGTTAGATGGTTATGTGATGATAGCTTGAGCCTTTGATGCATGAATTAATTAAAACAAACAAAGGCATAGCCGATATTGCATCTTGGATTTATTTTGCTCATACAGTGAAAGTGTAGAGCTCTTTGGCTATTTGCTATGCATATTGGAATGTTTAGGAGGTGACGGTTACTCGTATGCATGTGTTCTCATTTTTGCATTAGTTCCAGTTCATTAATCATGAAATTTGAATTCGAAAATAATAATCTTGATTTGTTATCTTGAATAGCCTTGATTCTTTTCAAGTATTAATAATAGTAGGTGATTATTATCTTGATAATATTAATAATTGAGTTTTCCTGTGAGATCAGGTTTTGCCCATCGGAGAAATCATAAATTTGTGCATTTGCTATTTTCGGGTTATATTTTTATGAAGTCATTATTTTATTTTTCGTTTAATATTCAAAACCCTAATATCCCAATTATAAAGTAGAGGCCGATCTTTGGATTGGACGGCTTAGGTACCTTACACCTTCCTAGCCCGTATCTTGATTCTCAGACTTCTTCTCTGTTTTGGACCAGTGTTTTATTTGGGTCCCAACTCCCTAAGTTGGGTGGCGGCTTCGATAATAATAATTTCCACGTGATTCCCATTTAGATATTTAAAGATCCTAATCGATTTCGACGTATCTAAAGTGGCGACTTCACTAGGGACTGGAATCTAACTTGAAACATATTTGGGATTTTAGGGTTTTAATTTTACACTACTCGGTATTTGTACACACACGTGCACACACCCATTTGCACATTTTTGCATTACATTTTGCGTCGCCAGACGTCCGATTCTTAGGAAAACAAGTGGCTAGTAAGATGAACCCGTGCCTTGGGCCTTATGGGAATTACCAGCTGAACCACCACAAGCCTTAGCCCAGTACCAAAGAAGACTAGTCTAACTACGTCGGAGGTATATTTTTCTAAGGTAACCCAAGCTTACCTGAGAGTTAGTGAAACCTGTATACACATGCATTAATTGCAAACCGCATCCATTGTTGCACAAAATCCGAGGCATAAGCACCCTTGTGTTACCATATATTCTTATGTTTCCTTGAAAAAAAGGAACACGAGTATAAAATCTGAAATGAATATCGATGTTGAGGCCGTAACAGGATTGATGGAATACTTACAGAAGATGTTGGATACTAAGTTCACTGAACACAAAAAGTGGACTCTCGAGGCCATTACTGGGTCTCTAGGAAAATATGAGGTTGATATTGGAAATATAACAGATGGGTCAACTGATCTCTTTGTAGAAGAACATGAGGTAAGTACTATAAAAGCGGACTCACGTAAGACTTTCACTGAAATACCCTGTTTTAATCCAGTCAATTCAATTCGATTAATGGAAGGTCAGAAATTCCCTTCGACCATTCATGTTGAAAATACTTACCTGGTTGGTAAACCAGAGAATTGTGTTCTTTCTAAAAATGTTTTAGGAAATCAAAATAATTTTGAAAACAAAATATTTGACTTGGATAAGAAGCATGATTATACTGATGGACCGACTCCCAAAGATGAGGAAATGATCAAAGAGGACGTACCTCATGAGATTCTCAAGTCGTTTGATCACTTGGAAGAAAAGATAGAACCAGTCGAAGAAGTAGAGTCGGTCAATCTGAATACGGAAGATCAACCCCAAATGGTCAGGATCGGTACTACTTTTTCTTTACAAGAAAGGATGATAATGATCGAGTTATTAACTCAATACAAAGATATATTTGCATGGTCGTATGAGGATATTCCAGGGTTAGAAACAGATATGGTAGTACATCACTTAACTATCATCCCCGGAATGAAGCCAATCAAACAGAAATTACGCAAGCTCCGACTAGAGTGGTCTTTGAAGGTACATGATGAAGTAATCTAGTAGTATGAAGCTGGATGTTTGATGGTTACAAATTATCCGGAGTGGTTGGCTAACATAGTACTGGTTCCGAAGAAGGATAGCAAAGTACGAATGTGCATCAACTACAAAAATCTTAACAAGGCAAGCCCAAAAGACGACTTTCCCCTCCTCCATATTGATATCCATGTCGAAAATGCTGCAAGGCATGGATTACTATCATTGATGGACAGGATCTCAGGATATAATCAGATAAAAATGACAGAAGAAGATAGGGGGAGACATCTTTTATCACACCTTGGGGGACATTTTGCTATGTGGTGATGCCTTTCGGTCTTAAAAATGCTGGAGCTACTTATCAACGTGCAATGACTACTCTTTTACATGACATGATGCACAAGGAGTTGGAGGTGTATGTAGACGACATGATTTCCAAGTACGAAAGAAGGGAAGATCGCCTATCAGACCTATAGAAGTTGATTGACCGGCTCAGAAAGCACAAGTTGAGGATCAATCCTAATAAATGTACATTCGGGGTGAAATCAGAAAAGATACTAGGGTTCATTTTTGGCAATAGAGGAATAGAAGTTGATCCAGAGAAAGCGAATGCAATCATAAATATGCCTCCCCCCAAGAACGAGAAGGAAGTACGAGGTTTTCTAGGAAAAATTCAATATATCAGTCGATTCATCGCGCAACTAACGCCGGTTTGCGCACCAATCTTTAAATTGTTATGAAAGAACTCGCCAAAGGAGTGGAGTGAAGAGTGTCAAGAGTCATTTGATCATATAAAGAAGTATTTGTCCAATCCATCTGTGTTAGTCCCTCCGCTCCCTGGGAAACCTTTATTGTTGTATTTATTGGTAACTTACTCATCAATGGGGGAAGTTTTAGGACAATACGACGAAGATGGTAAGAAAGAGAGGGATATTTACTTTATCAGCAAGACATTGTCCTAATATGAATCAAAATACTCAAAATTAGAAAAAACATGCCTTACCCTTGTCTGGGCTACTCAACGTCTTAGACATTACATGTTATCTCATTCGGTGCAGTTGTTATCAAGGATGAACCCACTTAAATATCTTTTTGAAAAGCCAATGATCTCAGGGAGAACGTCCAGGAGGAAGTTGTTGCTAGAATAATTTGACATCACTTATGTGACACAAAAGTCAATAAAAGGAAGAAAAATAGCAGATCACTTAGAAGCGCAACCTGTCCCAAGTTGCGAGACACTCATAACAGAATTTCCTGACGAACATATCCTTGTTGATAAACAAGATACTTAAGGTGAATTGTGGAAGATATATTTTGATGAAGCAATGAACCCAGTTAGTAAAGGAACAGGGGAAATTTTGATATCTCCTGATGAGGTACGCATTCCAATATCTGTTCGATTGGATTTCAATTGTACTAACAACATGGTTGAATATGAAGCATGAATTGCTGGCTTGAGAGCTGCCTTAGAGTTATCAGTCAAGAAGTTGGAGGTATATGGAGATTCCTTGATGATTGTCAACCAAACACGGAAGAAATTCTGGAAGATCAAGGAAGAAAAGCTAGTTGCATATCATGAATGCCTCATGAAGCTAGTGTAAAAATTTGATTGCATTACTTTTCATAATCTGTAGGATCGGAATATCGCCATGATATTACTATTGCGAGATTAACAACACTTCTGTGAATATCACCGTGAATTCTTCAACAACACTTCGCAAGTGTCACAGAATAATTAAAAGAATGACGTAATAGCTAACGAATGAAGAAACACGGGAAGGGAGTGATTGTCCTGCGATGGATACAAATCCTGCGAGAGTTAGCATTATAACTATAGCGAGAACATTGTGAGTCAGATCCGAAATTAAAGGACAGCTTAGCTGTCATCCACTATGTAATTACCCTATATAAAGAGACCCAGTAGATTCAGAAAATGATGATGTATTTATGAGTGTTGAGAAAGTCTTAAGGAGAGAGAAAATTCAAGAGAGCGGTTGTATTCTTGATCTTCTTCCATTACTTGTAAACATTTCTGAGAATCAAATAATAAAGTGTTGTTTTAATCATCAAATATGTGTTAATTACTGTAAGATCTTATCAAGGGTGTAGTGTAGGATTTCCTGCAACTACATTTTGGCGCCCGAAACAGGGATGAATTGATGATTGTTTGAAGAAAAATATAAAAATTGACATTGTGATTGGAAGGAATTTGGAATAATTAGTGAAAGATCTTACACAACATTCAACAGATTACTAAGATTAATGGCTAGAAGAAGAAGAAACACATCAGAACCACCAACAATCGTGAGGAGGAGTAAAATAATTGTAGGTGGAGAAACAAATGAAATGGGAGAATCTTCAAGGATAAAAACAAGGAATGAAGGAAAAAATCAAGTTCAACAGCCAAATCAGTAAACACCAATACAAGATAGATTTGTGGATTATGATAGATTTAGCGTGCATACTTGGCGATCATATTCGGTGGAAGAAGCAGAAGATCGATAATTAAGAAATGAAAGAAGAGAAGAAAGAGATCAAGGAGTGGTTGAAAGATTAATTCACGGAGAATGCGAAAATGAAACAACAGATGATTTAAGACAAGGAATACAAGAGGAAAGGAGGTTAGAAGCAGAAGAACGTGCAAATTTAACAAGACATAATCACAAGTTAAGAATGGAGAATTTGAGATTGCAAAGTAGAAGACCAAGAAGTACTGCTAGATCAAGTTCAAGATCATTTAGAGAAGAACCAAGGCAAAATTCCCCTATGAGAAATGTTGGAGAAAATATCCGAGAGGAAATGCAAAATCCAGATGAAGAGCAGCATCATAGAGAAGAAGAGATGATTCGTGATCGCTACATTCCACGCGGAGAAACTATGAATGGTAGACGTGATAATAGAAATCAAGAGGGCGGAAATAACTAAGATGGTGAAGAAAATCGAGAAGAAGGTAGAATAATATTACATGGGAGAGAAATCCAAAGAAATCAAAGGATCATCGAGGAGGAAATTGAGAGGAATTATGTTGAACAAGCACGTCTAGCTTGCGAAAGAGAAAGATTAAGAGCAAAAATTAAAGAACAAAAGCTTCAAGAAGGGATACAGCAGAATAATCATGACAATCGAGAAAGAAGACGCACACAAAATCGCCATAACCATAATATCAATGAAGAATATGATAGAATACAAAGAAGAATAGAAAGACAGCGAAGAGAAGCGATGAAAAATGAAGAAACTCGCAGAGAAGAAATTGGGAGGCATTATCAGTTGCGAAATCTAGAAGGAGTTGAAGTAGAAAATCGCAGGAGAATGAAGAATGAAGAAGCTAAAGAAGAAGCACAAAATCTCGTAGGACAAGAAAGACATGAACGTAGAAGAAGAGAAGCTGCACTGAAAAGACCGATGGAGCAAAATTCAGCTGGGAATGAATAAATTTTAACAGAATTAGCAGAAATGAGGTGAATGTTGAATAACAGAAGAGAAAGAGGTAGGAGACAACTTGATGAAGCCATTGAAGAAGCTGTGAGAGATCCATTCACTTAAGAAGTACAATTAAGAAGAATCCCTCCAAAATGCAATTTACCAGCATTAACCAGTATCTTCGATGGGACTACCTGTGTTGTTCAACATGTTAAGGCTTATGTTAGGTGTGTGCTACAATGGGAAAACCATGATGCTGTGTTATGCAAATACTTTGCATCTATTTTAACTGGCGAGGCGTTAAAATGGTTCGAAGGCTTACCTAAAAATACAATAACTTCTTTCGACCATTTGCAAGCTACATTTCTGGGAGCATATATAAGCAACAATTCTTCACGACCCGATATTGAAGATGTATTTGGATTAAAACAGAGGATTGACGAGAGTCTGAAACACCTAACCATAAGATGGAAGACAATGTGCATTGAAATGGAAAGAAGAGTGGATGAGAGATGCCTCATTTTATCTTTCATTAATGCAATGTTCGCAACCAATCTGCTGTACATACAAATTTTCAGAATCAAAAATACAATCACAATGACTGAGCTACGAGAACTACAAGAAGAATACATTACTTTGGAGGAAAAACAAAATGAGATGGAATCATATCCAGACGCAAACACCAGCTCAATAGCGGCGAACGGGAGTTTACTTCCTAAAATGATCAACAATGTGGCGAGCACCTCGCAACCACAGCAAGAGAAAGTGGTGATTGAAAATCAACAGAAGTTAGTAGATATGGGAAGTCGAGATCAAGAGGATTATGAAAGAGAAAGGAATTGTTACAATCGCGGTGGAAATAATAAAATTCAAAGACTTGATCAGCCGCAAGAGACTTATGGTGGTCAGAGACAAAATAATTTCAGATGACAAGGGAATCAAAGAGTAATATGGGGAGAAATTAAGATGCCACCCTTGAATGCCAGCATAGAAAAAATTTGGGAGGCTATCATTTTGATGGAAAATATACCATCACCCTGGAACATGGGAAAAGAGCCACATCAAAATAATCGAAATCAATAATTTTGTCGTAATCATCATTTCCATGGACATTCAATAAACGATTGCAGAAATGTAAAAAGAATAATTTTGAGGATGATTGATCATGGAAAGTTAAATCATTTTCTAATAGGACATCCGCAATCTCAGCAGCTACCACCAGCACCAGATATTCGCAGAAACATTTATGATAGAGGTTGGAGCCAAGGCGAAGAATTTGTTCTGTAATTCTATCTTACATTCATACAAAACTATTGAGGATTTCCACGACAATATTGTAAGAAGAGTCTTCGCGAGAGACGCAGATGGAAGAGAGATAATGAATATCGCGAGAGTCTCTCCATTAGAGGAATGGAAAAAGAAAACTATTTCCTTCACTGTGCAAGAAGTACCAGAGCCTGGCGAGATGTATGACAACCCACTGGTGGTAAGGTTAGAGATAAATCCAAAACAAATAGAAGAAGAAGATGAAGAAAATGATGATGATGAAACTGAGGACTCCTGGGCCATTAATAGAGTTCTAATAGATACTAGAAGTTCAGTTGATATATTATTTTATCTATGGTTTCAACGGCACTGCCAACAAGCCCAAATGGGAAATTACAATGTGAATTCCATTAAAGGGGTTATCTTCTAAGATTATATTCTGTGTTGTGGATATTGAATCACCTTATAATGCCCTGATTGGAAGACCTTGGCTACATGGGATATTAGGTGTGGCATCAACTTTCCACCAATGTATTAAATTTCCTCATCCTAATGGTGTTGGAATAATAAAGGGAGACTGGGCTGATGGGAAGAAATGCTATGAAATTGATATGGAATTTTGCGAGGAAATGGCATCAAAGAACAGAAACTGGAAACGAAACAACAAGCAAAAACAAAGAGGTGATAAGCTGATAGTTGACATAATATAGCGGCGAGAGGAGAGAATACTGCGAAATCAAAATGAGTGTATGAATGGCGAGCAGATCGCAGATGCAAAACGCAACAAAAGAGCAGAAGCATAAAGTAGTAAGTAGAAAGGTAAAGCGAAGAAATTTAAGAAGTTTATGAATGATTCGTTGAAGAACTCGCAAGATATTTGTTGAAGAAAATATTTCAAAAAGATATTTTGTTTGAATGAAAGAAATGAAACTGAAAAATTATACAAGAGTTGAAATGCAAATAAGGAGAAGATCAAAGAAAATAAATTTCATCAGAATTGCAATATTCGCAAGAAACGCGAATAAAATTTCGCAGAGACATAAGAATGGGACAAACCTATATGGCGTACACCCTAGTTCGCGGATACAATTTCGCAAGAGGAAAATGTAAGACCTAAAGTGCGTCATATAAGGGGGTATCTCTTTGCATGGCTCAGGGATAAGTTTATACCGCAGCTGGAACCTGAGTCACAGAGACTGGGGTCCATCTCTTTGATATACCTATCTAGGAGAGATACTTTAGATTTCCAAATATGCAAGGTTATACCCTGGTTGGACGAATGAAGGTCTCTTCTAAGGGGTGCATAGTATGACCAAGGCGCCGAGGTACACGGTTGAGCCAAGGATGCCCGGGATGGACGAACCTACCCTGGCCATTCTTGGTAAGTCTTGGATATGATGCACTCGGCCCAAAGAAAACCCCACTTAGGGTGCAATCTTGCAACTATAAGCCACATAGGCATAAAGGACAAGAGGCTGCGAAAACAACTGGTTGTTGGTAAATCCGGATGGGAGGAGCTAGTCTTGTATGGCCGTTGTGCCCTCCTTGAAGGGGTAACCAGGGGGAAGATAAGGGTGGAAACCTCCATTAGGGAGATAATAAGTGTCTAAAGACGGCAATGTCATGGGGATTTACGATCGCAAGAACATTTAGGCCTGTCATATTATCGAGTGACGAATACCATACAGAGGAAAAAATCCATAAGAAAAAGTTAAGATGAGATCAATGGGTTTTTATATGAAAGTATAAAGACGTCCTGCGATTTCATCGCAAGACGGCAATGTCATAAGGCTTTGTTCTCGCAAGGGAACTTAGACTTGTCATATTATCGCAGAGAAATTAAAAAAATATAGATAAGGCCAAATCAATGGGTTTTTACATACAAGTGTAAGGTCGTCCTGCGATTTTTTCGCAAATACAAAAGGTGGCAAAGTAAGGCCTTTAACTAGGAAGGCATAATAACACCACAAGAAATTAAAATTGAATGACTGCGATATTTATGCAGAGATTATAAAATTTGCGATATTTACGCATAGATCATAAAACTATGCAATTGTTACTTGTGAAGATGCTCGCAACTCAATTTTATTTACAACTGATATCTAAGCTCTACTCAATTTTTTCATATTACAGATGAATAACAGAGACAAGTATGGGAATGCATAGAATGATAAAATTGTTATTCATCATCATATGATAAATTTACGTAGACATTATTATATGACACATTTACATAGATAGTTAAAGATTAATAATTATGTTGATTAACTATATTACAGAAAGGAATTGTTTTCTAATTCATACAGATAGAAGCAAAAGAAATTTATACATCAAGGAATCTTGCAGTAATTTCACAAGAAGAAGGAGATGAATATACAAATATTACATGGAGATTAAAAAGAGGAAACAAAACTAGTTGGACCCATCGTCATCCCCGCCAGATTCTTCATCTTCACTGTCAGAAATAACAAGATTTGGAGAATTCTTTAGAACTTCTTCACAGAGTCAAGGATACACGGAATGAGGAATATTATGATCATCACAAACTCACCTGATGGAGTCATTGCGAACACCAACAAGAATTTTACTAAAATTCGAAGTAGAGATATTTAATTGTTCCTTCAATCTTTAATATTTTTCATTGCGAGCAGTAAGAGTCTCTGCGGGTTGATTCTTATCAAATTCAAGTTCTCCAATTCTTTCAGTATATTTCTTCTCAGCTGCTACGAACATATAACAACAAACTGAAAATTATGCAAAGATAAGAAGATTAATGACAGGAAATTAATGAGGAAGAACAATTATCAACCTTCTCTTTCAGAAATCATGTCCTTAATTAAGGCCGCTTGTTCAACATGAAGACTAACATCTACACCTAAGTTAGCTCTGGCGTTGTCAAGAATCTTTGTAGCCTAAGAAAATTCATCATCATCGTTAATAAGAATATGGGAACGGATTTGGTTTTCTCTTTCAACAAGGTCATCTCACTCGCGGATAAGTTTATCTCTTTTAATTTGGACTTCAAGAAGGGTTTTATGAAAATCCTCTAAGGTTTGTGCTCCTTGTCTAGAGATACGATCCCTTTCATCTATAAGATCACTTTTTTGGGCTCTTAGAGTCTTGATTTCTTCTTTAGAATTAAGATATTGACGCTTGGATGCATTGGCCGCTTTTAAACTAGATCTATGATCAATTGATAAAAGATGAAATTTGGATCTAAGATAATCTACAGAAAGGAAGTTAATTTGTTCATTTGAATAACTACCTAAGGATTCATTAAGGCGATTGAGAAGAGTATCATCATCTATTGGGTTTGGAAAATAATGAAGGAATACAGCTTCGTCAGAAAGGCCATAAACATCTGCGAAGAAGAATAATAATAAAAAAATGCAAAGGAATACAAGGATAAAAAGAAAGGAAAGATTTCTTACCATAAAGATGATCATTCGCAGCTTGGAGGCTTGCGACCTTTTCTCGCGAGAAAGTAAGATCAGTTTCCAATTGTTTGATTTTTTCTTGAAGGTCAGTTGACCCAGATTCCAATTGCCCGCGAAGATTAGCGGACTCAAATTCCAAATCCACATTCTTCTTGCGAAGAACGACATTCTTCTTGTGAAAAGATGCACACCTCCTCTCCAAGTCTGAGGCAACATCAAAGGAAGCTCTTCCAGTCTGCGAGAGAACAATGTAAATCAAAGATGGCGAGGACATGAATACATAAATATAGTAAAGAAATGAAAATGTACCAAAATACCAAGAGAATTTAAGAGACTGGTAGATATTGATCTTGAGATTCCTTGGAGGGAATCATTATCAACCAGTATCAGAGCATTGCAGACTTTAGCGAGAGCCTGGGATACCCTATTTAGAGCTTCATCTCCATAATCATTTGCGATACCATGAGTAATATCGCCAAAAATGTTAGATAGTTGGGTCATGGAAGAATCAGATTGAGAAGACTCCATTGCAGAAGGGATATCAGCATCAAAATCATCATCATTATTGTCATTATCAGAATTATCACTTGAATTTTCTGGATTAGGTTGAGGAGTTGAAGAAGAAGAGAATTGGGTTTTTCTTTTCTTTAAGGGAGGAGCACCAAATTTCTCTCTGCGAGGAGCAACAGACTTCTCTTTGAGAGGGGAAGTAGATTTCCCATTGCGACCAACTGTGGATTTATCTTTAGTTCTCGCCGGTTTCATAGGCTCTCTTTCTTCGATTTCCTGCGAACACAGATAAAGACAATAAATAGAGGCAATAATATATTGTAAAAAGTTATAAAGAAATATTTCTTACTTCATCTGTGAGAGATTTGAGAGCTAAGAAAGTAGCAGGTTTCCCAAACTTATCATAGTTGGCTTTCAACCTTTCAATCTGATAAAAAGGAGATAGTCAGCGAGAATCTAAAGACATGAAGAAATTAATAATGGTAATTTATTATGCAAAGGATTAAGAGAACATACTTCTTTATTTCTCTCAGGCCAGCTGAATACCCACGGTTGGAACTCTGCGAGATTCGCAGGTAGAGCATGGGTACCATAAATATATGAACCCTCTAAAAGTAAAGGGAAGATATACCATTTGTCATCGCTAGAATGACGCGGACCTTGATTAGTACTAGTATGCCAATCTATATCCAGTATAAGCATTTTATCTTTCGCGACATCATCCTTCTTTTGCAAGCGAACACCCCAACAGGTGGTATCCCTCTTCATGGGGATTATGTCATAATTTATGAAGAAATTATCTATGGTATACATTGCGGGAATAATTGGAACATCCTTGAATTTAGGATTCTTCGCAGTATCAGGATAGCGAGATTTTTTATCAGCACCGCGAGTAGCATACTCCACCAGCAGACGGATACAATCCCCACCCAGTTGATATATGGCTCGCGAGAATTTTGGATGAGAAAGTATCTCATAGAACAAAGGAAGTTCAGGATCGTAGAGAGGAATGGGAAGACCAGCTTCAAGTTGACCTAGCGAGACTATAATTTTCTCGCGGGAACATTGATGATCAGAAAATAATTTGACAGAAAGTTCGGATTTAGGGTTCTGACACGGAATTCTAGACAAAGTAAAACCCTTATTTATAAGCTTTTATCGCATCGCACCAAAAGCAACCAAATTTTTATGACCATTTTTGAGTATGGGAATGAAGGAAAAGATTGAAGAACGAGAAAGAAGTCACAGCAGTAACAGATGCGTAATTTACGGAAGAACATTAAAATTGCAGAGAAGTTGCAGAGAGGAGGAAGAAGAAAGTAAAAAGAAGGAAAGAAAATAATGAAAGAAGTATTTATAGAAGAAGAAAGTTATCAAGAAGATGAATGCAATTAATGCAAAGAAAGGACGTGAACGGTCAGATCGCAGCGGTTGAAAAGGACGTGTCAAAAATTGAATGGAAGAAAAAGTACGTGAAAACAGTTGGCGAAGAATACAGAAACGTGTCAAAGCAGAAGAACGCAAAGAGATAAACCGCTGCGGCATTATAAAAGATTTAATTCTCATGATCTTTCCTCCTTCGCAGAAAATACATGAGAAGAGGCAAGATGTAGGATCGAAATATCGGCATGATATTACTGTTGCGAGATTAACAACACTTCTGCGAATATCACCGCGAATTCTTCAACAACACTTCGCAAGTGTCACAGAATAATTAAAAGAATGACGTAATAGCTGACGAATGAAGAAACACGGGAAGAGCGTGATTGTCCTGCGATGGATACAACTCCTGAGAGAGTTAGCATTATAACTACCGCGAGAACATCATGAGTCATATCCGAAATTAAAGGACAGCTTAGCTGTCATCCACTATGTAATTACCCTATATAAAGAGACCCAGTAGATTCAGAAAATGATAATGTATTTTTGAGTGTTGAGAAAGTCTTGAGGAGAGAGAAAATTCAAGAGAGCGGTTGTATTCTTGATCTTCTTCCATTACTTGTAAATATTTCTGAGAATCAAATAATAAAGTGTTGTTTTAATCATCAAATATGTGTTAATTACTGTAAGATTTTATCAAGGGTGTAGTGTAGGATTTCCTGCAACTACATAATCTTTATAGAGATAAGAATCAGTTTGCAAATGCATTAGCTGCTTTAGCATCACTAATCCCGATCCCAGGATATTCCACAGTCAAACCCATTGAGGTGGCACGAAGAGAGAGACCAGCTTACAGTTATGTTGTTGAGATCGAAGCAGAAATACCTGACAAAGATCCATGGTATCATGATATCAATAATTACTTAGAGAATCGAACGATGCCATATGGGTTGAATAGAAAAGAGCGTCGTTACATTCAACGTATGTACTTTCAGTACATGATCCTATGAGGAGTTCTTTATAAAAAAATCTTATGATGGGATTTTGTTAAGGTGTGTAGATGGAGATGAAGATCGACGCCTTCTTAATGAGGTACATGAAGGAATCTGTGTCCCACTCATGAACAAACACATGTTATCCAGGAAAATTCTTCAGATGGGATATTATTGGATGACGATGGAATCAGATTGCTTCAATTATGTGAAAAGATGCCATAAATACCAAATGCATGCCAATTGTCACCGACCGAGTTGCACCCTCTTACATCACCATGGCATTTTTCTGTTTAGGGCATTGATATAATTGGGAAATTGAATCCTTCCACGTCAAATGGACATGAGTACATCATAGTGGCAATTGATTATTTTACAAAGTGTGTGGAAGCAATATCCGTAAAGAATCCTACGGGGAATCAGACTGTTAAGTTCCTCACAAACAACATCATATGTCGTTACGGATTGCCAAATGAGATTATATCAGATAATGGATCCAACTTTGTTAGCAAGGAGGTAAAAAAAGAAGTGTGCAAAGTACAAAATCCAGCTAAGGAACTCAACCGTTTATAGGCCGCAAACCAATGGTACTGTGGAAGCTGCAAATAAGACATTAGGCAGAATTTTGAAGAAAATGACGGAAACGTATAGAGATTGGAGTGATAAGTTACATTATACATTATGGGATTATCGTACCTCGATTTATACACCCACTGGTATGACTCCGTACTCTTTGGTTTATGGCACAGAACCAGTTTTTCCCGTTGAAGTTAAAATTCCCACCTTACGAGTGATAAAGGAAGAAACGATACCTGAAGGTGAATGGATAGAGTCGAAGGTTCAGCAGCTGAATTTGATAGATGAAAAGAGGATGCATGCCGCATGTCATGCACATGCTTACCAGGAGAGGATATCACGAAGTTTTAACAAGAAGGTTCATCCGCGAGGCTTAAAGTAAGGAGATTTAGTGCTTAAACAAGTCAGACCTATAAAACATTCTGAACCAAGAGGAAAGTTCAAGCCTAATTGGGAAGGTATGTGCATCATCAAAAGCATCTGCCCAGGATCCATAGTCCGATTAACTAATCTGAACGGACGTGAAGAGCCAAAGCTCACAAATGTCGACCAACTGAAGAAATACTACACCTAAGGTAAGTTCTCAAACCTATCTAAGGGCGGCGAACGCTTATACAATTTAAGGAGATTTTTTAGGAGTCCAATATCTCTCTCTCATAGTATCATGTAAAAAATGAGTAGGGGCAGGGTCATCACAATTTTTGGCCCCGTTCAGTCAGTTAGTCAAGAAAAAAAATCAAAATCAAAATCAAAATCAAGAATTATTGTTCTCAGTCTTATCGAGTCTACCACCATAATAATAATCAAGAATCATTATTTTTAATTTTATAGTGTCAGCAAAAAAATAAATAAGGGGCACCGCCATCATCATACCAGGCGCACGTCAGTAGAATAAGTCTTTTGAAGTCATAGAGAGAGATATATTTGTATGTATGTCATCACTAGTCTTGTACACTATCTCCTAAAGTTCTATGAGCAACAGACGTCCAAACGGATAGATTTGAGTAGCAAAAAAAATGTAGTTAATAAACAACCACTTGAGAAAATTGGTCGGCATTTGAAGAAATCAAAGAAGAATCTAGGAGAAACGGTCAACAATTGAAGGAGTTAGAAAGAGTGGTAAGCCGCATGATGAAACAAGGATAGAAGAACGTAAGCCAACATATATGTACTCGGGAATTTTTGGGCAAAACATCAAACAGTTGGGGATGGATGGAAGTGGTCAGATTGACTCTTGAAAATTCGACAGTGCCGACATAATACTAGTGTTCTCCCTCCTTATACGGTAAATCAGGAAGTTAGGCTCCTATGTATCATAATCAGGTATTATTGTTTTCAATTTTATAGTGTTTTCACAAAAAAAAAAAATCTAAAAAAAATAGGATAGTCCTTCAAAAAAGGGCTAGCGGCACAGCTTGTTGCTCGCTTGCCTACTATGTAACTTCAAACGGTCTTAAAATCACAACTAAACTTAAAAAAAAATTAATTAATTAAAAATAAAAAAAATTCTAAAAAAATAAAACCTCTAGTTGTGTGGATTTGTTTTTTTGTTTTTTTTTTTTTTTTGCTAGGTATAAATAAGAACTTAAGCAGGTTTGAAGTTTGAACTCATGACCTCTTTTTTCATAAGATGACGCTCTAACCAACGTTCCACATTGTTATTTGTTTCTAGTTGTGTGGAAGCCGATGAGGAAAAATCTAGGTAAACATAAAATAATAATAATAAATTAAACCATTTAGATTGTCTGAGGCAATAATTCCATGCAATTAGTTGTATTTTATTGTATTTCTCTTTAGGATTTTCTTTTTCTAAGATTATTTTCTATAGAGGCACGTACTACTAATCGCTCTCTCTTGTGTGAAACATAGGCTCTAACTCATTGATTCCGAGATCTATTGTTGCAAGAGGAATGACCTCCCGATCCAAGGAATTGAAGGACTGTCCGACCATAAAGATACTTATCAAGGGAAAGAACGGAAGAAGGTGACCAAAGCGGTCAAAAAGTGGAAGTCGGGTGCTACATCAAAGAGAGAAAGTTTCCATATACATAATGGACACATAATTACAAAAGGGAGTATATGCAAGAGAGTATCATTGTAATTGGTATGTAAGTGTTTCCTTGTTTTTGCAACGCAACAATTACGAACTTATTGACTTAATTAATTAGCCATGGGGATGTATACGTATGCGTAAAATTAAATACTTAGAGATGTTCCGGGTGAACTCAATAGTGTCACACCGGACAATTCAAGGGAATTTCAATGTTTTTTGAGGGGCAGTACGAAATGGGGTGTTCGGCTTTTCCATTCGGTTACATGCAAACCTCTGCCAAAGAGGGGAAACTGTAGACACCCCAATTTCGTACATAGTTTGGAGTCACTTCTGCGAAATATGGTCTACGAAAATACCGTTTATGTGCCCACGTTTAAGGTCCAGGGATAGTACGTCCACTAAGTGTTAAAGTTGAGCTAAAATGATAATCCATGAACTAGTACCCCCAGTCCTGAAGACCCCAAGTTAATGGACGTTAAAATGAGACAAAATGATAATCCACTAGGTGCCCACTAGTTCCGATTTTTGAACTGGACGTACATGATAGTCCACCGTCAGTTAATTAAGTCCCACTGTCCACCAAATTCTTGTCCACTTTAAGGTATTCGTGATTAATACAAGTCCAATGTTGTACGTCCACCTTAATAACAAAATGAGTAAAAATGTCGACACCTTCTTTGGTTTTGTCCGCAAGACATTCCATGTTTACAAAGATCTTGAGATTAAATGATATTTGGCTATTTTAGTAAAGGTAATTAAAATGATTTTGGAGGATTTTTATTAATAATGATTTATTTGGTTAGAGAATCTTGGTTTTCAATAAGAGCCATCGGATTTAGGTCATTTTAATCCTAAGGTAATTGTTCATCGAAAAAAGCTATAAATAGGATGTCTTTTTTTAGAGGAAAAAAAAAAAGAAGAAGAAGAAATTCTGATAGATCCTAGAAAGTTAGAGAAGAAACTTAGGAGATTTTGGATACGGAGGTATTAGAAGGGTTTTGCATTGGATAGTTCTAAAAACGATCGTGTTCGCGGAAGTACTAGTCCCCTGTTCTAAGTAATATTGGAATTGCAACTTTGAGGAAAAAGGTTTTAGCAAGGTCACATATTTATTCGAGTATTTAATTATTTTTCATTGTTTTATGTATTTATTTCATTATTTGTTATTGCGAATTAGAACCCAAAAATCCCAAATATAAAGTAGAGGTCAAGTTTCGGCTGGGACGGGCTAGGTGCCTCAAACCTTCATATCCCATATCTTGATTCCCATACTTTTCTTTGTTTTGGGCCAGTGCTATTTTGGGTCCCAACTCCCTAAGTTGGGTGGCAGCTTCGATAATAATAATTCCCTAAATAATAATTTCCACGTGTGATTCCCATTTAGGATATCTAGAGATCTTAACATATTTCGACGGTATCTACACATGACGATTCGTGTTCACTCATAGCAGAGTAGCACAAATCTCCAAGTATCAAGAATAAGATCTTTGCATAAGGTATTCAATCAGAAAAGTATGCCACTCTTTGGCAATGAACTTAAAAGAACTCTGTGTCGACACATATAATTCAATCAACCTTACTAACTTGCAGAAGTTAGGGTTTCTTACCTCGCGCAGTATACCAGACCATACTAACTTGTAGAAGTTAGGGTTTCGCGCAGCATACTAGACCTTGCTTGTCAAAATTAAGCCTAAGAAAAATAGGTAATTAATTCGCCATGGATTAGCAGGCGCAAAACCTCGCCCAGAATCAAAAAAAACAGGGAGCCGCAGCAGAAAAGGAAAGCGTGGCCATGCCTTAGGCCAGTTGGCGCCACTTTCCATTGGCCACGCCCCATCCTAAACCGTCCATATTTTCCACGACTAATCAGGTCGTTTTAAATCCGCCGCAGCGCACTAGAAGTGTGGCCACGCCCTAGCTTGCTGGCCCCACTTCCCATCGACCAATTAGGTCGCCCTAAATGCTTCACACGCATTCTGAATGAGGCCGGCCCCATGTTTATTCCCGACCCCCAATTATTCCAATGAGAATTCTTACACGACGCCTTGGCCACGACAAGCCCTAATTCTTCCAAGGAGAATTCTTCCACAATGCCTTGGCCATGCCAAGCCCTAATTCATCCAAGGAGAATCCTTCCAACGGTGCCAAGACTTGGCCACACAAAATTCTTCCAGGGCGCCAAGATTTGGCCACGCCAAATCTTTCCAAACGGCGCCAAACCCTAATTTTGGTTGCGGAGCCAAATTTTAGCTTTGGCCATGCCGCAACATCTCCGGCATACCACTATGCCACGGCTACTCGCATGGCTACGCTACCGGCATTCTATTAACATGTGGCCTACGCCACTTCACTATACAACAAGATGTGGCCATAATCAATGGACATACTTCTTCATGAGATGCAGATATCATCCGCACAAGTTCGCCACCAAACTTGTGGAAACTTTTGGTCACAACACCAACTTGGCTATGGTGCCAATTGTTTGGCCATGACACCAAACCCTAATTTTGGCCGTGCCCAAACTATGCCAAAATCCTAACTTGGACGCACCTAATAGCATGCCAAGGCCATGCCGACCACGTCTTCATGCCACTGGATGCCAAACGAAAGGTTGAAACAATCAACGGCTACCTTTCCTCTCAAGATGCAAAATATCGACCGTCTAAGTTCGCTGCCGAGCCGGCAAGCTTCTCAAGCTTAACTTTCCAAGCAATAGCAACACGCTACACAAAAACACTCGAGACATCAAACATGTCACAAACTGGGGGATGCTCATCAAGGGTATTGGTCTGGCGTTTTACAGTGTGCGGCGTGCAATACGCCCGTTACAAGAAAGTATCATAAAAGTGAGGCGGTTAGTAATGGCAAGAAATAATGGTGAAATGTATCCTTCATTATGGAAACATCAATTCTAGGCATTACCCATTACCTTTCTCCTCCATTACTCAAACCGTTCCCACTTTTACGAGACTAGGGTACGTTTTATTATGACTTGTATAAATAGGTCTCACCTATTTCCACCAAAAAATAAGTTTTTGGTCGGCAACACAGAATATCTAGAAATCACCTTGTAGCTTTCCATCCTGCTCACCAGTTCTACTTTTTGATACAAGTCATAAAACCCCCACACTTCCAGAATCAACTATTTTGGTCTCAACACATTCTTCGCTTCCCTCCCTAAGACCAACCATTCTCCTTCACTTTGTGACCAAAGCAAGACTGGAACGACCATTTCTTGGTTTAGGCCAGGATTTTACAAATTGATCCCTCGAATCAAAAGTACTCCTGTGCAGTACATTGTTTTTAGATTTATTTCTCAACCACACACCCAAAATTACCAAAATCAGCAGAAACGGTTTTCACCCACAAATAATTGGCGACCACAGTGAGAGATTAATCTCTCGGTTACAATATCAATTTCTAATTCCGTTCTTCAACACGATCTCAAGATGGTAGCACTCAGGTTCGGATCAGCAACAAACCATGAGAACACTAGCGTTGAAATCATCCCGGGTACTAACACTCCTTCCAGTGGCATTAATATGCCACCCTCCAATACCAGCAGCACGGAAAATATTCCTTCAGGTGTTATACCACTGATCGCCAGAGCCGCTACCACCTCTCCCACCGTTTCTACAAGTCTGACACCTCCAACCGTCACCAGAGCCGCTGCTACTCTATCACCGGGATGAGAGGCTGTAGGAACCAGAGGAACCCAACCTCCCCTTACCACTATTGATATGATGGAAAGACAAAAGGTTCTTATAGGGCTCAGACAGACATGGCTACAACTCAGAAGGACATACCTATTTTCCTCAAGATACTAATGAGCGGCTACCACAAAAGTCACGTCAACCCCAGATGGAGCTAACAAGGAATACTTTTAACATCCAGCGTAAGCACTTCAATAGGACGCGCCTTTATAGATGGAGAGGCTCGCGTTTCTCCTAAATTCCCGGTAGAAAAGAATAAGCAATCTAATTTCATCACACGTAAATATCAGGAACAACTTCTCCAAAATCGAGGCAAACAAAAATAGCAACCCTCCTGAGTTCGCAGAGATCCTATTCCCATCATGAGCTGCATAATTTTCGGGGAATCCATCCACAAATCGTGCAGTCTATGATGAAACAGTTGTGTGAGATTCTGTATATCTCAAAGGCGCATCGTCAAGACATACTTGCATCCCTCAACCACACTATATCAAGAAAATAACTATTTCCAGCTAGGGAAGCCATTCCCAAACCTCAACCCCTCCTGGAGAGCACGGTTGATAGATGGAACTGGGGACTCCTAACCACTGTTCACTTAAAGGATGTCGATTTTGGCAGCACCGTAGCCTACGACTTCAACATTGTAACCATCAAGACTCTGAGAGTTGCAAAGGAAAATCGAACAGAAGAAGTGTATTCTTTCCCATGAGGAGAAAAAACACGACTTGCTAACCAACACTATTTGTGTGTCGTCTTCCCATATGCCATATCGTATCAATTCGTTTTTCAAAGCCAAGGGTTAATGGCGCCATCCTTGGAGTTCTCTCCAGGAGCCGCTTCGACGTTTCGCTCCAGAAGACGATTCAACATTCTCTTGAGAAGCTGCTCCGCTTCCAGAGCCAGAAGCCGCTTCGCTTTAATGTTTCGCTCCGAAAATCGCTTCAACATTCTCTCGGGAAGATGCTCCGCTTCCAGAGTCAAAAGCCACCCCACTTCAATGTTTCGATCTGGAAACTGCTTCAACATTCTCTCGGGAAGCCTCTCCGCTTCCAGAGACAGAAGACGCTTCGCTTTAACATTTCGCTATGAAAACTGCTTCAACATTCTCCCGGGAAGCCGCTCCTCTTCCAGAGTCAGAAGCCGCCCCGCTTCAACGTTTCGATCCGAAAACTTCTTTAACATTCTCTCGGGAAGCTGCTCCGCTTCCAAAGACAGAAGACGCTTTGTTTTAACGTTTCTCTCCGAAAATTGCTTCAACATTCTCTCGGGAAGTCGCTTCGCTTACATAGTCGGAAGCCACCCCTATTTTTCGCTCTGGAAACCGCTTCAACATTCTTTCGGGAAGCCACTCCGCTTCTAGAGCAAGAAGCCGCTCCACTTCAACATTCTTTCGGGAAGCTACTCCGCTTCCAGATCCAGAAGTCTCTCCTCTTCAGCATTCTCTCCATAAGATGCTCCAAGATCCGAAGTCGAAGCTTCATCATTTTGATACATAAGCTTCAACGTCCTCTCCAAGAGCTGAGGCCACTTCAACGATGCTCCTTCCTTTAAAGGTTCGTTCCCGTAGCCACCACACTCCTCCCTATCAAGGATCATGATCATAGCCAGCCAAGGATCGCAGTTATGGCCACTTTTTGATCCATCGCTCCAAACCTCGTGGTCGTGGATAGTTTGCTCGCTTACGCATACATCCCATCCCTTTACTTCTATGGATGCCCATATAATTCTATCCAACCTACTATGGTCCCACGACAATATAGTCTCTTCTGATTACATATGCTACCAAGAACTATTGCCGCTCATTTTTTGATACTAGCCAGAGCTTCACCTCAATAGAAATCACTACAAAGGTAACCCGTACTCATCCATATTTTAGTTTCACGTGGAAGAAGCAACAAAATCACTTTACGAGTCCGCGGCGGATCCCAAGCCTTCTCAGAGGAAAACAACTTCATAAACTAAAGAAAAATGCGACTGGGGACTGCTTATCGCAGTCCATCCCGACGACCATCAAAGACTCATGAGATAACTCCAGAGACGCGGCTGCAATATTTTCTTGAAGAACCAGAGGGAACCACAATAAACAACATAAATCTCTCATTCCTTCCTCTTCGCTATCCAGAATATTTCGTCCATGTGCATCCGAGCGTCACATCCAGAAGAGTACAATAAGCATGTATCAAATCACATGGACATGGATTCAAGGATATGCGATGAAAGTAGGCTACACATGGGGACTACTATCATGAGACGCTTTCACTCCCCTCAACCTGGTTATTTCTGATTTCAACATCATCTCTGCCGAAGTTTTACGAGCCGCGGGAATTTCTCAACATGAAGCCTTACATGTGCATCAAAAACCCCAAAAGTACGCCACAGAGATACATTCACATATCCGGCCACACCATCAGATCTAATAGAAGTATAACTGGGGACTGCTCACCTCATCTCATTCCATACAATAGTCCAAGATTCAGAAGCTGGTTCGAAGGATGTCTCTTGGAACAAAGTCCTTGAAGACTTAATAGCAGCACATCGGCAACAAAATATCTCCCAACTCATCTATTTCATCATGTGTCTCCAGAATATTTCGACCATACAAGCATCCACAACATATCAATCATCGCGATTAGAAGGTCCAGACACAGAACAACCTAAAGTCAAGTATGGACCAAAAATGCAACAACAATCTCCAAGATTAGTCCTGACATGATCGTTGCCGAGCATATATTTCATCCATCCATCCCAAGAATGCAGTGGAGTTTTGGTAAATTTTGGAATCCACTGGAGAGACACTGCAGACGAAAGCACAAATCCAGACGGGCAATAGAAGAGGGTCGATACCTCTTTTCATGCGGATGGAGTTTCTAGAGTTTGAACAGAATGGAGATTCCTTCTTGTTCCATGAACGGGAATAGGTGACTGGGCGAGACTATGCCACCTCGGGCCCGCAACATTCCTCCTGAATTTTACTGTCGATCTATTTTCACCTCCCGAACGAGCTCAAAACATAAATATTCCCGCATTGGGAGATAGGAAATTCTTTTCCGTTTAGAATGGAGGGGCGGACCGTCTAAATACAAGTCTATACGAGAATTCTACAGCGATTCTAGTAAAGGGCGCTAATTAGGATTTCATCATGCCAAACCATAATTTAGACAAAGTTGCCATCATTCCATAGAACTGAAGCTGGTCGTCATCCTTCCGAGGAACTCAAGATAGCTCCACTCCAAGCCGCGCAACGCAAGCGGATCCATTCCAAGCCGACCAATGCTCGGCTCCATTCCAAGCCGACCAATGCTAACGGCTCCCTTCCAAACCGATACCAACATTATGTAATCCAGCCGGTAAGCCTTCCAAGTGCAATTTCCACCATCACCATTTAGTAGCCAAAGTTTCAGCGCTATATTTTCACTATTTCACGGACTGAAGCCAGTTTCCACGACGAAAACCAATTTACACCAACATAGAAGAGCAAGCAAAAGAAGGAACGCTGGAATACATACCCGGAATGCTCCCGCCTGCTCTGTTTCTACTACTTTGTTTCCGACACCAAGGCGTGGATACGAGACCAATATAACAAGATGGAGAAGATGGGTAGCGCCTTTTATAAGCACATCACTTTTGGAATTAGAGTGGAGGAAGGTTTATCGTTTAAGCTATGCACGAAAAAAGGCAGTCGGGCCCGCGAAGGCAACGCTACATGGCGCCACCATTCTGCAGCCAAGACAACGCCAACAGTTCGCGTTCAAGTCTTAAGAGTCCGCTCCTAGCCATCACCATCTCCACGTTGCAGCCGAGCCCTAACCAACGTCATCCTCTCCGCGTCCCAATCCAACGCTCCGTGGCTCCACCTTCACCTATCCAATGGCCCTCCAAGCAAGCCAATACTCTATTGGCCTTTCCAATCCAATGCTCTATTGGCCTTCCAAGCAAGCCAACGCTCCAATGGCATTCCAAGCTAGCTGCGCCATCCGCCAAGCCAAGCTAGCTACGCCATCCGCCATGCCAAGCTAACCACACCATCGGCCTTTCCAAGCTAGTTGCGATATTCACCATTCCGCAGCATCATCTCTGCTCAGACAAGATTGAATCACCATCTTTGTCGTTCAAGACGACGCAATCTCCACCGTTCAAAGACGTGCGCTCGCCATTCCCAAACAGGAAGCGCCATCTTCACCACTCCATGACCCAAATTGGAACCAACGTTCCGGGAAGCGAGACTCTATGCCAACACCCCCTGGTCAATATGGAAATGCACCAAGTTATCCATATAAGGATCACGGATTCCTCATTCCTTCCGCTAAAGGTTAATTGAATTTCCCTGGAAAACTCTTCACGTCTTGCCCCTCTTCGATTTTTCTCTCGTCCGTCACCATATCACGTTTACCCCGCAACAGCTCTATTGTTACGTGCTAAGCAGGGGACTTAATGTTGATGGTGGTTTTCAGCTTAGGGTCAAAATCGTAAAACCTTGCATCTGATGTGATGTCACTCTGCAAAGAAACAGAGCCATGTGTGCTAACCTCTTCACTGGAAAAATTATTGAGCCGCTCAATATGCTTACATGAAATTTATCCTGACTGGTGAATCCCATATGTTCAGTAAATTTCGGCGCCTCGCGCCTATTCACTTAATATAAGTTCCTCTGAATGCCTTCTATGATATGTTCTCCGGCTGAACTATGAATGTTGATATGGCATGACGATTTGTGTTCATTCGTAGTAGAGTAGAACGAATCTCCAAGTATCAAGAATAAGATCTTTGCATAAGGTATTCAATCATAAAAGCATGCTGCTCTCTGGAAAAGAACTTAAAAGAGCTATGTGTCGACACATATAATTCAATCAACCTTACTAACTTGCAGAAGTTAGGGTTTCGTGCCTCGCGCAGTAGACCAAACCTTACTAACTTGCAGAAGTTAGGGTTTCGCGCCTCCCGCAGGATACTAGACCTTCCATGTCAAAATTAATCCGAGGCACACTAGGTAATTAATCTTCCATGGATTAGCAGGCACAAAACCTCGCCCAAAATCAGAAAAAACAGGGAGCCGCAGCAGCAAAGGGAGGCGTGGCCATGCCTTAGGCCAGATGGCGCTACTTTTCATTGGCCACACCCCATCCTAACCCGTCCATATTTCCCTCGACCAATCAGGTCGCCCTAGATGCGCCACACGCATTCCGAATGAGGCCGGCCCCATGTTGCTTACCGACCCCTAATTCTTCCAAGGAGAATTCTTTCAAGATTCCTTGGCCACGCGAAGCCCTAATTCTTCTAATTAGAATTCTTCCACAACACCTTGGCCACGCCAAGCCATAATTCTTTCAAGGAGAATCCTTCCAACGGCGCCAAGACTTGGCCACGCCAAATCTTTCCAAACGGCGCCAAACCCTAATTTTTGGTCGCAGAGCCAATTTTTAGCTTTGGCCATGCCGCAACGTCTCTAGCATACCACTATGCCGCGGCTACTCGCATGCCTCCATGCCATGGCTACGCCATCGGCATGCCATTAACATATGGCCGACGCCACTTCACTATACAACAAGATGTGGCCATAATCAATGACCATCCTTCTTCATGAGATGCAGTTCTCAGACGCATAAGTTCGCCACCAAACTTGTGGCAACTTTTGGTCACGACACCAACTTGGCTACGGTGCCAATTGTTTAGCCACAGTACCAAACCCTAATTTTGGCCGTGCCTAAACTATGCCAAAATCCTAACTTGGTCGCACCTAAAATCATGCCAAGGCCATGCCGACCACGTCTCCATTCCACTGGTTACCAAACGGAAGGTTGCAACAATCAATGGCTACATTTCCTCTCAAGATACAAAATCTCGACCGTCGAAGGTCACCACCGAGACGGCAAGCTTCCCAAGTTTAACTTTCCAAGCAATAGCAACACGCTACACAAAAACACTCGAGACATCAAAACATGTCACAAACTGGGGGATGCTCATCAAGGGTATTGGTCTGGCGGTTTATAGCGTGCGGCGTGCAATACACCCGTTACAAGAAAGTATCATAAAAGTGAGACGGTTAGTAATGGCAATAAATAATGGCAAAACGTATCCTTAATTATGGAAACATCAATTCCAGGCGTTACCCGTTACCATTCTCCTCCATTACTCAAACCGTTCCCACTTTTACGAGACCAGGTTACGTTTTATTACGACTTGTATAAATATATCTCACATATTTCCACCAAAAAATAAGTTTTTAGTCGGAAACACACAATATCTAGAAATCACCTTGTAGCTTTCCATCCTGCTCACCAGTTCTACTTTCTGATACAAGTCATAAAACCCCCAAACTTCCAGAATCAACTATTCTAGTCTCAACACTTTCTTCGCTTCCCTCCCTAAGACTAACCATTCTACTTCACTTAGTGACCGAATTAAGCCTGTAACGGCCAATTCTTGGTTTAGGCCAGGATTGTACAGATTGATCTCTCGAATCAAAAGTACTCCCATGCAGTACATTGTTTAGGGTTTATATTTGTTACTCACCCACACACCCAAAATTATCAAAATCAGTAGAAACGGTTTTCACCCACAAACAATCATATAAACCATTATAATTAAAGTTTTGATCATTGAACAGTATGCTAAATTTTTTCTTTATACGTGTACGTACTCGTGGTTGCACTAAAACAATTGAGACAATTACTTAGATACAATGGTCATCTAGGGGGAGTGTTATAAACGGT
This sequence comes from Papaver bracteatum, assembly GCA_023529315.1. NCBI lineage: Eukaryota > Viridiplantae > Streptophyta > Magnoliopsida > Ranunculales > Papaveraceae > Papaver > Papaver bracteatum. The sequence continues at coordinate 431,771 of JAJJWX010002607.1, forward strand.
AGTTTATCATGTATATGTCCACTTTAGTGGGACCCTATTACTTAGGCACCAAGTATGTAAAATCTATAAATAGAGTCCTAAACCCTTGTATTCTACACACATGAATAAGAAATCTCTCTTCTCTTCTTCCTCTATTTTGTGTCTCCTTCTCTTTTTCTCTATTTTACAAGACGTTATCACGCACGTTTCTCTACCAATTGATGGAGAGAATTCTCCACATATATATATCCAACCTTTCTCTCTTGGTTTAATATTGTTTTCTCACTTATTTTATTAAAAGGATTCTAATTAAATTTTTATCGTCTTTATAAACCATACAAAGAGAGTTTGTATGTGATCCCAACTTTTTCGATTGTTGGTTGGTGAGTCATCATTGTATAATCTAGTAGGTAATTTTTAACTTCATATATATGTTGCTAACCAATTTTTTTTTTGTCTTGCGCTCATAATGTTTGCTTTCAAAGCATTCATTCAATTCGTTGCAAGACCAACCTTTTTGCATTTGGTAATCTCTTTCCTTTGAATCATTTTTTGTTCTCATTATCTTTTAAAACATTGAGGACAATGTTAGATTTAGGTTTGGGGAGTATTTGCATATGGCATTGTGGAGTCTTTTGTTGTTATTTTTTATGACCACTGTGGAGCTGGTCTTTTGTAGGTTTTCCTTTGTAGTCTTTTGCATTTTTTTATGACCTAGCGGGTCTTTTGTAGGATCCTTTGTAGTCTTTTGCATTTTTTATGACCAGCTGTGTAGCGGTCTCTTTTGTAGGATCTTTTGTAGTCTTTTGCATTTTTTTTTTGGAGCGGGTCTTTGTGGAGTGTGTTATCCGATGACCAGTGTGTAGCGGAGTCTTAAAAAAAATGATGATCCTGCCTGAAGTGGGTCTAAAAAAAAAATAAAAAATATTGGTTACAAATTGTCAAGGTTCTACTTAAATTCAAGTTCATCATCTACAGCTGAAGACCGAAGACGAAGACGTTCTATGGATGCTCGGGAATTGGAGAAGGTTTTGTGGGTGCATCTTTAGAGGCCCTCACGAGACTACAACTCGTCCACACAAATGGTGGTATAGTTAGGATTTGGATTGTCACTTGAGGACAAGTAAAATTCAGGTTTGGGGGTATTTTTGATGAGTGCCAAATATTGCATATTCATACACCTTTTCATTGGCACTTAACTCATCTTTCACGCTTCAAAGTCATACATTATCCCAAATTCTCGCATTTTTACCATTTTCAAGAATAAATATTTGTATTAATTAATTTTGTGTTTTTAAGTACTAAATAAAGCTGGAAGAATTGAGAAGACAAAAGAGAAGAAAGTTTGAAGCGTTGCAAACTGGCTCGCGCATCAATGGCAACCTCGTTTACAAATTCATGGGATTAAACAATCCATGATCCAAAACCCAAGACCCAACCATTTCCACCTCACCCTCATTGATTCTTTCCAAAACATCCACCTCATTCCCCGACTATTCTCTCACTCAATCACTCCCAATTTGTTTCCCACAACCAAATATATTCCATCAATTAAGAAAACATGTTTTGTTGAGTGGATGAGTGCCAAAATTCGGATCCAAGTGCTTGAGGGAATTTGTGTATAAATAGAGAGGGTTGTTGTGTTGAAAAACCATCCAAGAATAGCTTGTTCATGTTAGTTTATCAAATTTAAGTTTTGTTGTAATGTTCTTCATGTTCTAGTTTCATTTACTAGGGTTTAGATGAAGCCCTAATCTCATTGGTATGTATTCATATACTTGTATCTTGTTCTTGAAAGTTTAGAATTGTTTAAAGATATAATTTAATCCAAGTTTGTCAACATCTTGCTTCACAATCTCCATTGGAGAAACACCTTAGTTATACGGTAGACTTGAATCTACTATAAGGACAAGAATAAATATTACAAGTTGAATGCATATCATAGGTTATTGGTGGATTTGAACCTAGTATCCATATTATCATTGTTTACATATCTTGTTATTTGCATCTTTTACTTTTATTATTTCAAATACTTGAAAATCATATCGTCGTATCGTCAATTAGGATTTAGAATCAACTTCTAGACTCTCCAAGTCTCTGTGGTTCGACCTGAGCTTGACCTGTGTTGCTTGTCGACATTGTGCACTTGCAGTATTTATACAATAGTAGGTATCTTTCCGAGCCTACCAAGTGTTATAAACGGTAGTTTATCATGTAGATGACGTTTTCACTAATCGATGGAGAGAATTCTCCACATATATATATCCAACCTTTCTCTCTTGGTTTAATATTGTTTTCTCCCTTATTTTATTAAAAGGATTCTAATTAAATTTTTATCGACTTTATATTCACCTTAATGGATCTTAATGGATCATGCGGGTAAAAGATAACATCCGGCATCATGAACAGTATTGTACTGTTTTCTTTTTGGTTTTATTCCTTTTCAAGTTTGTTATTAATAATCGCTAACAATTGCTTGTTTTAGTATGGACTTATCTCTTGATTTGAATATGTGTTTGTGTTAAGAATCTTTTTCTTTTGATATAAAATAAAACTGTATCAACGTGTATACATGCATACGTACAGTGATAGTGGTGGATTGGTGAATGAGTTCTTCCACCATCACGTATCACGTATCATCGTTTACTCCCACCTTATGGATACAGTATTACCCAAAGTTTCTTATTTTATTTTTTTGGGTACAGTTTGAACCCATTGATTAATCCTATAAAGTCGTGGATTTGTTGCAGTGGAAAATATGGAGAAAGTAAAGAGACAAAGAGAGGTTTCTATTGATCAGGATAATAGGGTTACATGGATACAATATCCTTTATATATATGTATAGGTAAACTCTAGGTAACTAGATGGACCGCACATCCATGGGCCATAGGCCCTATAACACTCCCCCTTGTGCGGTTCAATAACAAAACTTTATACATAGTGCTTCACATATAGTTCTTTGAATGTTGTTCTGCAAATGTCGTTCCCTCCTTGATGACTTGTGCCGAAATCAATTGCCTCATTAAAACTTTGATAAGGAAAAAATCTAGTGGGACAAAACCTTGGTATAACTCTTCACATGTATTACTTCACATGTTGTCTCATACTTTACATGTAGTTCGTCACATGCAATACGATCTTAAAAGATCGACGAGTCTTAGTTAATTGCCTCGTAAAAACTTCGTCCGGAAAAACCCATAGGGACAAAACCTGAACTAAAGAAAAGGAGTACAATATCAAGCAAACTTAGAACATATATGGACTCAAATATGTTGCCTCATTAAAACCTTGACATGGAAAACCCAGTGGGATAAAACCTTAACGAAAGGAAAAGAGTACAAAATGACAGATGCAAGTAAAAGTGATCCGCTGCAGATGATTACTTTGCTCTGTTAAAGTTGACGAGTTGCATCATAACTCTTAAGGAAGAATATCCTCGTGGGAAATACAATGGCCTTAGTTGGGAAATTAAATTCCCGGTGTTTGTTGTTGTCTCATTAAAAACCTTGCCGAGTAACAAAACCTTGTGGGAAAAAATAACCTCAGTGAAGGAAAAGAGTTCAACAAACCATTAGATGCTCCCCCTGATGTCAGACAATTTTCATTAGTCTAACGCACTCAAAAGGAGTTTAGCACACATTACTTTGGTGACTTGTATATTTATCAGACCTTGTTGTTGATTCTGGAAGTTACGTTGCTTAACCGACTATCGCATTTCATTTCTTTGATATCAACACGATCTTTATGTCTTCAACGTTCGACATACTTGATGTTTTTAGTATTGTCTTTATAAAAACCTTGTGGAGTGAAAAACCCTTTGGGAAAAATTATTCTCGATCGAAGGGAAAAACAGTACAACACATCTTCAATTTCGAAGTAAAATATGTTGACATCATATCCTTGGATCCCCCCCCCTGATGTCGGCATCTCCCCCTGATTACTTTCAGAGTTATTCCATACAGTTCCTTTAGTCATGTATTTTACGAAACTGAATATTGGTAATTACTTAGAAAATAGTCTACCATATCTCCCTCTGATCACTTTCGTTGGAGAAGAGATTATTGTTCCTTCATAATCAACAACTTTTGGATTGCACTTTCATTAGCATTCCTTTTAATGTCTTTGCAGGGATAAAACAAATTTATGTCAATGGTTACTTTTAAGTACATGATTACATTCACTATACCATTCCAATGAAATTGCGTTGGCGCTGAGCTATATCTAGATAAAAAGTTCCTTAAGGATGCAAAATTTTATCGAGTACATTATTATACTAAGTACAACAATGCGTATATTGTACTTAGATATGGTAATTTCATCTCCCAACACATCTTCGTCCTTTTCCTTTAGACGAAATGGCCACTTACTTACATTTAAACCTCGACTAATCATGGGAGTGCAATCAGGATGCATGTCTTTTTTAAATTGCCTGAAAACTTTAGAAAAATGCAAACTGGTGGGATAATATACCACAAGCTCAGTATTCGGTCGAACTTTTCCCAGATTTTTCATCTCAAATTCGGTTTTCAAATAGCTTTTAAGGTCTCTTATTACATCAAGAGTACACATCATGTCTGTAACAGCAACATAAATAGCTATAATTCCAAATCAGGAACTTTCTTATGAACACGCAAGGAAAAATAACTTACTTGTCTATCCCCTCCAAATCAAATAGCCACTTATACGGGTATACCACTTCCGCCTGATTGCTTCAATCTATAAGTGAACGTTCTATCTAATTGTAAACGCACTTTGTGGTTTAGAGTTACTTGATTTGGGAAACAAAAGTCTATCAAGCACTTTTGTAAATACCTTCTATCTCTTGATTCTTTCAGAGATATGTAACAACCACATACATATGTTGCATTTCAAGTCCTTTTGAAAATTACCAAGCTAACTAAGTAGCGGAACTCTATAACGTTCATTACAAGAGAACAATTCCAGGGCTTTGTGAGAAACCTCGCGCCACAAGGAGAGTATTTGTACTTAAAGACTACTTTCTTCTCATTATGCTTTATGAAAAATTAATTATGTATGTCCAATAGGCTTTACACTAGATTGGTTAGCACTACCACACCAAATACCTGTATATTTGTCAAAGAACTAAGTTCTACCTGGATTGTGTAGGCCAAATATGCTATTTATTTGAAATTAATCAAAATAAAGCATGGTTCAATCTATTGTGCTCTACTTCTGGAGCAACTACTTATGGATTATATCATCATTGTGCACGCATGATCCTTCCATTGACCCATGTGCATTCTCATAATCCGTCATCATTTTATTGTTCTCTATAATTATTTAAAACTTCGGAGCGTCCTCCAGTATTGATTCATGGACAAAGTCAGAGACAATCAAATGAGATGATTTCATTAATGATACAAATTAGGTTGTGCCTTACTCATCTACTTCCTTTCTAGGTGAGCATTGATCGAACCTAGTGGCATATCCATCTTCCTTTATGGAGCCACAGCCTTAACTACACTTCCACCAAGTGTAGTTGCAACACCTTAGTCTATGGCGTACCCCATACTGAGGATTTCTAACCTTGTAGGAATATTTGCAGCTGGTATGTGTGATCTCGTCACTTTAGCGACATCAGTGTACATTCTGAAAATCGATTATTCTTTGTCACTTCACATTTACATTTGTGGAGTACAAGAATCAACATCAACATGAGACATAGTGGGAACACACCACTACAATTCTTGTCATTCCCTTAGAAAATACTTTTTCTTATCTCCCCCTAATGACGGGAAGAATGTCTCATTAAAATGACAACCTGCAAATCTAGCGGTAAGAGATCTTCTGCCAAAGGTTTCAAAAATGCGATAATTGTTGGGAACTCATTTCCAATATAACTACTTAACAGTTTTGAAGACCCATCATAGTACGATGTGGAGTCATAATGGCACATATATAGTACAAACAAAAATTCATAAGAACATGAATATCAGGCTTAAATCCAGTTACCAACTGGTACGCAGAAAAGGTTGACTAATATTGGGTTCCAAAAACGAAATTAAGTAAAGATGCGTGTAATATTGCATATCCCCAAAGAAATAAAAGGTAGGTTGGTATGCATAACCTATTCCTTAGACACCATCTGTAACCTTTGATGGTAGCCTCTGCGAGACCATTTGGTATAAGATGCTCTATATTGATCCTATTATACATGCAATATTCATCAAGTCCTTTTGATGTAAATTCTCTAGCATTAACAAGGGTGGTTAGCCTTTGCACTTTACATTGTGTAATATGTGATAGGAGTTTTCAAACGCAAATTTCTTGGGAACTATAACTAGTCCAAAATGTCAAAACATTCACCATATTCATCAGTCACTTTAATGGTCTGCATTATGCATGAATATTTTTCTAAAGTTCACCTTGTTTTCTTTGTAGGATGGAAGTTTTACCATTTGCATCTTAGGATGGTCTCGATCCTATTTTACTGAAGACTTTGTAAAAATGAGTGATATGCTTTCTTACCTAAAAGCATAATAGGAAGGGGGGTTGTGCATCTAGTAATTTAGAAAACACTTATTGAGAGATATGTCGTCACTTTGCATTCTGTCAATCTTTTCCCATTTTCGTTCACTCAAATAAAGTGATATTTGTATGAGTTCTTTCAAAACAATCATCATGTCACAACCAAGGTTTCTTTATAGTTATGCCCAAAGTCTGTATGAGTCAGTTTCCAACATTTCATCGTCGGTGATGATCTGGATTCAATTATCCAAATATTAATGATTTACAGTTCACTAGACTAATTGGCTCATTATTTTCTCTAAAATGTGAGTCCTTTCACATTCATTAGAAGCAATTTATAGATGCATTCCCATTCTCACAATGAATTTTTTTACGATAACCGTTCACACAGATTTCGTAGGAAATTGACAAAGTGTGATTAGCTCTTAGTTCTTATAGAGCTTATGTAACTTTTAATCGTTATACTAATTAGGCAACAAAGATTGAGCATTCCTTCGCTCAGCTATTACATGTAATGATCCAATCATCACATGGTATTATATAAGGAAACAATTCAACAAGCAGTTTAATATATTTCCTTAAGAGCTTCGTGTAATAAGTGGTGTGGCCTTATTACGTAACAAAAGAAAAATTATTTCATTTACTTTAGAGTGTTACCGTTCATGAAGATGATATACTTTTCATCATAATGTACGAATGATACTTTTAACTCAAGTACTTTTGAGTATATCTCAAGTGCTTTAGAGAATTTCAGTCTCATGGAAATGATATACTATTCATCCCGTAAGAGCATACAATGGATATAATTATTCGCAAAAAAAATTCTTTATTTTAGCTAATATAATTTCGGTCAAACTATCATGTACACAATAGTTTAGGATCAAATCATGGAAAATATAGAATCTAATCATACGAATTCGATTGAATAAAGATAAACAATAAGAAAAATTGGCAAAGTTCTTGTTGCCATTAATGTTGACGTCTAACTATGATATGACCTTCTCCAAGAATACAGTGAGTTCGTTTTCCTTTAAACTCCCTATAACTCTTATAGTTGACTACTAATATATGATACTTGCATTACAACACTTGTACCATTCTCAGTAAAATGCTTATACCAATATTTTCAACTCTCATTCATATGAGTCAGAATTACATATCTGTCCCATAATAGGTAGATACATTTACTTTGTATCATTATTACTGGATCCAGAATTACATCTCTGACTCATGAAAACTTATGTGAGTTTCTTTTCACAAAAAGTAAGGTTTGCTTTTAATTACAACATATCATTGTCGAAGTTATTGACTCATTATAGTCTAACAAGTGGATTACATCCCACTGAACATTCAAGTTTGGGGGAAAATGAATGTTTTGACAAACTTCCTTCAAAGCGTTACATCATCTGAAGTTAATATGTCGCCTTGTAAATGTTGAAGGAATGACTTCCTCTTTGAAAGGTGTATCTTTACAAGTTAAAGATTTTTACGATGTAAGTATTGTACTTGTGCACACATACTTCCACATCATAGACTCTTTAATGGTGCTCAAGTATTTCTAAGTTCAAAAGGTCAAATTAGAGCCAAATTGGTTTAGTCAAAGTCTGGTCAACTATTTGGTCAAGACCCGGTCCATTAGGTTGACAAGGTCATGGCTAATGAATATAAATATATATGGTTCATTATATATGAAATATCCAGGCCCATTTATAATAAGTTTGAAACTATTAGTATATGAGCCCAAAACATATCGTTAACCCTAAAAGTTGACAAAATTATTCTTTCAACTGTTCTGATCGACATACAACTGCATCATTGTCCGATCATGATATATTTTTGACATTAGATTTATCACAATATTTCGACAAACATATTAAAATTTAAAATACATCCAACGGCTCGATAAAATTATATTTATGACACCGTATGACTATTCCGATTCACGTTTCTATGGACACAGCAGAAAATATCACGTACTTTGGAGTACTTTCCATGGTTGGATCTTTAAGAAACTTTTACAGTGCTTTAAGAAGAACAATATGTAACACATAAAAAAAATACAGGATAATCTAATGGTTGTAATTCCTAAAACATATGTTTTTATACACTGTTATAAATTAGGGTTTTCCTGAACGTACACATATTCATTAAAATCCAGTTTTGGAGATTGCATCTTATTCCGATTTGATTGAAATTTTAACACACATATTAATGACTGATCGGGTTAAGCATATTAAACTTTAATGACAATCTAACGGTGAAATCTCTAGGTTTGATTATCTTATGTTTGTGGAACCCTAATATATACTACGAAAACGAAATTTCTTTGTTCAAAAGAAATAGATGGTAACGCATCCATGATGATAAAAAAAATAGGATCAGAACCACGTAATCTTAAAGTAATAATCCATAACCAATCTTGAACGAAGAAAGTAAAAAAATTGCACCAGTTGGTAGAGTCGTGCATGTTAACGTGTTGCAGTGGAAAATATGGATAAAGTAAAGAGACAAAGAGAGGTTTCTATTGATCAGGATAATAGGGTTACATGGATATAATATCCTTTATATATATGTAAAGGTAAACTCTAGGTAACTAGATGGACCGCACATACATGGGCCATAGGCCCTATAGCAGGATTATCTTTATGGGATATCAATTTTTCTTTTTCTTATAAGTTGACATACCTTTCTTCTCTTATTTATTTTCAAAGAGAAAGAAAAAAATCCATTATAAGATGGTTTACAATTTCTATTCCTTTTAATGAAATTTTAATCACCGAAAATTTGTGGTATTGCAGTCTAGTTAACTTTACAGCGGCAACTAATCACGCGCATGGTTGAAAAACCTACGGTTAATTCAGTTTGATATCTTTATCCGTTGGATTTAGATCATGTGATTTTCATCTTTGGTTTCCATTTATTTATAAGAAACCATCCGTCGGACATAAGATGGATTTCCATATGCGATGATAAAAACGACTATATCCTTTATTTGTCGTACAATATTGGTAATTGTCCAAACCAATTGCTACTGGTTTTTACCCATCAATTCTCCTTAATGAGATGTAACAATTGACATTCTAAGAATTTTTAGACAATATTGGATACTGATTTCTATTCTTATAAAGAAATTTTTATCAACCAAAGTAGATTTTTCTCTACAAAGAATAACGACAATGAGTTCTTTATTTTATCAAAAGAATCATTTAACCAATTGGAGTTGGATTTTTCTATATCGATATTATTGTTTAAACTAATAGCAAATACCAGTTTAAATTTGTTCCACTCGTAATTGGAATATCCAAGGACACTAAAGGTCAATGGGTGCGCACCCGGCTTGTTAGCCAATATTATTAGTCCTTGTAGTGATTATTTTAATCTTAATTTGATTTTCTTTTGATAAAGAAAGTGTCTATCGTCGGGCCTACAAGTGAAGAAAATATTGGAGATTTGTTTGCCTATATTGTATGTTTCTTGGTTGTAACCAATAAAGTTTCATGATTGATGTCAAATTTGAATGTCAAAAAGACAACAATTTTTATTTTATTTTTAAGACAATTTCTTATGGCTACTGAAGTCATTATTATCTATAGTCCGACTGGTATTGTTAACATCCATAAATTATTATAAGTATATGTCCTAGAATTAATTGGATAATACTTTACGAAATTTGTTTTCGTATATGAGATTAAAATATTTTCCTCCGTAATCAGGGGGACACTATACACTATCAAAAATATTGTGTTAATTAATTAACTTAAATGTCATATCAATTTCTCTCCAAACATGATCAAATCGAAAAAGGTTGTCACTATCAGTTGGTGTGAAATGTTTCATTTTGCTTTTATATAAGTTTTTGCCTCTTGGAAAGGCAAATCCAGTCACATCTATGAAATTCGTAGCATTTTGTAAAAGGCTACAGATAGTGCTCCAATTGAGTCTATCAAAACAAGATCCACATTCTCATGATTCATATCTCCTCACTGGAAGATAAGGAGACTTTAATGCCCGCGGGTGCTGGTACTAGTAGTAATGTGAATATTTTTCATGATATGCATACACTTGAGAATTTTATGGGGTCGTGATAAGCTATATTGTCAAATATTCGTTTACAGTAGCTACTAAAATGATAAATGATTTTTGGTTGTTAACCCCTCTGCAGAGATATATCGACATATGTGATTGGTTGGCATGCAATCCAAATTAGTTTGGATTAATTTCTCGATTGACACATTTTTGGATCCAAAACTTAACACCTCAAATATGCAAAACCTATTAATTATAGGTTGGTGTATTCATAATGCGTCGTTATATGAGAAATTTGTTCGTTTGTAAAAACGATTTGAGGGTCTTACTTTATTTATTTTCTTCAAGACCCCTGGGATTGATTCTATAATTGTTCTTTTTATGCAATGCACCTGGTGTGGTAGTCCTTTAAGGAATCATATTGCATTCCCACAAGAAATGTGGTCGGAGAACATATTCAATTTGTAATCCTTGGAGGATTCAAATGATATTCAAGGAGCCACCTGACTCGATTATATCAGGTTTAACAATCCTTTAAGTGTTTTTCAAAAGATTTGCAAAGTAATAAATCCGGATTAATTGATGATATCAACTTTGTAGGTCTCTTGAGGAGTCCTTAAAAACACATAAATCCATGCCTTTGCATCATTTTATTTTATTTTCTTTTTTCGTAAATCTGCAGCTAGAATTATGCTAGCTTAAACTCATATTTTGATATAGACTAGAGTTATTATTTTAATGCTTGGTTTAACATCCATATTTACGTCAAAAGTTGTACTCTTTTTCCATTCGTTTCAGGTTTTGTCCCATGTGGTTTTCCTGACAAGGTTTTAACGAGGCAACATCTCATTGACGTTTAATTTTCTTTTAAAATGTTGATATTTATGCTCTTTTTCCTTCGTCCAAATTTTTTCCCATTGGGTTTTAGTGAGGCAAATTAATTCAACACGGTGGTCATCCAAGGGGGAGTTGTATCAATTTCGGTTATTAGGTGGATTCCCACAATTAACTAGGTCATTTTGTTAGACCACATCAACATAACAGTCTCTAATGAATTTGGATATTATTCTAATCCATATATGGTATGATCACAACTTTTTTTCACCTATGCAACTGTAACTAAATATTGGCACTTTGTTGAAGAAATTACATCAACTACTTCCGCAAATCATCTTCGAGAAGCTAGCAATCCAAGAATCAAGTCCTCAATGTATTTAAAGAAGTGTGAAGACTCGAGAACACTATCATTAGAAGACTAACACAAAAGAAGACTTCATCAACTGGGAAATTTCTCACAAAAGCATTGCTATCTCCAGCATTCAAGAAATCCGTTTATTGAAATTGACTCGACTCGAAGATTTGCAAGCCAAGATTTAACTGAAGTACTTATCGGAGGGAGTATCAAATTAGAAGGTATTTTACTGGACTATCACGTAGTACTCTTTTTCCTTCATCAAGGTTTTTCCCATTGGGGTTTCCTTGTCAAGGTTTTAATGAGGCAACATTTGCGTGTCCAAATTTTTTCTAAGTTTTCTTAACTATACTATTTTTCCTTCTATCAGGTTTTGTCCTTTTTGAATTTCCTGACAAAGTTTTAACGAGGAAATTAGTGTAGACATAATGTCATCAGGGGGAGTGTTATAAACGTGTAATTATGTTAAGAATATCTAGGGTAAATCATGTTTATTACTGGGATGCCCTTGTGTCTATCCCTATAAATAGAGGCTCAAATGTTAGTCTATTGTACACATTTAATAAGATTTTCTCCCCTTCTTCATCTCTACTTTGTGTCTTTCCTTCTCTATTTTCTAGTTCTACAACATTGAAGATTTAGGATATTAAAAAAATACTCATATTTTGCTTGTCATCTAAACCCAAAAATTCAAATCCAAGGTCTATTCAACCTAAACACTGAAGGCAATTTCGTATCATGGGTTATCTTATTTGGAATGGTGTTTGTACTATTGTTTCCAACGAATGGACAAGTTGATAATGGAAGTTATAACAATGAAGAGAAGACGTCTGAAAAATGACTACCGTACAGACTCGAGACCCTATAAACACTCGTCGCTCGACCACATGACCCTATAAACACTCGAACATTGTTACCACATGATCTTTTCGACGTACAAAATGGGGTCTGTTTTATATTTTGTTCTATTGCAACCTCTATTTTATAAGATCCCTGGTCCGATCCCGCTCTCAATACCACGCCAACATCCCATCTATTGAGTTTCATCTTTCTTTGGCTCCACGGTCTGTTCGGAAACTATATGAATGGTCAGGTCAAGGTGTATACTAATTAGTCAAGCAAAACAAAGAAGAAAAAATCGTGACCCATGATTTACACTGTGGTTGAAGAGGAGATTCAAGGGTATGGATTTGCTGCTGAGTTGATGTGGAATTGGTGTTGTTGGATGGTGATTAAATGGATTTGAGTTGCTTCAAGATAGCTATGGAGATGCTGTAGCGATTGTTTTGCAGCGAAAAAACATGTGATCTTATCAGTGGTAATAATGTGATGCTATGAAGTTGGTGGTTGAAATGATTGGATGGATCACGGTGGTTGCTGCTGTTGTGGAGTTGTTATTGATGGGTTAGATTTGAGAGAAGAAAGACATGTAAGAAATGGCTAGGTGCTATGAGTAGCTAGAGAAGACATTGGTATTGTTGATGCAATGGCTAAGAAATTGCAATTTGTGGTGGTATTAAGCTGGTGATTGGTATTGCAGGAGCTGTTACTGTTGATTGCAGAACAAGGGAACTGAAGTTGTTGTCTAAGGTGAAGCCGTTAACTGGTGGCAACAAGGCACTGGTGGAGATCAGGGAAGGTTGCAATTGAATCTTTTAATGTTGTTGGTATGTGTTGATATGTAGGGACTGAAGAAGGATGTATGCTGAGAAGATTGAGGCATGAAAGAGCTACAAAAGAAGATGGTGTTTCTTATTGGCTGGACATGGCATGTCACACGAAAAGATAAAGAAAATGATTTGTATTGGGTGTAGGAGTTGCAGGGTAGATGACCGAGATCATATTAAAATATTTGGCATTGGATTTCAGGTAGTTGTCATTTTTATTCTATTTTCTACTTTTTGGCAGATGATCGAAAGGCATGGAATTTCAGGCACTAAAAGTATTGAATATGCATAGCTCCTTAATGGCTTAACTATACCATGGCTAATTTATTGCGTCACGGGATCCTACTGTTTTAGTAAAAGCTAAAGGCTTCTGATGTCGACCCCATATGACCTAGTTTGAGGTACAGGTAGAACAAAATATTTGTGAAAATGTATTTTGACTTGGAACCAAACAACAACTGGCTTTAGTTGTAGTTGTTGAGCTTATTAAGTACATCAAGATCGCCAATTCAAATCTTTCTATAGTTTGTAGCCCTATCATCTAGGGATTGGATGATGTTATAGTTTATTGAATCACATGTTGGATGGTTATGGTCATGCTGGTGGTTGTATTACTTTGTGGTACTTTGTCGTGAGATGATGGTGGTTGCGTGGTGTTGGTGATAGAGGGGGTGACAGTCAGGGCTATGGTAGTTTTCGGTGGCTGATGATAATATTCTTGCTGTGATTTTCATTTTACGTATACTTTTCATACTGGAATCACTATGATTATTTTGTTCTACATACTAGGAGGTGACCTGAGAAGGATCTTTAGTGATCTTTAGTGGTTGATGTGTGTGACAATTTTTTGGTGGTTGTTGTAAGGACTAGTGTAGTTGGGAATTATGTTCTACAATAACCGGTAGTCTGGTATTACTCATTTAATTCATGTAATTATGTAGCATGAGGTGTTGTTGGTTTCGTTTGGTTAGCCTGTGATGTGCTTGAACGGTTTAACGGTATTATAGTAGGATAATACTAATGCCTTGCTGCCAGTACGTATATCCATACTGCGTTTAATTTTTATGTGTAGTGTTGACTTGACACATCATTTCTATTTAGCCTATACGTCGGTTCTCTACATTTGTAACTTTGGTAATACGGCTTCTAAATTGCTTTAATTATTGGCAGATCCTGAAATTTATTTATGATGTCTGTCGAGAAGTCTAGATGATTAATTAGCTATGTTCAAAGGGAGAAGTCTGTTTAATTCAAATTACTGTTGTTTGATCGAAGTATATATGTACTTGAGTTTGTTGTGAACTATAGTGGTAGCAAGATGTTTTAATGTGTGCTTGGGAACTGTTGTTTATACTAGTGGTAATAGGTGCAAAATGATGTTATCCAACAATGAATTTTGTTGGAGTAAGTGCAAAATGATATTATGTGACTTTTTTTTTTTTGGAGACAACTTATGATAGCTGCCTCCATATATGAAGACAACTTGTGCTAGTTATCTCCATATGTGGAGACAACTTGGTCTAGTTTCTTTCACTTTTGAAGACAACATGTGCTAGTTGCCTCCATATTTGGAGACAACTTGGGGTAGTTGCTTTCACTTTTGAAGACAACTTTGTGCTAGTTACCTTTACTTTTGAGAACAACTTTGTGCTAGTTGCCTCAGATTTGGAGACAACTTGAGCTAGTTGCCTTTATTTTGTTTTGCAACTTATTCATGTACACTATTTATTGGAGACAACTTAAGATAGTTGCCTCCACTTTTGGAGACAACTTGAACTAGTTGCCTCCGATATGGACATTATTTATTGGAGACAACTTTGAGCTAGTTGCCTCCACTTTTGGAGATGGTAGTTGGCAGCGGTGGTGGTTCGTGGTGGCGGCGGATGGTGGTTATTGGCGGCGGCGGTGGACAATGGTGGTGGTTGGCGGTGGCGGATAGTGGTGGTGGTTGGCGGTGGCGGCGGTGGTGGTTGGCGGCGGCGGTGGCGGCGGTTAGCTGCGGCGGTGGTTGGTTGTGGACAGTAGATGTAGTCTTCTTCTTTTTTTCTTTTTTTTTAAATAGTTGTTTTGTATATACATTACACAAAAGAGGGTATTTTAGTAATGTATTATGCTTAGGGGTATTTGTATAAGTTGATAAGGGTATTTTGGAAGGGGACCTATAGTAAGGGTATTTAAATAATGTTCCCCTTTAACCTAAAAATAGGTCAAATTGCAAAAGTAATAATACCTATTTTTTAAAATAGATCCAAATTGTATTAAAATAAAATTTTAGTTGCAAATGTAAATACAATAGAAATTTACAAGAAAGGAGGCCACCCCAAAAACTTGCATACTATTTGTCCTAAGAAAAAACTTCCAAATTGAAAAACTGATAGTATTAATTTTAATAACTAACTTTACTGAATGAAGACTTAGATCAAAGAGAAAGAAAAAGGATATATAGCAGCTCGGTCCAGACCTATCATTGAATCGTTCCCAGTAAGATAAAACTCTTCTACTTTGTTTCGTTGAATGGAACTTATACCTTTTTTCATATTAAAGATGTTGTGTTTTCGACGGCATTTCTTGTCTTTCAATTAGGGTGATTCATCAAACAGAAATCCCATCTAGCAGGAAAGCGCATATTAAATTAATATATTTAAGTTTGGGATATGCCAACTTGGTTAATATGGGATGACCATTGGCTAGGCCAACAGTGGACGCACTTCAGGGTTACCAGAGCAAGGGAGGCGTTTTAAGGCTAACGAAAATAACTGGTTTGCGTTGAGCTTGTTGACGAGGGAGTTCTTTGAAAGTCATAAAATTACATCTTTACTTGGGAGGTGGTATATTTACTTAGGGCCACCTTAAATGGTCGTGTCGTATATATTCCTTGGAACATAATATTGATAGGTGTAGAATATACTCTATTTATTATATATTGTTTATGCCTTTTTTGATATTTTTCTTGTAAATTATGTATTTTACGCGTGTTTTTAGGTTAAAGGTACTCTGGAGTCGCATGGAGGAAAAGAAGAATAAATGATCTAAATCGAGCCAAAAAGGTAGAATTGTCATTTTATTGGCAAAGACTGTTAGGAGCCCATCCACAGTTAAGGGATAGCATGTGTTGTAAAAAATGTTAAAAGCACCAGGTTATGCGATCATGACACCTATGCAGCTAACTGGGGATGTCATTGGGCGGCCCATAATATTACCCAGCTCTTATATCCTAACCCTAAGTCGAGAAGACAATTTCTCTTCCCAAATTATTAGCAGCTGAATTTGAGAAAGAAAGCATCCATTGCTGTTGTGTGCTGTCGTCTCCGAGAAATTTGAATATGAGATCGAGATTCAGAAGAAGAAGGTGGTTTGGGTCCTGGCGATTTTTCGTTGTGAATAATGGGTTCGAATTTGTGTTGCTATTTAAGATGAATTTAGGTTTTTTTTTTTGGTTCAAAGAAGAAGATGTATTAGAAACTCAAATCAAAGAAGAAGCTAGATCGAAGATTGAGAAGAGGTTTACAGCTGCTGTTAAGAATATGACGGTGGTTCGATTGAGATCTCCGAAGATGGTTTTTTGGCTCGAGAATTAGAAAGATAGGGATTGAGAACTCTGTTGGTGAGAAGCTGTTGCCGAGAAATGAAATTTGTGATGAATTGCTGCTGTAATTGAAGCTAATGGATGAATGGGTTAGTGGATAATCAAGGGTTGAGACAAGAATCTGATGCTGTGATTTGAAAGAGAGAATAGAAGATAAAGATTGAAGCTGTATGGCAGTGGTTCCAGTAATGGGTTTTGTGTTGGTGTCTGCAGTGAGTTGAGCTGAGATAAACAAGGGAAGAAGAAGTAATGGATGAAAATGTTGATGTTGTTGAAGCTCTGTTGCTAAATAGAGTGAAGCTGTTGTTTAGATGTATGTGTAGGATTGTATAGGGAAAAATGGCCTGAACTTGGCATGAGAGATGCCCATAAAATAAACATAACTCTGTCGTATTTTCATTCCAGCGAGTCAACTCTGAAAAGTGGGGGTCTATTAAACTCACCTAATATTTCGATTAGAAATCTGTATGGAATAACTCTAATATACTTTTAAGAGAATCAACTAGACAATCATACTCAATCTTAATAAAAAAGTATATGAAGGAGTTAATATCTCTATTTCTCGATTTGATCTTTACTCAAGCAAATAGAAATCTGCGAGTCTTTATCAAATACAAGAGAGATATAAACTTGGATGGTACCAAAAACCAATAACCAAGGATAAATCAATTTCTAATCAACAACCAAAGGTTGGACTTCACAATTGATCGATACAACGAACAACCTGTGATATTTCAATTATATAACAAAATAAAATGCGGAATAGAAATAACACAGATACCAGAAGTTTTGTTAACGAGGAAACCCCAAATGTAGAAAAACCCCGGGACCTAGTCCAGATTGAACACCGCACTGTATTAATCCCCTACAGACACTAGCCTACTACAAACTAACTTCGGTCTGGACTGTAGTTGAACCCTAATCAATATCACAATAATTCAAGGTACATTTGCGCTCCTTACCATCTCTGATCCTAGCAGGATACTACACATTTGATTCCCTTAGATGATCTCACCCACAACCAAGAGTTGCTATGAAACAAAGTCGAAGACTTGAATAAACAAATCTGTATCACACAAAAAAGTCTGCGATAATAGATAAATCTGTCTCCCACATATAAACCTACGAGTTTTGTTCCGTCTTTTGATAAAATCAAGGTGAGTAGGAACCAATTAATAAACCAGACTTATATTCCCGAAGAACATCTCAGTATTATCAATCACCTCACAATAATCTAAATCGTATGGTAGCGAAACTAGATATTGCGGAATCACAAACGATGAGACAAAGATGTTTGTGATTTTTTTATCTTGCCCTATCAGAGATATAATCTCAAGCCAATTATTCAATTGAACTCGTATGATAGAAAATGGCAAGATCATATTGCACAACTAGAAGAGAAGTAGTTTCGTCTGGCTTCATAATCCCAATGAACTCTTTAAGTCGTTAATCGACAGGGTCTCGAGATGAAACCTACGATTAAAGTAGAATCGACTCTAGCAAACCAACTAGTATCACACAGGAGGTGTGGGGATTAGTTTTTTTCAGATGCTAGACGTTTCCTTATATAGTTTTCAAATCAGGGTTTGCATCCAAATTACCTTGGAAACAAAGCATTCAATATTCACCGTTAGATGAAAAACCTGACTTATCCAAGCTAATATCTTTCAACCGTTAGATTTAATAAGATTTTCTCCCCTTCTTCATCTCTACTTTGTGTCTTTCCTTCTCTATTTTCTAGTTCTACAACATTGAAGATTTAGGATATTAAAAAAATACTCATATTTTGCTTGTCATCTAAACCCAAAAATTCAAATCCAAGGTCTATTCAACCAAAATACTGAAGGCAATTTCGTATCATGGGTTATCTTATTTGGAATGGTATTTGTACTATTGTTTCCAACGAATGGACAAGTTGATAATGGAAGTTATAACAATGAAGAGAAGACGTCTGAAAAATGACTACCGTACAGACTCGAGACCCTATAAACACTCGTCGCTCGACCACATGACCCTATAAACACTCGAACACTGTTACCACATGATCTTTTCGACGTACAAAATGGGGTCTGTTTTATATTTTGTTCTCTTGCAACCTCTATTTTATAAGATCCCTGGTCCGATCCCGCTCTCAATCCCATGCCAACATCCCATCTATTGAGTTTCATATTTCTTTGGCTCCACGGTCTGTTCGGAAACTATATGAATGGTCAGGTCAAGGTGTATACTAATTAGTCAAGCAAAACAAAGAAGAAAAAATCGTGACCCATGATTTACACTGCATACTTGACAGCCATTTTGGATGCATCGATGAAATGTAGAGCCTAGGAAAAAAAAGAAAAAAAAATACAAGCAGCAAAGAGATTTTGATATTATCTGTAATATTTTCGTTTTTGATATATTCATCCAAAACAAATTTTTTCCTAGACTTGCTTCACAAGGCATGGTATATGTAATATGTTGTGAGAACCTCTATTAAGCTCCAATGATGCTAAATTAACTGCGTAACTAAAAAGTAATCGATCGTCCCAGTTTAGTCAAAGGTTTAAGTGTTTTTACGTAGATGCATCATGATGTTAAAGTTAGTTCATTTCACTGTGTTTCAGCCAATTAAAAAGGGCTTCTCTTAAATATAGCCCATGTTTTTTTATTAATTATAGCCCAATTTTTTTAAGTTAAAACGAAAAATCAAAGTCACCAAATTAGCCCTAACCTTTTTTACTCATAATCCTACCTCTTCCTCAAATCAAAATATAAATCCTAACTTTTCTTTTTGATCCAAACTAAATTATGTTTCCGTTTATTTCTAATTGTTATCTCTTATTATGATTTCAATCATCACTGTATTAGATTTAGTGTTGTTAACAAGCATCAATTATGCCATATATCATCAAAATTATTTATTTTATTTTATTGATCTAGGAATTTGATAATTTATCTTGTGCTATATATAAAGATTGTGAACAATTTTACGGGCTATGTTAATAATTATAAGGATTCGTTTGGTAGGGTTTATGACTTATTTTATACGGGTTATGATTAATTAAAGTACGGGTTGTATTTAAGAGAAGAGTTAAAAAGTGAGGAGAAAAATGAAAGGCTTTATCTATTTTGGATTAAAATAAACTCTAAACCTTCAATTAAACTGGTACGAAGGAGTATACGTTTTATACTTCAACTTACGCGGTGTAATTAATCTATTTTAATTTTTAGGGTGAGTGTATGGCACGTGTTCTAAAGCATGCAACACAAGTGGTATCTCCACTTCTTTAAAACACTAAGTCATATAAGCTCCCACGTCGCATGGTGAGTGTGACACTCATCTCAAATTAAATGAGATAAAAGCTTTGAACTATAGCAATTCTGGAAAGGACAAGTGGCGGGATTCTATTGGTCGGAGCATTAAAATTTGAATAACACTATGTTTACACCCTGTATTTAACTGTATGTTAGTAACACCATTAATAAAAACGTGGGTATACAACACTTATGTGTGGATTTACACCTAACCGATAACTTTCACTTGATTTACACCATATACTTAACTGAATGTTAGGTAGGTAGACAATACTTTTGTGAAAACTATCGCTGTCATCTATGTTGTTTTACGGGAAAAAAAAGAGATTGATTTCACACAAATACTGAAATTATTTTCTTTGGTCTTTACAACCCTAATAGTCTGCCGCACCACTTACTCTCTGTGTTATCTTTCTCTTAAGTTTCTCTTCTGCAGCAGAAACCCATCATTCTTCTCCGCCTCCGAATGAAAAACTAAAAGAGCTAGAGTAGAAAATTATTCATCACCTCCGAATCAACTCGATCAATCCATAATCAGTGCCCACACTGACCCAAGTACCAACCTTTCAAATGGATGATTCTGTTATAGATGGTCCTGTTAAAGTTGGGGATCGAATGCATGAGCAATTCAGGGGGAATGAGTCTTCATTAAATTGAGGAAGTTGGGTGGGAATATGAAAGGTTAATTGCGCAAAATCCAATTGTGGAGATGTTGTTGTTTCTTCAAAGGTATTTTTCGATTCTTTGGTTTTAAACCCTAAATCCAATTTGATTCCAAACCCTAATCTTAATTTGATTTCTGTTCAGATTAGGGTCTGTTATTCGCATTAAGGTAATAAGATCTGTTGTTTTGCTCCAATAAAAAATACATATTAGATGTTTGTCAAAATGCCTGAGTGAGTAGTTCTGCACAACTTAAAGTTCAGCTGTACCGGTTGATTGCTCCAAGTTTCCACGGATGCTGATGAGTCCTACAAAGAGTCAGGGAAGGAACAACACACATGTGCTGTAAGAGTTTGGGTTAGGGGCTATTTCAGTGGTGCATATATGTCAAGGAAAGTAAGAAGTATTATCACAGAAGTTAATTTGCTTTTGTGTTCTTGGTATATTAAGTCAGGGTTCAGTTTTAGAGATGGGTATTGTGTGTTGAGAGTAAGGGAGGATATTTAGCTACTGATTCTCAACTCACATGGTTAAATCAGTAAATTAGAGTTTTATGTGAACTAGTGATGGTGAAGGAATTGAGTTTGAGTCCAAGGGTTTTATGGATCAGTGAATTTTGGAGATGATTTTGTAGGGATGTATTCAGACTCCCAATTCTAGAGCCTTCTCACAGTAGCCTCACACGGGGATGCTGATGGTTGTACTGATTGTTTTGGTTCACTCAAACTCACGGGAAGAAAAATAATCATTCATAAATTAGGATTTGTCAATTGTCTCTTAAATTATAAACTGAGTAATTAGTGATGGGTTTGTTCATGATATTATTGATTTTCCTATCAGTGTGTTATTGTTATAACATCATAAGGTTTCCCATTTTTTGCATGAGGGTTCACTAATCACTTCTATCTGATGGTTGTAGGCTGTAAATTGAAAAGGGCATTGGCAAAGGTACTATTTTCAAATAACTGCCCTTATTCTTCATCTAAATTTTTTGTGTTCTAAATTCTTGGGTCGGTCTAAACTCCTTGATTGATAACATAAATTTTATCTGAATTTTCACTGTTATGGTGAATATTCTTCAGTATACTTGAAAGGAAAAAGTTGAATCCTGTTTTCTTCTTTGTTCATTTATCAGGTCGTAAAGCTACACTAGAGTCACAGCATTACCATTGTAATGTGAAGTAAGATTCCCATCTTAGTTGCAGATTCACCATTATTATTCTTTGGAACCATTTTCTATATGCGGCCAAGTGAAAGCTCCAACATATTCATATCTCACTCAATTGATTTCACGATCATACTGACAGCTCTTAGGTAATTCATTTGTAAATATCCTCTGTAATAATCATTTGAAAAACGTATGAGCTAGAGGAATTGGTTATTTTGATTAAAAGGTAATTGTAGATGTGTCTGATATAGTGATATGTTGAAGGCTTATTCGCTCTGCTTTGAATATTTGTGATGAAAGTATCTACCGGATTTTCGTATTGCACTAGGTATACTGCTGCATTGTTTTTAATTAAGAATTTGACTATATAAGTTTTGATCTCTGTATAATTGTATTTTTGGAAGTATGTCTCACTCACCATGATGAGAAAGACTCAAGCAGCAGTGATGAGGAGATTTCTAGCACTGGCAATGTAAAAGACTCAACCGGTGGTGTTAAAGTGGAGGAGCCCCAAGGGTAATTCATATGCATATGTGTATACTTTGTAATCATTCAATAAGCGTATGAGCCAGAGCTGTCAATTTTAACAACTTAGTAACTCTCAGATTAAATAGAAATCTAGGAAAGGGATGGAGAGTTTGATAATGATTTTAAATACAAGTCCATTTGTTCATTTTTATTATTATATTGAAGTGTATGTTTGAGCTTGCCTTGTTCAACAAAATTTTCGGCTTTAATAAATATGAACTGGATGATAAAAATCTTATTTTTTTCTGCCACTTAGAGTCCGCGGTTTGTATAAGATACCAAAAGAAGTAAATTAACTTTTTACCATTGTAGTAGACTTACAGTTTTGCAACTGATGTGCAGAGTTAGCAATATGGGTATGGTTGTTGCTGGAAATGAGAAGCATTCATTAGGTATATCATATGTCAAAATGTCTGATGTGTTTCCAGAATCCATCCCGAAAGCTCCTCCGGACAGAGACTGTACTCTTAGTTGTTGGGTATCTACAGGTTAGCATTTCATTCTATGATTTTTCTTTTCCTATTTATAATTTTTTTAATCAGTGGTTTTGATTCCCCCACCATTATTGAATTTTGCGAAACCTAAAAAAGAATCTGCAGTTGCTGCTTTCGGGTGGGGCATTTTTGGCCTTAGTGTAAGCAATTTGCTCATTTTTTTTGATGGTACACAAAGTGAAGTTGATTCTTCAATTGCCACTCCAAACAACATAAGCAAGTCACCGCATGGATGCAGGCTTGGGAATCTTCAGGGTAATCCAAATCATTTTCCCACCTTAATCTCATATCCTTACTATTAACCTTAATTGAAAGTTTTATATTTCCAGATTTGATTTATGATCCAGTTAATGTTACATACTAATTATAATACACTAATTATTATTTGCGCTCCGTTACAGCATTGGAGCTAAACAAGACCACCTTTCGCGACTTAAATATTTCAGGGAATTCGATACTGCAACGCTAGATTTGGAAGATGCTATCGTTGGCAAGACGAGTCTCTCCTTAAACTAAACAACATGGTTTTATGATTTAAAGAAATGCTTCTATGGCCAGTAGAAATACACTACAGTACTCGCAAAAATATTCTATTAGTGATTTATAAATGGTTGGTTGCACTTGCATCATGTTGCTCATCTAGGCCTTATGGGTATTTGTCTCTCACACTAATCCGTGGTTGTAATCACAAATAAGGATGATCGAGCTCATTGTATTAGTGGTGAATTTCTATAAGACTTTGTATAGTTTGCCAATCCTAAATATTGAATAGGCAAACACTACTAAGAACCTCACGAAAAACTAACATGCAAAGAAAACAAAACAAAGGGTCGGCAGTATTCTTTATCAAGTTTAGGAAACACATACTGTATGAGCTGTACATTTCGTGGAAGTTTTCTTCTTTATTCTGTGGACAAGATATAACAGAAGTAAGGTTTGAAGGCCTTTTCATTCCATTTCTTTTCTGAGGATCCATATTTTTGCATATAGAGCATCCAACTATAAAGCATGCTCAACAAGTTCATCTTCAATATTTAATAGTGTTGAATGGGGTTCCATCAATTGAAACATATAAATACGAAGCATAGGAAAAAGACGCCCGACACCAAATGAAAAAGTAGGAATTACCTATAAGTACTAGTTTAGTGATATTAGTTAGTGGCAGGTCCACCCACTAAAGCCGAGTAACTAGAGGTCCATAATAAAAAGAAAACATAAAAAAGGACCCAATTTTTTAATCCCAAGTCATGTACACGTGCGGGACAAATCATGTGAAATATGCAAATACCTAAACTACCCTTCCAATCCTAAATATATTTAAGCAGGCTATTTCAAAGTTTCTAAAAAAATTTACAGCGAATTCAGATCCGGTTTCTTCTCTCTTTCTTCTTATGGCTTTGGGACTAGGGTTTCTGAAGATTTCTTTTGTGATTTTAATAGGTATGTTGCTTAATCTTTCCGTTTTCTTCTTTTATCTACAGTTTCATGGAGATCGGTTGTGTTCTGTTTGTTTTTTATGATTCTTGTTCGTATTTATTCAATTATTTGGTTAGATTGTTAAGTTTTTAGCTTATTTTATCTTTCAATTTGATTATCTTTCTGTTTTCGTTTCAAAATCAGGTTTGTTTTCACTTTCAGATCGAATTATCTAGCAGTACATATGTGACATACTCATTGTTTCTGCTATAATTTTTGAATCATGTTTAAGATTTGAATTTTGGATCATGGGGATCGGTTGTTTCTGTTTGGTTTTTATGAATTTTGTTCATATTTATTCAGTTATTTTATTAGATTGTTAAGTTTTTAGTTTATTTTAGCTTTCGATTTGATTATCTTTCTATTTTCGTTTCAAAATTAGGTTCGTCTGCACTTTCAGATCGGATTATCCATCAGTACATATATGAAATACTCATTGAAACTGCTCTTAGATTCTGTTTCTTGCATAGATCTCTCACTTTTTTTTAGTTTTATCCATCAGTACGTATGTGTAATACCGTATTGTGTGCTTCGATTATGTTGTTTCTCCTATATTCTTAATTATTCTTGTCATGCAGTTGATTTAAAGTTCATGAGTCTGCAGTACATATAAGAAATACTCATTGAAACTGCTCTTAGATTCTGTTTCTTGCATAGATCTCTCACTTTTTTTAGTTTGACCCATCAGTACGTATGTGTAATACCGTATTATGTGCTTCGATTCTGTTGTTTTTCCTAGATTCTTAATTATTTTTATCATGCAGTTGATTTGTAGTTCATGAATCTGCAGTACATATATGAAATACTCATTGAAACTGCTCTTAGATTCTGTTTCTTGCATAGATCTCTCACTACTTTTAGTTTGACCCATTAGTACGTATGTGTAATACCGTATTATGTGCTTCGATTCTGTTGTTTCTCCTAGATTTTGAGATGCATGCCTGAACAAAACGAGCTCCAATTTTTTGATGCAATCGACGTTCGGTTTACTATCAAACTATTCTCAAATGTTTGCTCAAATCGGTAAGCTTAATTATATATCTAGTGTTCTAAAGTTGGTTTGATACATAGCCTTGATTACACTTTTGTTTCAATCAAATAAAAATTGTTTTTGTCCAATTCTTGATTACGTAGTTGGAGAAGAAATTAAAAGAGTTTCTTGTTGGATGTGGTTTTGACCGATGATATTTTTGAAAGTTCACAAATGTTGAATGATGATAGAGCTATGGGTTTGTTATGAAATTAGATTATGTACAGGGAAGGAGAATATTGGTGTTTAAAATCACCAACAAGTCCATGTATAAGTTGTTTTTGGAATGCACTGACGGTGTTTGTAAAAAAGCTCGAACAGTTGTTTTAACATTTTGAAGTTCATAAACGAATTAGTTTAGCCCAGAAATGTCGCATGAAAAGATGGTACCGGAACCAGTTGATCAAATGCAAGTGACGTTGTTTAGAAAATTGGCTTGAAGTAAGTGGATGCCACATAAAGCTTCCTTCTATAACATGTAATGTAGGAACAAATTGCACTAAGCGTCAAGAGAGTTTTTTTTAAAATGTTTTTGGAGGATTCCATGGCATTTGTTGTCTATTTTGTGTCTTCAACACCTGGATTTATGATTTCATATCACAGTTGCTCGTCCCTAATTGTTGAACTTGAGTTCGTTTATATATCATTACAGAGTTCATATATCATATTCTACATTTATAATAATTACAGGTGATTATTAGGCTCAACCTATATTTAATCTACCAAATGCATAAGATGCACCTGAGTGCATATGTAATTTTTGACAGAAAATAGACTTTGGTCTTGATGCACCCAAGTGCATGTTGTGCATTTTTCTTTGAATATTTTGTTATTCCTCTTATTTTTCTTCTTTACTATCGATTTTTGGTTGATGTTTTGACGGTGAGTGTGATGGTAATGGTGGTGGATATATTGCTCGAGATTATTAATTAGTGATTTGACAAGTGAGTTTTGCCAAAATATATGACAACCATTAGCTAGTAATGGTAATGGTTGTGTATAATATATGACAAGTGATTAATAGTATAAATCTAGATTTATCCCCGAAATACACATGATGCACCCGAGTGCATGATGCAGATTCTTTACAGAAAATATGTTTTTCCCATGTGCAACTGGGTGCATAATGGATATTCTTATTTAAAATAAATTTTGACCAAGTTGCACCTGGGTGCATCACTTATATTTTTATATGAAAAAGATTTTGGCCAAGTTGCACCTAGGTGCATAATGCATATTTTTATAGAAAATAAATTTTGGCTAGATGCACCTGGGTGCATAATGCATATTTTTATAGGAAATAAATTTTGGTCAAGTTGCACCTAGGTGCATAATGTATCGTCGGCATGGCTTAAAATAATTTTTTTTTTTCGAATTTCATATCAACAATGGATCTTGTTTCGTAGAGAATTTCGAGCCCTTTCCAAAAATATAAATTTCATTAAAATCCGACTTATATTTTGGAAGTTGTGACTTTTCTCGCGATTAATTTTGGAAGTTGATATTTTTTTCTTTTAGGTTTTCTCACATGTTTTCAGACCGGCGACTCACGCCGGTGATTGGGAAATTATCCCAATCTCGGTTTTCATCATGAGTTCGACCATTTGTTTACTGGGTTTTGATTTTCAATTGGTTTTCTTTACTCCTTTTTCTAATCAAATCCAAGTTTTGATCTGTTTTTTGCCTTTTTTCGTTGTCATTTTCCTTCATTCTTTCTTTAGGGTTTTCTGTGGTTTCACTGTAGGGTTTTTGCTTTCTCTTCGTTTTTGCTTTCCACGTTTTCTTTCTCAGCAACTATGCCCAGGATCACTCGTTCTTCTCAGGCATCACAACGTCTCCCCTCCACTCAGTCCCCGTCGACAGTTGTGAGCGAGGTATGTCATTATCCTTTCAAGAACGTTCACAATTGCAGTGACGGAGTCCATGGAAGAGGCTATGTTAAAGGGTCATTCGTTAAGCATCTTCACGACAAACATCTGTGTTCGGTAGACAGCAAGGAAACTGTTCGAAACTTGTTGGCTGGGGAGGCGTCTGTGTATCACGGAATGGAGAAAATCCTTGAGAGTCTGCGTATGTGGCTGTGCACGAAGTGTCTTTACCTGAATGCTTGGTCCAAACCATGTAAGGGACGAGTAGGTGCTTGGCACGATTTTATTCCAAGTCCTTTGAACGGTGGTGTCATTGAATTCTTGATCCATGGTATGCCTAGGCCTGGTGACTTGAGGTCTGTAGCTTTGGAAGAGGGTACTTCCTATGGTGAGAGTAACGATAGTGTAGCTGTTGATTCAGTTGGCAGCAGTGATAGTCTGTCTACCGGACTGCTCAATAGTGTGCTTCAACGTAATTTTCCCACGGTGAATTGCATTCCTCACAAATGCAGACTTGCCTTTTCGAGGGCTCTTAAAGCTTGCCTTGATCGTGTTATTGCTTCTCCTTCCAACTTGACGGTTTGGTTACGACTCTTGCTTCTTCCTATTTGTACGTTGTCCATGTACCAGCCCAAGAACTCTGTGGAGCGTAAGTCTAATAGCCGTAAAAGATTGTAGGTAGCTGCAATTTTACACGCTCTAAACATCTGGAGAGAGCCCAATGGTTGTTCTAATTTGGTGACGAATTTGCTACAAACAACCTCTTGGTGCTCTAAGAAATATGATGAGAGAAGCGGAAGAGAAGCTATGGACACATTCGCGCCAAAAGAAAATCTGCTATGGACACTTTTCTGCTGCTATTCGAGTTCTTTCATCGTCTGGGGTAGCACCTTTTGAAGAACGAACTTATCTTGACTTGTTGGAAAAACACCCCACGGCCTCGCCTCCTGTGATTCCAATGGACGATATCAGCGAACCAATTTGTGTGGGGTCTAAGGCTGTTTTAGGGGCGATTAGAAGCTTCCCTAAGGGCACTTCTTGTGGCCGTGATGGCCTTCACTCACAACACTTGGTGGATGCTCTTAGTGGAGCAGCGGCGGCAGTGGCTGATGATTTGGTTATGTCCATTTATGGGGTTGTCAACCTTTGGTTGGCCGGTAAATGCCCAAGCGAGTTAGGGGAATTTATTTCTAGTGCACCTTTGACTCCATTACTAAAGCCTTGGGGAGGTCTTCGGCCCATTGCAGTTGGTACATTTTGGCGTAGATTGATTTCTAAGGTGGCTGCTTACGCAATAGGTAAGGATATGTCTTCTTATTTGGGGGATTACCAGTTCGGTGTTGGTGTTCCGTTGGGGGGGGGAAGGTATTTTACATGCTGTAAATCGCCTTTTGGAGATGAAGAGCAAGTCGAACAAGATGTCAATGTTGCTAATTGACTTCTCTAATGCTTTCAACATGGTGAGTAGGTCTCATCTCATCAAAGAAGTTCGCACCCATTGTCCAGGTATTTCTCGCTGGGTTGAATTTTGTTACTCTCGCCCGGCTAAGATTTATTATGCACAATATGTTTTATCTTCTGCGCTTGGTGTTCAACAAGGGGATCCCCTCGGTCCCTTGTTATTTGCTTTGACTCTTCACCCCTTAGTGAAGAACATCGCCTCTCAGTGTAGCCTTGATTTGCACGCCTGGTACCTTGATGATGGTACAATCATTGGTGATACTTTGGAAGTGGCTAAAGCCTTGCGTATAATTGAATCTGAAGGTCCAAGTAGGGGACTACATCTCAATATAAGGAAGACAGAGGTATTTTGGCCTTCCCCTGACCCTAGAAGTGTAGCAGAAGATGTTTTCCCCAAGGGCATTGGTAGACCTTCCAAAGGTGTCAAACTTTTGGGTGGTCCTGTGAGTTTGGATATGGACTTTATTAGTGACATGTTGTTGAATATAGTGCACAAAACTATTCAACTAATGGACGCGATCAAGAAACTCTGGGATCCTCAAAGTGAGATGCTTTTACTTCGCAATTGTACTGGAGTGTCTAGACTTTACTTTGATTTGCGAACTACCAATCCTGCTGCTATTCAACCTGCTACTGATCTCTTTGATGACCAGTTATTTCAGTATTTGAGACTTTTAATTACTGGAGACGGTGCAGGTTTTGGACCTCTACAAAAAAGACTAGCTACCTTACCCATTAAGGAT
Source organism: Papaver bracteatum (assembly GCA_023529315.1). Lineage (NCBI taxonomy): Eukaryota > Viridiplantae > Streptophyta > Magnoliopsida > Ranunculales > Papaveraceae > Papaver > Papaver bracteatum. The sequence goes on from JAJJWX010002607.1 coordinate 461,439, forward strand.
GGTGGTCTTGGCATTTATACCATGGCTGATACTCGAGCGTATTGTTTTCTTGCTTCTCAGAGCCAGACTACTTCAGTGCAGAAAGCAATCCTTGGTGACTTATTTTCTACGGACAGAGGTTCTGCCTATCATTCTTCTCTTCAGACCTTTACCCAGGTATGTGGATTGCCGTCTACTTACTGTGTCGATGATTCTGCCCCCCCTTCCATGCATTCCCTGGCAGTAGTTTATTTTGATGCAATTAAGAAGCAAATCCCCGACCAATTTGTTATGTCTGAACGAGATTCTATCTTATGGCAATGCAACCGTGTCAAGCATGCGCAAGACTACCTTATGGCAGTGCCTATTAACGGGCTCAACCAATGTCTCGGGCCGAGACAATTCAGGGCTGTGTTATGTTATCGACTCGGTATTCCTATGTTCGTTGAGAACAGCTCATGTCCAAGTTGTAACAAACCTATGGACATCTTTGGTGATCATGCGCTTCATTGTTCTAAGGATATTGGATATAAGTTTCGCCATGATGTTGTTCGGGATGTTGTTTTTGACATCTGCTACAAAGTAAATATACCCGCTCGCAAAGAGGTTTCTCTTGGTCTTCGAGCAGATGACGGTAGGGATCTAAAGCCTGCTGATATCCTCGTTCTCAACTGGGATAATGGGCAAGATATTTGTATGGATGTCACAGGTGTGTCTCCCTTCACTGGTGAGGGTGTTCGTTCCTTCGCTCCTGGGAAGGCTATTTCTGGTGCTGTTTCTCGCAAACGGACCAAGTATTTGGACAAGTGTGCTGCACATGGTTATGGATTAAGCGTTTTGGCCTTTTCTACCTTAGGTGAGCTTGGGGAAGATACTATTGCCTTTTTCAAACGTTTACGGGATTGCTTGTTAAGCAATGATGCCAGTAGTGGCTTAGGCGGTTTTATTTTTTTATAGAGTAGGCGTCGCTATTCAAAAAGGGGTTGGGGCCCAGCTTGTTGCTAGGCTACCAACCAACAGCTCTGTATAAAAGTTTTATATATTTTTAATATTAATGCTAATTATTTAAAAAAAAAAAAAAGAGAGAGAGAGAGAAATTATATGATAAAGAATAAAATTTAAAGTAAGGGTATAAAAGACTAAATTTTTTTGTGTCTTTTTCGCCCCGACACAAAATTTAGCAATCCAATGTTACCAATCTTTAGAGGCCTACGACCATATGACCCATTTTCCGCGTATAAAATGGGGTCTGTTTTTTGTCCACTTGCTCTCTCTATTTCATAAGATCCCTGGTCCGCTTCCCACCCCAACACCCCCATCTATTTAAGTGTGATCTTTCTTTGGCTCCACGTTCGTGTTCGAAAACTTTATGAATGTACAGGTCAAGGTGTATGGTAATTAGCAAATAGTCAAGTTAAACAAAGAAAAAGACCCGCCACCCGTGATATACACTGCACAGTTATCAGTTAACATCCATTTGGTCTTCAATAATGTAAACTTCGAAGTGGAGCAAGTCATTGAAAAAGTGAAAGCGCAGGCGTATTTCTGGTGTAGGAATAAGGAGTCACTCAGTGGCCTAGTTAGCAATTCGTCGAACTATTCGCGAATTATACGCGGATAGTTCGGGAACAACCCAGTTAGCGAATTATAGTCGTCCGTTTGTAACTCTGAACACAGTACGTTCAGGAACAACCCAGTTAGCGAATTACAGTCGTCCATTTGTAACTCCGAACACAGTACGTTAACTATATGGCCTATCCGAAATATGCGCGAATTATACGAATTTGCGAATAATTCGTGCAGCTGTCTTTTGTATTCACACCTATTAGGTTACTTAATTACTGGGCCCAACGTATTTTAAACCCACTGCGAAAGTCCACCGTCATTTCCCATTGATAAAAGGTGTTTCAAAATGAATACGGCCAGAGGGGATTGATCCCTTGACATCAAGGTCACTAATCTATCTGCCAACCATTGAGTCATTTCGTGTTTGTTGATTATTGTTCATATATTACTTATGTGTTCATAAATTATGTATATATACTTCACAAAAATTACATTCCCATGCTATATTATGCTAAAACTATTATTTTTAATAGCCGGATTTTGTATGCCGAACTCGTTTCTCTAAATCGAATTATACACGTACATATGCCGTTCCGACTTACTGCCGAATCACGAACTGTTGACCGAATTTTTGATTGAATTTGATTTTCACGGATCCGAATAATATCCATACATTTGCCGTTTTCCGAATTGCTAACTAGGCTCAGTGGTATATCATTGGATAATGTAAAGTCAAATTGGGGCCAGTATTTTGTTTCTCAATCTTTTTAGGGGTGTAGTCTTTTATGAGTTTAATTTGCTTGCAATCATATGTAAGTTGGCTCCCCTTGGAGTTTGGTGTATTTGGAGTTAGTGTTGTAAAGAGATTGGCTTAATTCTTGTGACCTTGTGAACCTTTTTCAATCAATTTTAATATTTGACGAGGAAAAAGAAAAAGAAAAAGAAAACAGCTAACATCCATTTATTTCATATTCATCGATGGAAATGTATAACCTACCAAAAAAAATAATACAAAGATATACAGAGATTGGGGTCACTTTTGTTTTGTTTTGACAATCAACATATTTTAATTCATTTAAATCAAATTAGTATTACATTTTCGCTTACAAGAGTAACAAAAATATCAAAATACAAGATAATCATGACCCTAGTACAAATAAGGACATCAATTGCAAGTAGATCGTGAAGAGAAAGAGCAATAAACTTCAAAGATATCCAATTTCTTTTTATGTATAAGGAAGAGATGATAGTATATCCGGAAATAATTTCCGACCATTTAATCAGATTGTATTCTTCTTCGATAAGAGATGCTCCTAAAACAAAAGAGTAATTTTTCCATAAATTTGTCGATCCACACAAACATGGATGCCGATTGAAAGCAATGTAGTGATGAAACGTCGATGTTTTTGAATCGAGAATAGCAAGCCACGAACCATCCATGAAAATTAGAAAAACTCATCCCACAACGACGAAGAAAAATCGCCCCAAAACGGCGAAGAAATATGTCAAAAGACACCAGAAACTATGTAAAAGCATCTTATTCATTACCCACTATCAAAAAGCAACTTGACCAAAACGACCAGATCTGAGAAAGACAGCTCTAAGGTATTTTTTTTTTTTCGTTTTTAGAAGAGAGAGTCTATACTCGGGGGTCACTTTTGGGTGAGTTGGTCCCATTCCATCCATTTTAAAATCAGTTTAAATAGTGGGGCGTATTATTTTGTCCTGGTGGATGGGAAAACTTAAATTTCCACGGTGATAATGAAAAAATAAAAGTGGGAATGTTATTTATGCCACTACTATCCGGGTCATGCACAAATACCCTTATGGGTCTTTACAAACACCCCTGATGGTAGAATTGAAATTATCAACAAAAAAATATCTCTCATAATTCCTTTTCTAACCTTCTACCTTCGTTTTACCCTTCCACATTCATTCACTTCATTCTTCCTCGACTTAAAATGCTACCACCACCATCTGCATCTCTCCCACCACCACCATCTCTCCCACCACCGTCACCATCTACATCGCCTCCACTACCATCATCATATCTTTTACATCTTATATGTTTCATTTTCAACAGATCTAGAAATCGAGATTTAGGTTCTCGACTTCAACCAAATCTGGAAACGAAACTTCATAAACATCATCAAGAGATCTTCTTTAATTTCTACATCAAATGAAGATTAAAGCGATTAAGATATAGTTTTAGGTTCATTTGAGTGAGACAGAGATTTTTCAGAGACAATATAAAATTTTGAATCGAACTTCAAAGTCACCAATCTACAGTTAGTATTCTTCTCATTTTAAGTGGTATTTTAATGTCAATTGAAGATCCAGTCGATCGAGATAGAAGTTTAGGTTTTCGAGTGATTTGTAGTTAGAAGTTGGGTTTTTGGATTTATGTTGAAAATTGAGAGAGGGGTTTGATTTAATTGGGTTTATGGAGGAATTAAAGGTGAGTTTCGATTTTATGAATGTATTGAGAACGAAATAGAAGAAGAATTTGATTTCGATTTGTGAATTGATGAATGAGAAGATGGGTGATTCAAACATATTGTGTTGGTTTGATTTCAAACCCTTTAAATCAGTAAAAGAGAGGAAATGTTGGTGGTTGTCTGCAGTGAAGTAAATGATTGAATTTGAGAATGAGTCAAGATTTGGCTGAAGTACTGAGAATGGAATTGCATATGGGATTGAAGCTATAGATTACAATGTGGTTGAAGAGGAGATTCAAGGGTATGGAGTTGCTGCTGAGTTGATGTGGAATTGGTGTTGTTGGATGGTGATTAAATGGATTAAAAATGGATTTGAGTTGCTTCAAGATAGCTATGGAGATGCTGTAGCGATTGTTTTGCAGCGAAAAAACATGTGATCTTATCAGTGGTAATAATGTGATGCTATGAAGTTGGTGGTTGAAATGATTGGATGGATCACGGTGGTTGCTGCTGTTGTGGAGTTGTTATTGATGGGTTAGATTTGAGAGAAGAAAGACATGTAAGAAATGGCTAGGTGCTATGAGTAGCTAGAGAAGACATTGGTATTGTTGATGCAATGGCTAAGAAATTGCAGTTTGTGGTGGTATTAAGCTGGTGATTGGTATTGCAGGAGCTGTTACTGTTGATTGCAGAACAAGGGAACTGAAGTTGTTGTCTAAGGTGAAGCCGTTAACTGGTGGCAACAAGGCACTGGTGGAGATCAGGGAAGGTTGCAATTGAATCTTGTAATGTTGTTGGTATGTTGTTGATATGCAGGGACTGAAGAAGGATGTACGCTGAGAAGATTGAGGCATGAAAGAGCTACAAAAGAAGATGGTGTTTCTTATTGGCTGGACATGGCATGTCACACGAAAAGATAAAGAAAATGATTTGTATTGGGTGTAGGAGTTGCAGGGTAGATGACCGAGATCATATTGGAATATTTGGCATTGGATTTCAGGTAGTTGTCATTTTTATTCTATTTTCTACTTTTTGGAAGATGATCGAAAGGCATGGAATTTCAGGCACTAAAAGTATTGAATATGCATAGCTCCTTAATGGCTTAACTATACCATGGCTAATTTATTGCGTCACGGGATCCTACTGTTTTAGTAAAAGCTAAAGTCTTCTGATGTCGACCCCATATGACCTAGTTTGAGGTACAGATATAACAAAATATTTGTGAAAATGTATTTTGACTTGGAACCAAACAACAACTGGCTTTAGTTGTAGTTGTTGAGCTTATTAAGTACATCAAGATCGCCAATTCAAATCTTTCTATAGTTTGTAGCCCTATCATCTAGGGATTGGATGATGTTATAGTTTATTGAATCACATGTTGGATGGTTATGGTCATGCTGGTGGTTGTATTACTTTGTGGTACTTTGTCGTGAGATGATGGTGGTTGCGTGGTGTTGGTGATAGAGGGGGTGACAGTCAGGGCTATGGTAGTTTTCGGTGGCTGATGATAATATTCTAGATGTGATTTTCATTTTACGTATACTTTTCATACTGGAATCACTATGATTATTTTGTTCTACATACTAGGAGGTGACCTGAGAAGGATCTTTAGTGATCTTTAGTGGTTGATGTGTGTGACAATTTTTTGGTGGTTGTTGTAAGGACTAATGTAGTTGGTAATTATGTTCTACAATAACCGGTAGTCTGGTATTACTCATTTAATTCATGTAATTATGTAGCATGAGGTGTTGTTGGTTTCGTTTGGTTAGCCTGTGATGTGCTTGAACGGTTTAACGGTATTATAGTAGGATAATACTAATGCCTTGATGCCAGTACGTATATCCATACTGAGTTTAATTTTTATGTGTAGTGTTGACTTGACACATCATTTCTATTTAGCCTATACGTCGGTTCTCTACATTTGTAACTTTGGTAATACGGCTTCTAAATTGCTTTAATTATTGGCAGATCCTGAAATTTATTTATGATGTCTGTCGAGAAGTCTAGATGATTAATTAGCTATGTTCAAAGGGAGAAGTCTGTTTAATTCAAATTACTGTTGTTTGATCGAAGTATATATGTACTTGAGTTTGTTGTGAACTATAGTGGTATCAAGATGTTTTAATGTGTGCTTGGGAACTGTTGTTTATACTAGTGGTAATAGGTGCAAAATGATGTTATCCAACAATGAATTTTGTTGGAGTAAGTGCAAAATGATATTATGTGACTTTTTTTTTTTTGGAGACAACTTATGATAGCTGCCTCCATATATGAAGACAACTTGTGCTAGTTATCTCCATATGTGGAGACAACTTGGTCTAGTTGCTTTCACTTTTGAAGACAACATGTGCTAGTTGCCTCCATATTTGGAGACAACTTGGGGTAGTTGCTTTCACTTTTGAAGAAAACTTTGTGCTAGTTACCTTTACTTTTGGGGACAACTTTGTGCTAGTTGCCTCAGATTTGGAGACAACTTGAGCTAGTTGCCTTTATTTTGTTTTGCAACTTATTCATGTACACTATTTATTGGAGACAACTTAAGATAGTTGCCTCCACTTTTGGAGACAACTTGAACTAGTTGCCTCCGATATGGGCATTATTTATTGGAGACAACTTTGAGCTAGTTGCCTCCACTTTTGGAGATGGTAGTTGGCGGCGGTGGTGGTTCGTGGTGGCGGCGGCGGCGGTGGACAGTGGTGGTGGTTGGCGGTGGCGGATAGTGGTGGTGGTTGGTGGTGGTGGCGGTTGGCGGCGGCGGTGGTTGGCTGCGGCGGTGGTTGGTTGTGGACAGTAGATGTAGTCTTCTTCTTCTTTTTTTTTTTTTTAAATAGTTGTTTTGTATATACATTACACAAAAGAGGGTATTTTAGTAATGTATTATGCTTAGGGGTATTTGTATAAGTTGATAAGGGTATTTTGGAAGGGGCCCTATAGTAAGGGTATTTAAATAATGTTCCCCTTTAACCTAAAAATAGGTCAAATTGCAAAAGTAATAATACCTATTTTTTAAAATAGATCCAAATTGTATTAAAATAAAATTTTAGTTGCAAATGTAAATACAATAGAAATTTACAAGAAAGGAGGCCACCCCAAAAACTTGCATACTATTTGTCCTAAGAAAAAACTTCCAAATTGAAAAACTGATAGTATTAATTTTAATAACTAACTTTACTGGATGAAGACTTAGATCAAAGAGAAAGAAAAAGGAGATATAGCAGCTCGGTCCAGACCTATCATTGAATCGTTCCCAGTAAGATAAAACTCTTCTACTTTGTTTCGTTGAATGGAACTTATACCTTTTTTCATATTAAAGATGTTGTGTTTTCGACGGCATTTCTTGTCTTTCAATTAGGGTGATTCATCAAACAGAAATCCCATCTAGCAGGAAAGCGCATATTAAATTAATATATTTAAGTTTGGGATATGCCAACTTGGTTAATATAGGATGACCATTGGCTAGGCCAACAGTGGACGCACTTCAGGGTTACCAGAGCAAGGGAGGCGTTTTAAGGCTAACGAAAATAACTGGTTTGCGTTGAGCTTGTTGACGAGGGGTTCTTTGAAAGTCATAAAATTACATCTTTACTTGGGAGGTGGTATATTTACTTAGGGCCACCTTAAATGGTCGTGTCGTATATATTCCTTGGAACATAATATTGATAGGTGTAGAATATACTCTATTTATTATATATTGTTTATGCCTTTTTTGATATTTTTCTTGTAAATTATGTATTTTACGCGTGTTTTTAGGTTAAAGGTACTCTGGAGTCGCATGGAGGAAAAGAAGAATAAATGATCTAAATCGAGCCAAAAAGGTAGAATTGTCATTTTATTGGCAAAGACTGTTAGGAGCCCATCCACAGTTAAGGGATAGACTGTGTTGTAAAAAATGTTAAAAGCACCAGGTTATGCGATCATGACACCTATGCATATAACTGGGGATGTCATTGGGCGGCCCATAATATTACCCAGCTCTTATATCCTAACCCTAAGTCGAGAAGACAATTTCTCTTCCCAAATTATTAGCAGCTGAATTTGAGAAAGAAAGAAGCCATTGCTGCTGTGTGCTGTCGTTTCCGAGAAATTTGAATATGAGATCGAGATTCAGAAGAAGAAGGTGGTTTGGGTCCTGGCGATTTTTTGTTGTGAATAATGGGTTCGAATTTTTGTTGCTATTTAAGATGAATTTAGGGTTTTTTTTGTGGTTCAAAGAAGAAGATGTACTAGAAACTCAAATCAAAGAAGAAGCTAGATCGAAGATTGAGAAGAGGTTTACAGCTGCTGTTAAGAATATGACGGTGGTTCGATTGATATCTCCGAAGATGGTTTTTTTGGCTCGAGAATTAGAAAGATAGGGATTGAGAACTCTGTTGGTGAGAAGCTGTTGCCGAGAAATGGAATTTGTGATGAATTGCTGCTGTAATTGAAGCTAATGGATGAATGGGTTAGTGGATAATCAAGGGTTGAGACAAGAATCTGATGTTGTGATTTGAAAGAGAGAATAGAAGATAAAGATTGAAGCTGTATGGCAGTGGTTCCAGTAATGGGTTTTGTGTTGGTGTATGCAGTGAGTTGAGCTGAGATAAACAAGGGAAGAAGAAGTAATGGATGAAAATGTTGATGCTGTTGAAGCTCTGTTGCTAAACAGAGTGAAGCTGTTGTTTAGATGTATGTGTAGGATTGTATAGGGAAAAATGGCCTGAACTTGGCATGAGAGATGCCCATAAAATAAACATAACTCTGTCGTATTTTCATGCCAGCGAGTCAACTCTGAAAAGTGGGGGTCTATTAAACTCACCTAATATTTCGATTAGAAATCTGTATGGAATAACTCTAATATACTTTTAAGAGAATCAACTAGGCAATCATACTCAATCTTAATAAAAAGTATATGAAGGAGTTAATATCTCTATTTCTCGATTTGATCTTTACTCAAGCAAATAGAAATCTGCGAGTCTTTATCAAATACAAGAGAGATATAAACTTGGATGGTACCAAAAACCAATAACCAAGGATAAATCAATTTCTAATCAACAACCAAAGGTTGGACTTCACAATTGATCGATACAACGCACAACCTGTGATATTTCAATTATATAACAAAATAAAATGCGGAATAGAAATAACACAGATACCAGAAGTTTTGTTAACGAGGAAACCCCAAATGTAGAAAAACCCCGGGACCTAGTCCAGATTGAACACCGCACTGTATTAATCCCCTACAGACACTAGCCTACTACAAACTAACTTTGGTCTGGACTGTAGTTGAACCCTAATCAATATCACAATAATTCAAGGTACAATTGCGCTCCTTACCATCTCTGATCCTAGCAGGATACTACACATTTGATTCCCTTAGCTGACCTCACCCACAACCAAGAGTTGCTATGAAACAAAGTCAAAGACTTGAATAAACAAATCTGTATCACACAGAAAAGTCTGCGATAATAGATAAATCTGTCTCCCACATATAAACCTACGAGTTTTGTTCCGTATTTTGATAAAATCAAGGTGAGTAGGAACCAATTAATAAACCATACTTATATTCCCGAAGAACATCTCAGTATTATCAATCACCTCACAATAATCTAAATCGTATGGTAGCGAAACTAGATATTGCGGAATCACAAACGATGAGACAAAGATGTTTGTGATTTTTTTATCTTGCCCTATCAGAGATATAATCTCAAGCCAATTATTCAATTGAACTAGTACGATAGAAAATGGCAAGATCATATTGCACAACTAGAAGAGAAGTAGTTTCGTCTGGCTTCATAATCCCAATGAACTCTTTAAGTCGTTAATCGACAGGGTCTCGAGATGAAACCTACGATTAAAGTAGAATCGACTCTAGCAAACCAACTAGTATCACACAGGAGGTGTAGGGATTAGTTTTTTTTTCAGATGCTAGACGTTTCCTTATATAGTTTTCAAATCAGGGTTTGCATCCAAATTACCTTGGAAACAAAGCATTCAATATTCACCGTTAGATGAAAAACCTGACTTATCCAAGCTAATATCTTTCAACCGTTAGATTTAATCTTAGCTTGTTACACACAAATGAAATGTATTTCATTTAGGTTTGAGTAACCGTACCTAAATGTGTACATTTTGTTGGTTCATAAATGGTTGACCAATGGTTAGCCATATGAGTACTTTCATATCAACCGTATTCATCTTCTTATAACTAGTTCAAATGACTCATAAGAACTAGTTCAAGAATTGTTCAATTGCAAGGAAATCTTATGTAATACACAAGACACAATTGAAGAAAAATCAGTTTGATTCACTTGAATCAATTCATGAACATAATAGCCACGGTTTGCAAAGATTGCATTCCTTATTGATTTATTGTTTAAGTTCATGAGCTAACATATTTGAGATATACCATCTTGGGAACGCATACGGGTACGTGTACTCTAGATTTACCGGAATTGGGTTTAAAAACCACCATAATTTTCGGTTGAAAACTTTCGTGGCTACGCGTACGGGTACGCGTACCTAAGGTGACTAGTTTTTAAGTTCGTAAACTCCAAACTACAACAGAAATTTTCAGTACAAGAACCTCCGCCAGCACGCGTACGGGTAAATGTACCCAACCTGTCTCCTTCACCAATACCACATACACAAATATGCACGCACTTGGTTTTCGGTACAAGGACTTATACACTAATGTGCGAACACACTATATACGCTGATATCCATAGGTGGTTACATAATCTCAACTCTATATTTCAATCATTGAAACATTTTTATAAAATGTGTATGTATGAAAACTATCATAGTATACGACCGTGTCTCAAGAGTAGGAGATAGAGTAGACTTTTGAGTGCTAGACGAGTTCAAGTCTCCCCATACCTTTTTGGTCGGATGAAGTTCCACCGGTTCCTTTAGTAGTTCTTCATCTTCGCAAGATAATCTCCATGGAGTCTGGAGCTCAACTATACTTACTATCCTAGACCAAGACTTAGTCATAAGTAAACTAGAAATGAAGACATATAGTTTTGATAACTAATATTGACAAAGATGCTTGAGATAGCAATGCATGCGAGTTCGACCGAGCAATGCTCTAACAATCTCCCCCTTTGTCAATTTTAGTGACAAAACTATCATTACATATGGATTACAAAATAAATAAAACTTTGTAGCTTCTCGTCCACATACTTGATCTCCTTGGTGCTTCAACATTACTCATAAACTTTGTCTTTTCCAAGTACTCCCATGATTCCATAGATGTTCAATTCAACATCATAGTTGTTGAAGTCCCGTAGCCATAACAATGAGAAAACAACAACTCTCTATCATTTTTATACAGTATCATAGTATTATTACACATCATCAAAGTTCTTATATCACAACTTCGACAACAATACTATGGTGATATGTATCACTACCCCTTAGTCAATACTTTCGTCTCAACACGAAAACCACTCCCCCTTACATAATGACCCGTGAGCACGTAATTCATATGTATTTGTAGTGTGAACTACATATTAATTCTCCCCGTTTTGTCAATAAAATTGGCAAAGGTACGAAAACAAGATCCTAATGCAATTTCCATGGAGACGCTTCAAGACCAAAGAAAAGGACATATCAACTTGTTTAGATGCTAAATGCATTCATCAAGGAGTTTATAGAGATACAAGATAACCCCTAAAAAATTCCACAGCCCCACTCCCCTAAGATATGAAAATTAAGCGCAAGTTCAAGAGAACTCTCCCCCATTTGATGTTATTCCCAAGAGAACAACAAGAGCGACCTAATTTTTACTAGAAAAGAAGGATTTTAATGGACACCAAAAACCATAAGAAATGATTTTCTATATCCAAAATTCTAAATTAAACTATCCACAAGAAAATCCATGATTAATTTAATCGGAATACACAATCAAATTAAACACAAAAGTAATCAATTTAATTGAACATGCTTGACATAAGAGAACTTACGGATCTACGACTATGTTAACCATAAAAGAATGCATAACTCAATCTTTTTACGCTCAACACAAGAGAACTTATGGAGCATTGCAGTACACATAAAATATGGATCAGGGAAAGATCAATACTGCGGAACAGACAAGGATTCATTCTATTTTTCATCACTATTTGCACAATGACATACAATAGACATAATCCTTGCAAACAAAAGATTTTAACCTATCTTCCATCAATGAATTGACTTAATAGGCTTAACTTTTGTTTGTCAAAAGTTCATCGATCATGTATCAATACTTGCATATTGTCATATAAAAGAGATAACTTTTGACATCGTATGGCACAATAATAGTTCACGGACGCAAACACACATATCCCATGTTTATTGCAATATATAAAACCATAAAGATTAATACTGCAAAAATCATCTTTCCAACCATTTTAGAGTTTGAATAAATAAATCTAAAGGAATGAAAATGAAGATCGTTGGACATAGCTATGTGAACTCACAATAATTTCTATTCCAAACTCTAGTAATCCTTCTCAAAAAAAAGAATAAATTCTCATAAGAAGTTTCCTAGGAATTCAAGACAAACTCGTAATGCACATATAAGATGGTTTGTCCTTAGAGGGTAGAATCAATCTTTTTCGCCCGGATTTATACCAAGAAAATCTACCAAAGGCGTACAAAAAGATTTTCTTAACAAAGAAGAACATACAAAGTCATTAGTGACCATGCACCATAGTTCACATAAAATGATTGTGAACATTCAAGACTCCCATAATAATACGTACTACTAACCATTCTTGAAATTTATTCTTTGTGATTCATCAACAATGTTCTTTTAAAATCTACAAATAAGCTTAGAAGAGCAGTACTCCATGAATTCAAGTGCCCAGGTCCAAGATAAGTGGAACAAGTGAGACAAAACGGAGCAAATCACTCAAAAACAAGAGATAGGACAAATACCAATCTTAACTCATCCAAATTCATGAATTCTCATCTCCAATTTGAAGAGAATTTAAAAAATAAAGATAATTAAAAAAGAATGAGGACATTCCTAGTTCAAACGAAGAAGTAATGGCCAAAACAAGTTTACCGAATATTGACGTCAAGTATGCATACGGGTATGCGTACCTAAACCCCTGGATTTTGGTTTTAAATGATGTTATGCATACTTGGTATATGTACCATGAAGTCCAAACATCCCGAACTATTTTTTACATACCTAAACATTTAAGAACCTTAAAAACAGATCAAGTTAGGTAGAAATGAACGATAAGAAAGGTACATGAATCATTATAAGTACAAATAAAAACATAAATCTTGCTCAAGTTTATAGACATACCTTTTAAGAAGAATCCATTCAAATTCTACAGCCATATCGAACATAATTTGTGTGCCCCAATTCTCATGCTTCCTTAACTATATACATAGTAGGGAATTCCTTGGTGAGGATGCACTTACAACACAATCAAGTTGTGTTGAGGTGAACAATGTCTTGCTCACCATGGCACCAAGAAAGAGTTTCTTTACAACAACTCTTACATCTTGTAGTGTTGAGAAACACCTAAGGAACTGTGTTTATAAGTCTATCAAAGAACTTCAAGAGAACCCAAAAAGATTTGTGTTTCTGATTTCTTGTTTTCCAACTTATAAAAAACAGTTTCTGCAGATAGTTTTTAGTACTGTGGAGGGAAACTCTTTTGATAAAAAGATACGTCCTAGCTTCTTCATAAAATACGACAATACTACTATATTGATGGGAAGTATGTGGAATTAAGCAATGAATCGATTCATGCTGAGGGGTGATATACTCAGATGACTGAGATTTAAACTCCCCTTGTAATTCGTTTAGTTTGTTATAACTAATTGAATTACGCAGAGGGGGGGCATTGCTCTTACTGATTAGTAAATCAATATCAACTTCAACATGAATATTATTCATCATAGCTTGATTTATCTTATCAAGAGATTCTTGCTCTTTTTGGAGATATAACTCAACATCAAGAGACAAGCTCTCAAGCCTTTTCTCAAGACCTGAATACACTTCTAGAGATTGTAAACCTGGTGAAGGTTTAGATAGAATTTCTTCTACAGATTTTATTAAATCAGTCATGGAAGAAAATTCTGTAATCCCTGGATCTGGTGGTGCATTTATTGAAATAGAAATACAATCCATAGAGTCAGATCGCTACAAACACAGACTTTTAAGGTCTTTACCGTGTTTGCCTTCTCAGATACCAATTGAAAAAGTGGGGGTCTAACAACCTCACCCAATATTTCGATTATCAATCTGTATGGACTAACTCTTATATACTTTTAAGAGAATCAATTAGACAGTTAGACTTAATCTTAATAAAAAGTATATCAAGGAGTTAATATCTCTATCTCTCGGTTTGATCTTTACTCAAGCAAATATAAATATGCGAGTCTTTATCAAATACAAGAGAGATATAAACTTGGATGGTACCAAAAAACAATATCCAAGGATCAATCAATTTCCAATCAACAACCAAAGGTTGGATTTCACAATTGATCGATACAACACACAACCTGTGATATTTTAATTATAAAACAAAATATAATGCGGAATAGAAATAATACAGACACCAGAAATTTTCTTAATGAGGAAATCGCAAATGCAGAAAAACCCCGGACCTAGTCCAGATTGAACACCATAGTGTATTAAGCCTCTACAGACACTAGCCTACTACAAACTAACTTCGGTATGGACTGTAGTTGAACCCTAATAAATATTATAATGATTCAAGGTATAGTTGCGTTCCTTACGTCTCTAATCTTAGCAGGATACAACACACTTGATTCCCTTAGCTTTTCTTACCCATAACCAAGAGTTTCTACGACCCAAAGTCGAATACTTGAATAAACAAATTTGTATCACACAGAAAAGTATACGATAATATATAAATATGTCTCCCACAAGAGTTTTGTTCCATATTTTGATAAAATCAAGGTGAACATGAACCAATTAATAAACCAGACTTATATTCCCGAAGAACAGCTCAGTATTATCAATCACATCACAATAATCTAAATCGCATGGTAGCGAAACTAGATATTGCGGAATCACAAACGATGAGACGGAGATGTTTTTGATTTCTTTTTATCTTTCCCGATCGGAGATATAATCCAAGACAATTATTTAATTAAACTCGTACGATAGAAAATGGCTAGATCATATCGGACAACTACAAGAGAAGTAGTTTCGTCTGGCTTCAAAATCCCAATGAAGTCTTTAAGTCGTTAATCGATAGGGTCTCGAGATGAAACCTACGATTAAAGTAGAATCAACTCTAGCAAACCAACTAGTATCACACAGGAGGTGTGGGGATTAGTTTTTTTTTCCAGATGCTAGACGTCTCCTTATATAGTTTTTAAATCAGGGTTCGTAATCCAAGTTACCTTGGTAGCAAAGAATTCGATATTCACCGTTAGATGAAAAACCTGACTTATCCAAGATAATATGTTTCAACCATTAGATCGAAGCATAGCTTGTCACACACAAATGAAATGTATTTCATTTATATTTGAGTAATCGTACCTAAACGTGTACATTTGATTGGTTCCCAAATGGTTGAACAATGGTTATCCATATGAGTACTTTCATATCAACAATATTCATCTTCTCATAACTAGTTTAAATGACTCATAAGAACTATTTCAAGAGTTGTTCAATTACAAGAAAATCTTATGTACTACACAAGACACAATTGAAGAAAAATATGTTTGAATCACTTGAATCAATTCATGAACAATATAGGCGCCACAGTTTGCAAAGATTGTATTCCTTATTGATTTATTTTTTAATTTCATGAGATAACCGATTTGAGATATAACCAGCTTGGGTACGCGTACGAGTACGTGTACTCTAGCTTTATCAGAATTGGGTTTGAAAACTCAGCAGAAATTTTCGGTTGAAAACTTCTGTGGGAACGCGTACGGGTATGCGTACCGAAGGTGACTGGTTTGTAAGTTCATAAACTCCAAACTATAGAAGAAATTCTCGGTACAACAACCTTCGCCAATACGTGTACGGGTACACGTACCCAACCTGTTTCCTTCACTAATACCGCATGCACGCACTTGGTTTCCGGTACATAGACTTATACACTAATGTGCAAACACACTATATATGCTTATATCCTTAGGTGGTTACATAATCTCAACTTTACATTTCAATCATTGAAACATTCTTCTATAATGTTAATAGTCTTTAGACATAAAGAATCGACTATCTTCATCAAAGCCATTTTCGAGATTGAAACGTCATCATGACTTTCGTCACAGATAAATATGAAAGTGGTTCACATATTTCGAGAAAAAGATGGGCGAGTAAACTTGGATCGAAATAGAAAATGTGTATGTATGAAAACTATCATACTATATGGCTATGTCTCAAGATTAGGAGATAGAGTAGACTTTTGAGTGCTAGATCAGTTCAAGTCTCCACATACCTTTTTGGTCGGATGAAGTTCCACCGGTTCCTTAAGTAGTTCTTCGTCTTCGCAAGATAATCGCCATGGAGTCTGGAGCTCAACTATGCTTACTATCCTACTTAGTCATAAGTAAACTAGAAATCAAGACATATAGTTTTGATCATTAATATTGACAAACATGCTTGAGATACCAATGCATGCGAGTTCGACCAAAAAATTCTCTAATTAACTCAGTGATGCCAGCGATCCAACTCAGCTGAGTAAGACCAGTTAGCCGAGTAAGATGCTGAATAGAAAGATAACTCTCTCCTCCCTTGACCCTATTGACCGTTAGATACCGTTAGTCTGGCCGTTAACTCTAACGTATCCGTGACGGAATATTCTTTCAACAGAGAAATATATTCAAGTGCCGCTGGTGATTTTACCGGCCAATTTTCGGAGGTACCAGGATTTCTCCGGTGACCAAAATAACAGATTTTTGTGCGAGTTTACCTCGTAGGATGTGAAGACTCAACTTGGAATTGGATGAAGAATTTAGCTCGAAAAGAGAAGATGGAAGATTTGAGAAAGACTTGGATTTGGAAGTTGAGATACAAAGGGAAAGGGATTCTATTCCTAAGAGCAGTTCCTATGGGATGAACCAACTCAGAGTTTGTTCATTTTGCTCCCACTATGGCATGAAAAAACCAAGAAAATGGATGTTCAAATGAACTGATCTGATCATTTGTACATTGAGTCTGAACAACAGGCACGCGTATGTTGTAATGGCGCGCGCCATAGCTACTAACGCTGGCGTCAACGGCAATTATGCGCGACCATGCCAGAAACGCCATCGACATTTCCAATAACACCTGCGACTCTTGGGTTGATGCCAAGTACAATCCCCGATTATTTTACTACTTTTTAACCTTATTTTATCTCACTTTATCATATTTTATCTCACTTCATCTTATTTTATCCCACTTCATCCTATTTTATCTCACTTAAATATTGTATTTTATTTTTCATATTTATCCTACCAAATATTTTATATTAAAAAGAAATACTAGTGGGGCCCTAGAAAACCAAATCTGTTCATTTTTCCCTTCTTTACCATAGTGGAGAAACCTGTTTGACCATCCACGTGGCTCAACAAAATTTTGAGTTTGTTCATTCCCATAGGAATTGCTCTAAGAGGATTGCAAGCAAATTGAAGCTTATAGATAGAGAAGTTCTCTACTTTTCTCTATACACTTTTACACACTTCTACACTTATACACCTCTACACTTCCACACCTTTACACTCACTACACTTTGGTTTTTGTTTTCTTTCTATTTTATTTATTCTTTGTGAACTTCAAAACAATGAGTAACTAATTTTATTTTTGATTGGGGATGCATTCCTAGTTCTTAACACGTTTTGAGTTTTGTTTTAAATCTACTTTGAAGTTTTCACATGATTATCGTTTGTTTTTACTAATATGAGTATTTATGATTGATTGATAGGTTGTTTAGAGTTCACGCTAAATCGATTGTTAAATCAATCTAAAGCTAGTAGAAGTTAGGGGATAAGTAATCGTTTCTTGACTCTTTACACAAGTAGAAAACATGAGACCTTGCAGAGGGATTCCGTGGAGCAATTGTGTGTGAAAACAACGTTAGCAAGTAGACATTGATCTAAGAGTCTAACTACTAATATCAAACTAATAAATTCATAAATCTTAATGCGTTTAACTAAATTACATCTTGAGTGATCTACTACTAGGTGGTTTGGTAAATAGAATTCGGTAGTCGAGAACTTCTATATCCGGTGATACAAGGAATTTAGGGGTTAGCACTGATCTAGCTGCTATATCTACTGTTGGTGATAATCTGTGACTAATAAAAAGTGAAAAAGAACATAACTTGAATCATTGTTTTTCAAAAAAGAACGATTCCTTTGATCTTGTTTCTCTTATTGATTTCAACTTTATATTTTAATTGCTTTATTTACTTTCTTTTGCTTTATAAAATCTAAAACCAAACCCCCCCCCCTTTTGTGACACTATAAGAAAACTAAAACCTCTTGCTCCTCGTGGGGATGAACTTGTCTACACTATATTACTTGTTAATTAGGTGGAAAAATATTAATTAATTTGTTGTGGTTACGACACGCATCAAATATTAGGGAAGAGTACATGTTGATCTTTTTGAAAAAGAGTCTTTGACTATGGGAAATTACATAATCTGTCTGGTTGAGCCTGTTCATTTCAATGACAATAGCTGATTTTGGTTGTATGTCGAGTAGTATAGTCTTTATCAGATTGGTTTCCCTCACGAGTATCACTATAACTTTTTTTTCCCTAGAAAAGTTTGGTTGCGAAGAAATTCTCCTCCTCTAGCCTAGATGAATTGAGATCCCAATGGAAGCTGAGACCTATTACGTTATGGTCATGACTTCTAGGGTTTTAACTCCTCCAGGAAGAGTGAAAAATTATATATTGGCTATGACGGTTCGCACCATTTGGCAGCTCTACAACATTTTTGATTGAGTTATGAACTTTTGGAGCCTTCCTAAGTGTTTGCTAACTTTATCCTGAAGACGATGAAAATACGAATCCAAAGGAAAAAGAATGAGGTCAATCAAATAAGGAACGAAGAAGTTATGAGTAAAATGACAAAGTGTAGTAAACCTCATGAGCCCCCTGTACTAGGTCGATGACCCTTTGACCTAGACGAGTTTTGAAGTGATGTTTCGTCAGAAACTATTAGTTTAGAGTGTCATATAGTCCTCGAGAGTGATGAGGCTGGTTGAGTGGTCACTCATTTGCTTTATCGCTTTTATCATGAGCATCATCTTCACAGGTGAGGCCGACCACAAACTGGATCACGTTCGTACTAAATATTAGGGGTTTAGTACCCTTCTTTGGTAAACATGTATTAGATCCATATTTAGATGAGTAAGGATGCTGATATGAGTTTTGCAAGGTTCTGTTGAGTTTATGAGAACTTATCTTTTTCTAATCCAATGTTTTTAAGGGATAATAATGGATTTTCACATAGAGGGATAATCAGGACATTTTTGAATGAGGGCTAAGATTAAGGCAATCTTGGATATTTAACCAAAAGAGTCACAAAATTTGAGCTGTCTTTCAATTAGACAAAAATACACTGATGAGGATTCACCGTCTTGAATGAGTCTGTGTTAGACCTGAAACCGTCTTCTGATGAGATGGAGCCTCATGGACTTTGATTTTAGTATTATGGAAGTGCTCTGTAAGTCGATGAAAAAAATATTATTTTGACGTAAAGTTCAGATCTAGATTTGTGAGAACTTTTTGTCATGATTGGTGGTTGGAAATCAGTTTCCTATCTGATCTTAACCATGATTGAGATATGAAACTATAACTGAGTGAGAAACCTCCCATTGTGGTCGCCAAAATTTAGTTCCCTAAAAATGGTGAGATGGTAGAATTGGTATTTCAGGGTTTCTAAGTGTGAGTTTCGGGAGGTTGAGAACGAACAGTCTTCGCCTAACTATGCACATGGGTCGTTCAAAGGCTACTACAGTCACATGAGGATATATGGTTGGTCTTAGGGAGGGAATCTGAAGAGAGAGAGAGAAAGATTTATAATATTATAGGTTTTGGAGAAGAATTGCTTTAAGTTGTTGAGATAAAAAAAATTATCTTGGAGAAATAAAGCACCTATTTATATGTGAATTCTCTGGTCTCTAGTTAGTGAAAATAGGTTTTCTTGCCATTCGGAGCACTCTACTAGTATTTTCAGGAACAACTAAGGATAAGTGAAAAGCGACCTTATCTAAGATTTTCTTGACCGACTTTACTCTCTTTCATGTGATGAGTAAATATCTAGATATTTCTCATACGTGCCGTAGACCGCTAGACCAAAACCTAATTGATATCCCCAAATTTGTTTGTGACTGAAGTAGCCTTTGTGATAACGTATTTTACCTGGTCGAATATTCGTTGTACCTAACATGAGTCAAGATATATTCCCTGATTTACGAGTATGACTATGATGAGTCATGTGTTGGGAAAACAATGTCTAGAAAACCGTGTGTTGAACACGAAAAGAGATGACGTGTCCGGCCACATATGACTTATAAAAGTCAAATACTTAGTTGTGGGTCCCTAAAATGGGCGTGTGGAGCTCCAGGGATCTTATTCACACTTTTGGATAAACATGCAGGATTCAGACTCAAATTGCTAGCTGTGATGGTGTTTGAGAAGCTGAAAAATAGGCTTGTTCCTTAATTAAGGCTTATGCCTAAGTCTTATGATTGTATAAGACCCTAAAATGAGATTGCAATGCTCAGAGATGGTGGGGAAGTTTTGGGGCTTTTCTCTATAGAGTTTGAGTCTCTTTCAATTTGGTGGACTGCTAGCTAGCGAGGCTAGTAATATCTCTTGTCCATATATATCGCACTGTCTCAATGAGACCTATGGAATATTTATGTTTGACCAACGTATCTCACGTGGATGTGCTAGGAATCAATCATGATTTTGTCCATATCATGTGGTAGACAAAACCAATGTATCTAGAGAGGATATTCTAGGAGTTTTTCATGAGGCCCGGGGGGAAGAATGATTAGTGTATCTTGCGGAGATGTTCTAGAAACTACTCATGAGGTCCAGGTAAGATGAGTCGTGGATTAAAATAGACTTGACCAGTTTTATCTTGCGGGGATATACTTGGAATCGTTCTCTGACCTCAGGTAGGGGAGAATGCCGTACTCACATTAAGTCACTGCTTATGCTCATGAGTCATTCATGGACGTTTGATGATTCTTTAGAGCCTACATGACAAGCGTGTCTCGCGGGGATGTATGCTAGAAGTCATGGCACCATGAACATCGTGTCTCGCAGGGATATATGCTAGAAATCATGGCTATAAGAGACTTGTCTATCTCGTGAGATTTGATTTTGATCCATGAGGACTAAATTATGTATTTCTGAAACAAGGGATGAAGGTAAGCCCGATCTTATCTTTTGGATACCGGGGATGAGGTTAGGGAAAAACTCATCTTTTATTGACCAGAGATGAAATTAAGGATGAACTTCGTTCTTTTCGTAGCGTGGGCTGAAGTCAGGAATAAGCTAGCTTGTCTTTTAACAACGAGGACTGAAATCAAGGTCGGACTTGACTTTAGACGACGAGGGTTGTAGTCAGGGATAAACTTGGTATTTTAAGTACGAGGACCGAGGGAGAGGCTGAACTTCATCTTTTGGCGACGAGAGATGAGGTCAGAGCCAAACTTCGTCTTTTGGTGACGAGAGTGTATCATATTTTTGAAACCTTCCTTACGTGCTGAGCCTCATCTTCTGAAATCCATTTTTCCCGTGGACATTGAGGGATCTTATGAATAATCGTTTGTGCATCTGATTTATAAAATTACTATTTTACCCTTAGTCTCAAAATTTACCAAAAATGACCATTTTACCCTTCAAATTTCACCATCTACAGTACCCATGACCCAAACATTCATATGGTTTTCGAACATATCGGGGAGCCAAAAAATGATCAAACTAATTAAATGGTAAGTGTTAGAGCGAGATTGGGAGAGAATTAGACCCATACTGAACGCCGAAAATATGTTGTTGTCGAGTGTTTTAACGGTCCAAACTTGATTAATTTTGCGTTTGGGGGTTTTGGGTAAAAAAAAAAAAAATCTCCTCCCTCTCTCCTAAAACAGTGTTCCAAAAACACTAGCCGTCTGAAATCATTTCAGCTTAGATCGGCTCATTATCTGAGTTAATCAACCTCCATTAAAAGCTTTACCTACCTCTCATCTCTCGCAGGTTACTTATTTTCTAGCTTTTTTTTTTTTGATCTTTTTTTCGGTTGAATACCTTGAGTTCCCTAGTTTTGCTATTTAATCTTTGGTTGTTAGTACATCTGAATTCTCTAGCATCATCACCAATGCCTCTAATGAAGTTATCTTTTTCTTCTTAAATATTGTCTATTTGTATTAAGCTTTGGTTTTATGTAAATTAGATTTTATCTTTCTGGTTGTAATTTATGAGATTTTTTTTTTTGGGCACTGCGATTGATTATTTAACGATGTTTTTACTGTTGGGTTTTGGTCTGATCAATGTTTTCTTAGATCATGATAATCATTTCCGACGGGTACAAGAGCTCGATCCTACGTCATCTCTGGCGAGTTCATTGGTTCCCTGCTGATAATCTTATCATTTTTGGTCTTTTAGCATTTATTTAAGCATGTTTCTCGCTGGAGAAAACTCACCCCACAACAACATCAACATTATCAGCAATCCGAGCTATGTAATCAAAGGCAGAAAAAAGAAAAGCAATAATCCAAGAAATGGAAACAAAGACAAAGATAACTAGATCGAGATCAACTTCTACTTCATCAACTATGACCGTTTTCCCAAACATTAGAAGACAACAAAACCACTGAAATAAACAATCATGTATATGGACCTAAACTCCTCCTTTAGTTTCTGCGGTGACATTTACACACCTTATAATTTACGTGGTGACATTTACACACCGAAAGTAAAGACAAGTTAGTCTGTGGGTGATTAGTATACGCACCCGTAATATTGATGCCAATTCCACACCTATTATTAATATTGCGGTGTATCTCCCTAGCCATAAATTCTGAAGGAGCAGTATCCAATATACCACAGATGGAAATTCTCATTTCCCAAAGATAATCATAAAGATAAACAAAGCATGAAATAAATGAATAGACAATGCATACGTTTATTAATTAAAGACTTTCGTAAAAGAAATAACAATGATTACAAAACTGTTAAATGCATTCCCACACCTTTTTTGATGACAAGCCACGCCTACCTCGAGATCCACGATCCACTGGTTCATCCTTGAACGATCATTGTTAATAGTCTAACTGATAATCACACAAGAAGTCTAAGAGTCTAGCCAAAGGCTCACACAAGAATCATACAAGTCTGTCTAATGGTTCTAGGCCCATTTATGATATGTTATTCTCTATCTTTAGTATAACTAAGAGTTTACTAATCTGATTAGATTGATTATATAGTTCGTAGGTAAGTCTTATGAAGATCTACAACTTTGTAGAAGGAATCAAAGGTTGATTCGGACCACAAGAGGTCCAAAAATTTCTAATTAAGAAACTTCCCTAAGCCCAAGTCTCTCAAAACAGCCAAATAACTAAGGCCCGTCCCATATGGTCAACAAACGGTCACTAACGGTCCACTTGGTCAACTGACGGTCAACATCTAAGGTCAAGTTAATAGTCAAGGTCAAAGTACAGGGTTAATGGTCAACGAGTTAACTCAGTCAACTGAGTCGGATCGGGTCAACACCTGGTCACCTAATCAACTCAGTTAGACAACTGAGTCAGACTCGTAAATTAATGGGACATCTGACTGGGATGACTAATTGGTGTAAATCGATCTACGCATTCACTTCAACTCTAATTCTTACAACTTTAATTCAAGTTCAACTTCAATCTAGAAAAACAAGAATTCAATCATTCAACCAATAACTCAAAAATGATTGACAACAAATCTATGCCTACTCGCAAAACGCAGATTTTTAAGCTTCCTCAAGAATCATTAATTATAGTCCTGTAACTATCATCTCAATCTTCTTATCAAATCCACTTACACAGATAACCTTACTACCACCTGCAAATCAGTTCAACACAACTCCATTTCATTTACTAACATCAACTGCCTTAACTCAATTTAATCTTATCTTTACAACCAATTCTGCACCACCTATAACTTTAGACACCACCAAGATACATTTATGTCCTGCAACAAATTAACATTCCACCTTGCAAGCATACATACACAGACAACACCCCCATATCCAATTATCACTATCAGATCAAATATACACACAATACAATGACCACAGTTACTCATGCCCATTTCTTGAAATCACTCATTCATACAAACCATAACAACAGCAGCATCAACACCTTCCTTAGACTCAATTTCTAAATTCAGGTACACATAATTTCATCCCAATTAACTCTGCATTTCAATTACCCACTCTACAACAATCTCAATTTCATTACATATTCATATCTAACAAAATCCTCACCACCAAACCACTTCACTTGCAACATTCATATCCCCTTCCTCAACACGATAGCAACACAACAATCTTTCAAAGATTATGAAACTACAACTAGGGAGATAAAGATTACCTGAATCGAACCCCCAGTTCTCTCAGCAGCTTCAACTCATCAACTTCACAGATTCTTAGTAATTCCTAGTTCATTCACAATTATCTCCATCAGTTCTCAACTGAACTCTAATTTAATTCAAACCCATCTCATCTCTACATCCCAACACGTCAATTCCATCTTCAATCTCATATTCTGAATTTCATCAAACCCTAAATTCAATTTGGGGAAGAACAGGGAAACCCTAATTCTTAATTCTTCACTAAATCATCTTCAGAACTTAACATTTACCTTTAATTCAACTTTAATCCCTCCAACCACTCAATACCTAACTCGATTTAACCTCCTAAAACGCCAAACTCGTCTTTTAATTCTTCTTCGAATTCTTCCAGAAACCCTAACTTCTCAATTTATCATTGAAACAACTTCATAACTTCTATTTAACTACAACCCATCTCTAATCTTCTCCCTAATTACTCAATTTCACCATCTGCATCTTCATAGAACTCCTTAAGAAAACCTAACTCTTAATTCACTTCCTCCTCCAAGTCTGAATCTTTAGCTGACACCATCACCACCATAACCAACTACTGTATAATATTCCACTCCTCCTATCGATCACAAAACTTTCACTAAATCTCTCGAGTTCGACAGAAAATGAAGAACAGGGGAAGAGAAGAAAAGAGAAAGAGAAAAGAAGAAAGACGAAAATAAGAAGAATGAAGAAGAAATAGAAAGAAAAGAAGATTTATCTTCTCGACTTGGTTTGATAAGATCGAACAATGCTAAAGAAAACCAAGAATCTGATAAGGGGAAGTCACGATGTGTCCCTGATGTATCCAACAACGTTTTTCCCCCGAAAATGATGATTTTACCCTTAAAATAAATCTGATAATATCTTATTCGTCTGATATCCGGATGACACGTTCGAGTAGTCCATTCCACGTAAATTTTCGAGACATATCTAACGATACTAATTTCGTATCTAAAACGTTGTTAGATTAATTTCTATTAATTAACTCGTGTGTTAAACTAATCGAGTTATTACCGGCTAAATTGTCACTCGACCATCTCTTGACCGGTCTAACAGCGTTGACGAGCTTGAGGGTCACTACATTCTCCCCACCTTTAAACATTTTCGTCCTCGAAAATCGAACTGCCTTCTAGTCTTGAAAACTCCCCACCTTTTAGAATAATTCTATCTCTTTTCTAATCGCAAGCAACAAGAATAAAGCACAAACCTATACGGCTTCTAGAACTAAAATTTGTGGCTCTAGGTTGTACTATGCTGATTTAGATTCTATCTAATCGGAAAGTCTACGTTTCTTAAACGAATTTCTATCGTATAAAATATTTGTCTCTAGCTTCAAGGAAGGATTCTGCGAATCTTTCTAAGTAAGATTGGAATTATCGGTTCTCAAGGAATTACAACAAATTTCTATGATCGGTCATCTCTGAATGCAGTTGCCCTGTCAAGGTTGGCCAATCCCAACAATGCTTTCCTACGAACAGAGAAAACACAACCTTCAATAATCTCCAGTGCAAGATAAACTAATTATTAATTTATTAAAATTTAATTAGTCTTTAAATTTTTATCGTAATTGATGTAACTTAAAAAATTTACTTTGTAAAAATAAGTAAATAGTTCACAGCATTTTAAGAATTTAATCATCAAAATTTATTTCATTTTATTTTTAATTATCCTAATTATTATTTATTTATTTTAACGAAATCGAATTTTAATTCTAAATATTATCTATTATAAATTACTTCCAGCTTAATTACTCATATACTATTATCAACGTGTTAATACTTTCATTATTCTTAAGTCGTTTGTCCGGTGGGTACATTAAGTAAATATAATTATGTATTCTCTAAAGATGGATATAATAGATTTTATTTATTCATTGAATCCGATAACCATATCTTATTAAATATTGACGTTGATAATTTAATACGATTTAAATTTTGAGTTTGCATAAAAAAAATTATATATCTTAATAGTCTTTAGATTTTTCTATTAATATAAAGTATTTTATTAATATACGAATCTATTTTATCTCACAACTAATGTTGTTCTAAGCATTCAAATACTATTATTTCCGCTTCCTGTGTATTTGTTTCATTTTTAGAAATTTACTCAGTCATTTATCAGATTAAAGATAATTTGTAATTAGTTTAATTTATAAAAATTAATTGTAGATAAGCATAAATAATTTTCCACATCAATTTAATCATAATTATTAATTTTATCGTTACATTTCTTTAGTGATATTTTAGTTATGTTGAAGTTCAATATTATACTAATTAAGAAATGTTAACATTACTTATCAAAATTAGAATTATCACTTTTATTATAATTTATGATTACTATTATAATATTTTTATTATTAACATTGATGGTTGAACTATCATTCTAATTACTCTTACAAATATTAATAAGTTCCAAAAATATTATTAACATTTATGTGATTATAAACTGTTGATTTTATATATAAGTCAAGGTATACTCAATATATTTCTATGTGACTTTCAAGATTAATCAATAATCCTAATCTTACTATTTTTAGTATTCAATTATTTATGTGTTCATACTTTTTAGATTAATTATTATCAAATCCTAAAGTTATTGGTGTACCCTACAATTTTTACTTCAATACATAAACAAACAATCAACAAACAAATCAATCGATCAGATAAATCTTTTAATTAATGATAACTTTTAGTGATTAAGATTTATCTCACAAACCAAACCCAGTTCTAACTAATCTAGTTCACTAACTGGCACTGGATATTTCTATCTTTTCCCATATAAGATTTAATAATGAGCTCTGATACCAACTTTGTAGCGCCCCCTAAGCTAACAGCTGACTAATCCAAAGAATTAACTAAATAAAGAGGCACTAAAATCTAAAGCATGCACTTAAGCATTCAATCAAGAAATGCGATACAAAACTTAACCCAAAACTAACCCCGCTCAGGAATATATATACAAGAATTCCTTTCCAATGATATGTATAAAATAATCATTTGGTTTACAAAAGAATATACAACCAATCAACATATCATAATATAATCAACTAACGAAGTTAACTTCTCGAAGCTTTACACGCAACTCTCTCCTCACATCGAAATTTGAAATGGGAATAATTAACATTTAACTTCTAAGTAATCATATGCAGATTTGGAAGCGATTTGGAAAACATTACATGTTTTCCCAAACATTAGAAGACAACAAAATCAATGAAATAAACAATCATGTATATGGACCTAAACTCCTCCTTTAGTTTCTCATGGTGACATTTACACACCTTATAATTTCTGTGGTGACATTTACACACCGAAAGTAAAGACAAGTTAATCCGTGGGTGATTAGTATAGCACCCAGTAATATTGATGCCAATTCCACACCTATTATTAATATTGCGGTGTATCGCCTAGCCATAAATATGAAGGAGCAGTATCCAATATACCACAGATGGAAATTCTCATTTCCCAAAGACAATCATAAAGATAAACAAATCATGAAATAAATGAATAGACAATGCATGAGTTTATTAAATAAAGACTTTCGTAAAAGAAATAACAATGATTACAAAACTGTTAAATGCATTCCCACACCTTTTTTAATGACAAGCCACGCCTACCTCGAGATCCACGATCCACTGGTTCATTCTTTGAACGATCATTGTTAATAGTCTAACTCTGATAATCACAAGAAGTCTAAGAGTCTAGCCAAAGGCTCACACAAGTCTGTCTAATGGTTCTAGGCCCATTTATGATATGTTATTCTCTATCTTTAGTATAACTAAGAGTTTACTAATCTGATTAGATTGATTCTATAGTTCGTAGGTAAGTCTTATGAAGATCTAAAACTTTGTAGAAGGAATCAAAGGTTGATTCGGACCACAAGAGGTCCAAAAATGTCTAATTAAGAAACTTCCCTAAGCCCAAGTCTCTCAAAACAGGCCAATAACTAAGGCCCGGCCCATATGGTCAACAAACGGTCACTAACGGTCCACTTGGTCAACTGACGGTCAACGTCTAAGGTCAAGTTAATAGTCAAGGTCAAAGTCCAGGGTTAATGGTCAACGAGTTAACTCAGTCAACTGAGTCGGATCGGGTCAACACCTGGTCACCTAATCAACTCAGTTAGACAACTGAGTCAGACCTGGTAAATTAGTCAGACATCTGATTGGGATGACTAATTGATCTAAATCAAACACAAATTCACTTCAACTCTAATTCTTACAACTTTAATTCAAGTTCAACTTCAATCTAGTAAAACAACAATTCAATCATTCAACCAATAACTCAAAAATGATTGACAACAAATCTATGCCTACCTGCAAAATGCATCTTTAAGCTTCCTCAGCAATCACTAATTATAGTCCTGTAACTATCATCTCAATCTTCTTATCAAATCCACTTACACAGATAACCTTACTACCACCTGCAACTCAGTTTAACACAACTCCATTTCATTTACTAACATCAACTGCCTTAACTCAATTTAATCTTATCTTTACAACCAATTCTACACCACCTATAACTTCAGACACCACCAATATACATTTATGTCCTCCAACAAATTAACATTCCACCCTTGCAAGCATACATACACAGACAACACCCCCATATCCAATTATCACTATCAGATCAAATATACACACAATCCAATGACCACAGTTACTCATGCCCATTTCTTGAAATCACTCATTCATACAAACCATAACAACAACAGCAACAACACCTTCCTTAGACTCAATTTCTAAATTCAGGTACACATAATTTCATCCCAATTAACTCTGCATTTCAATTACCCACTCTATAACAATCTCAATTTCATTACATATTCATATCTAACACAATCCTCACCACCAAACCACTTTAATTGCAACATTCATATCCCCTGTCTCAACACGATAGCAACACAACAATCTTTCAAAGATTATGAAACTACAACTAGGGAGATAAAGATTACCTGAATCGAACCCCCCAGTTCTCTCAGCAGCTTCAACTCATCAACTTCACATATTCTTAGTAATTCCTAGTTCATTCACAATTATCTCCATCAGTTCTCAACTGAACTCTAATTTAATTCAAACCCATCTCATCTCTACATCCCAACACGTCAATTCCATCTTCAATCTAATATTCTGAATTTCATCAAAACCTAAATTCAATTTGGGGAAGAACAGGGAAACCCTAATTCTTAATTCTTCACTAAATCATCTTCAGAAATTAACATTTACCTTTAATTCAACTTTAATCCCTCCAACCACTCAATACCCAACTCGATTTAACCTCCTAAAACGCCAAACTCGTCTTTTAATCATTCTTCGAATTCTTCCAGAAACCCTAACTTATCAATTTATCATTGAAACAACTTCATAACTTCTATTTAACTACAACCCATCTCTAATCTTCTCCATAATTACTCAATTTCACCATCTGCATCTTCAAAGAACTCCTTAAGAAAACCTAACTCTTAATTCACTTCCTCCTCCAAGTCTGAATCATTAGCTGACACCATCACCACCATAACCAACTACTGTATAATCTTCCACTCCTCCTATCGATCACAAAACTTTCACTAAATCTATCGAGTTCGACAGAAAATGAAGAACAGGGGAAGAGAAGAAAAGAGGAAGAGAAAAGAAGAAAGACGAAAATAAGAAGAATGAAGAAGAAATAGAAAGAAAAGAAGATTTATCTTCTCGACTTGGTTTGATAAGATCGAACAATGCTAAAGAAAACCAAGAATCTGATAAGGGGAAGTCACGACGTGTCCCTGATGTATCCAACAACGTTTCCCCCCCGGAAATGATGATTTTACCCTTCAAACAAATATGATATTATCTTCTTCGTCTGATATCCGAATGACACGTTCGAGTAGTCCATTCCACGTAACTTTTCGAGGCCTATCTAACGATACTAATTTCGTATCAAAATCGTTGTTAGATTAATTTCTATTAATTAACTCGTGTGTTAAACTAATCGAGTTATTACCGGCTAAATTGTCACTCGACCATCTCTTGACCGGTCTAACAGCGTTGACGAGCTTGAGGGTCACTACAATGACCAACGTTACCAAGACTCCTAAGACGATTCATCATGTTATAGATCGTTAAAAACCAAATTCGATGACCTTTCCTACGTCAAGAATTGTTACTATTACTTAGATTTAGGTAGATATTGTTAGTTTGAAAACTATCATGTTACTCAGTTGTGCATGATCTTGAAAATATTGGGTAGGATTTTATCCATGTCACTGCTTATATAGTCGTACATATTAATATTGCTAAAAAATCAATTTAGCCCTTTGATGGCGCAGAAAAACTTTAAAACTTTAATTTTCAATTTATCTTTCAATTTCATTTTTTTTCCAATTCGTTTGTATGTTGAAAAAACTACAATCGGAGTATCTCAAATTAAAAATAAAATATTTTACGACAATAAATAAAATATAATTTTGAAAAATAAGTAAGTGAAAAAGATAATAATAGAATATAAAAATAAAGAACTAATTTAAATTAGTAGGTAATTTTGAGTTGTCTTTTAGATTTCAAAATATTTAGACATGTGAAAAGTACACGTACAAAATAAATGGAAAATATAAAAACTGGACAAAGTCATTACAATAAAACCTCTATACAAGAATAGACTTCGTATAAAAATAATTTTATATGGTCCCAATAATATTATGAAACAAAGGTTTTACTGTATTACTGGATGGAGCAATGGTAAGTGTGATTTGTCTTTTGCAACCAACATCAAATTAAAATTAAATTGCATAAAACAACAATTTCTGGGTGAAAACGACATGTAAAGTTTGATACTGTTTAAATAGACGGGAATTTTAAAAAATATTTTTCTATTAACCATATTGGGTAATCTTCCCAAAAAAATAAAAATAAAAAATATTTTTTACCTAGAATATCATTTATCTAGAATTGCCAGGTTCCTTTAATAGACCCACCAGAACAACACTTGAATGAGCACACAATAAGACTGCACACAACCATTCCCTGTAATCATTCATACCACCAATTACTTGTCACCTATCCAGCCACTGAAGCATGGATAACAATTGCACCACCAACACACCCATCACCGCATTTCAACACCATTTACCACGCTCTGCATCTTACCAGCTCCTCGATTTCAACCACTACCATCACTCAGTCCCTTCTTCAAGCACAACCACTTTCTGCAGTTTTAATCACCTCATGCACACTAAGAAACAAAACCATCTAACCCATGCATTCTTAATAACCGCAACCACCACCACTACATCAACAACATCGACTCACAGGCAAACCCACTGGTACACACCAAATTCTAGTTTAATCCATTTGATGCCAGGAGTTCTTCTCCGGACAAGTTTATATCCCTGTTTTCTCAATTACAACACATCTCATTTACTTAAATTCTTCTCATATTAATTCCTTGTTGAACAGAAACCACCAGATCATGAAAATCATATATTCCACGTGCAATCTCCCACAATTCTTGTTTCAACACAACCCCTCTTTTGAGATCTCTTCAATCGTCACCATATTCATTCATAATTCATCCATATGAACTCATTTCTTCTCTATTCAACAACAAACCCTAAATTCATCTCAACTTTATAACAGAGAATAAGAAAGTAGCAAGGTTGGAAGAATTTGAATTTGATTGAAAGGAAACTAGAAAAGAAGATTTTAGCTGAAACAAGTTTAGCTCAATCTAAAACAGGATGATACCAGTTTCATCCAAGTATAAGCATGGATGAAATTAAAATAATTTCAAAACAAACTATATCATTAATTACTGCATTAGACTATGACAATCATAAAAAACATATCCAGATCAATACTTGATTTTTATTTGTTACTTACAATGAGAGTAGGGCAAAACATGAATGAAAATAATTCAGCTCAATCCAAACAGGATGAAACCGGTTTCATCCTAGTATAACATGGATAAAGTCAATTTCAACTCAATTCAAAACAAGATGAAACTGGTTTGCATCATGGTATAACATGGAAGAAATCAATTTCAACTCAATCCAAAAAAATGATGAAACATGTTTCATCCTAGTACAACATGGATGAAAATAATTTGAGCTCAATCCAAAACATGATGAAACCTGTTTCATCCTAGTATAACATGGATGGAATCAATTTCAAAATACATATCTTTGTAAAATCAACACACAATCAAAAATCTCAATTCATTTAAACCTAGTTGAAACCAATTTTATACCTGGATGAATCCATTTTCTTCCTATCAATTCTAACTAAACCTAGATAAATTGCACATATGAATTACAACTACATACTACACACATCTCCATAAACTGCTAAAACTGCTCATTAAAACTGGATGAAGCCAGTTTCATCCTACTTTAAACCTGCTGAAACTGCACATTAAACCTGGATGAAGTCTGTTTCAGCCCTGTTTGTACTAACATCCACAAATATCTGCTCAACACAATTTCACATCATACACACCAAGTTCTCAACAAATTTAACATTTACAACCACTTTGAGCAGATTTAACTGAACAAAGATGGATGATTACAATTTCGTCCAATTTAAAATGGGCAATGTGTAAAATTGCCTAAAATTGAGCATGTGATAAGATTAGAGAGAAATTAAGAAGCAAATGAAACCTATTTCAAAATCTTTGAAAAAAATAATCAAAGAAAACCTAAAATTTGTAGATAGAAATGGGTCATATAACCAGAAACGTTTAAAACCTGGTTGTAATCCTTATGGTGGTGATTAGGAGAAGAATTGACTAGGGTTACTTCTGATTAAGTCGTGTTGGTGTAGATTAATGAATATGAAACTGGCGAGGGTTTTGGTGTGGTGGTGATGCTGCCGGTGATGAATGTGGATAAAACAAAGAGTTGATGGTTTATGGTAGTGGACGTGAAGAAATTTTGATGTAAAAGGAGTTTTTGATGATGGAGAAGTTGGGAGAAGTTGGGAGCAGTGTCTTTAAGTTTTCGACAAAGAACTTAAAATCGAGATGGTGGGTGAAACTGATGTTGTAGGGTAGAAAAGGACAAGGGTAGTAAGACAAAGTGTTTGGAAACTTCTTTCCGTGCATTTCACCCAGGCAATATTTTACCCGTCTATTACAACCAGGTTTTACGTTTCTGGTTATATGACCCATTTTCTCGTTAAATTGCTCCTTTTCCCTTCGTGTGAGTTAAACATGCCAAAGATATGATTATTGAATAACACTGTCTGGTAAGAATTTTTTTAGAAAAATGAAAATAAATTATACTCCGACATATTGATTGCAACAAAGGAAACGGGGTCATTTTAGATGCACTACCAAACAATTAATAATGATCCGCCACTGAACAAGCTATAGTCCTAATGCATGGAAAATGTGCTAGTAGCCTTGTACTAGGAGTCTAGGAGTGTATCTAACCAAGACCGACTTCATGTTGTATGGATATTTCAAGTATCCCTTTAACGGGTTCTAAATGAGTAGACCAAACTGTACGCATGCAATACCTGTTGCTATCATCGACAGACTGTATGCATTTACACGTCAACTGAAAATGTTATCTGGCCAAGATGCTTCATCGAACATGTTGGAAATTTTGGGTATAAAACAGAGGATGATAACACTAAAAGAAATTGTTGTTGTACTCAAAAGCTTTCAAGGCTCGGGTGATTTCTTTTAGACGATTATTTCTACCCTCCCAATATAAATTGGTATTGCAATTGTATGCTAAATAATGCCTTCAGGATACAATGAAAGCCCTACAACAGGAAATTGGATTCAAGGTTTGCACCCCTTGACCCAACCAAGAACACATGAGAGAGATTTCTGATGATGCTTTAGATGGAGAGAAAACATTGAATTCATTCTCCTAGAATGGGAGAATTCCTTCACTACTTATAGGGTTATTCATGCCTATTGGAGATGCCTCTTCACTTCCAAAAGACACATAAGGTGTCTGTTGGGAATGGTTGTGT
Source organism: Papaver bracteatum (assembly GCA_023529315.1). NCBI lineage: Eukaryota > Viridiplantae > Streptophyta > Magnoliopsida > Ranunculales > Papaveraceae > Papaver > Papaver bracteatum. The sequence continues at coordinate 495,934 of JAJJWX010002607.1, forward strand.
CCTTTATCATCACACCTATTAGAGGTGTCCCTTCATCTCCAACTAACATCCATTGTGTTTATCCAACACAGAACACTTCCCCATCATAGTGACAAATCAAAAACGAAAACAGTTTTATTTTCTAAGTTATTGAAAATATCCAACAATCTCCCCCTATTTTCAAAAACCAAAAACATAAAATAAAATAAAACTTATAAAACCGGAGTGGCTGCATCACTCAAGTGACTTCCTACGTACCCGAGTGGGATCAAGCCAACGTAGTTCAAGCACAATTGGGACTAAGCATCATATTTGAAACCAATACATAAATGATAGGTACCTTCTGGGTTTGAACCTTCACTTAGTGTAAGAAACTCAAAGCTTTATCGATATTCTATGGTGAAACTAGTCTTGAACCAAGAATCCCTTATGACAAAGCCGGAGTCTCCACACATATTGATTCCATAAGACATGTGTTCTGTAGCCAAGCACTATAAAGGCCTTGTGCTTATATCCTTATTCATGAGTCTTCTTTAGAGAACGGTCTTCTTCTCTTAGGAAACGGCCCACATTTCCATACTCATATAGGTAAGTCTCGAAGGTGTTTCTGCGAGACACCTTTTACTAATCACAGACTCATTAAGGATTTACATCCATCCTATTTTCTTCTTGAGAAAAACCAGCACTAACTTGAAATGGGAAGTTTTATGTTAGTGCTCCATAATCTGACCATAACTTGTTGGTACCACATTGAACCTTGTTTATCTTTTTCAAAACATAGGTTGGGTTTACGCTATGGGAGATCAACCTTCCTTCACAGACCTTAGTCCCATTTCTATATACTTCATTGAAATTAATTCCTTTGGGAGACTCTTCATAAGTAGGTCTACCAAGCTTTTCTCCGTTTCAATGGTTAACTGCAATTACTCCTTTCTTGAGTAATTGACTTAAAGTTCCTTGTCTAAGACTTGTATGTCTTGACTTTTCATTATAAGTCTTGTTAAAGACTTTATAGATCATATCCTGATTCACAATTAATCAAGACCTCCCCGAGATGGCTTCTTCCAAAATAGGATCTCTACAAGTTAGGTTTTAAGCCATTTCTTCTCATTAATTGCATCTACTAATGCAATCAATTCTGAAAACATTACTAAAAATGTTCCTCTTTGATTTTACAAAATAATTGTAACTTCTCTAGTGATCCTAATTAACATTTACGGTTAATTCACAAGAAGTCATTATAGACTTGCATACACTAGAGGCATAGAAAATTTGTAGGCAACTTACTTGCTGTTTCAACAAGCACATTATTACAATGAGTAACTCCTCTACTCATGCCCAATCTTCTACAAATTTATACCCAATTACATAGACAATGTCTATTTAACATTCTACATTATGAAATGCAAATGTTCATAATTTATGCATCGGTAATATCATAACATCGCTGGATATTTGGTCGGCCGCCCAATCTTCCAATAAGTTACATATTCACCGGTATTCCATTTTCCTTTTCAATGTCATTTAAGACATTCCAATTTCCAAATTTGGAACCTATAATTCTTATCACAAGAATTATGCTCATTTCATGCAATTGTTATCTTAACAATTACGGTTTCAGACTTTAATGAACTTCAATTCCAAATCATTTATCCAATTACACTTCATTAAGATTTTCTATGTACAATAATCTTAATCATTCATGGCTATCCCCAATAGTCATGAGACGATGGTTCGTCGACAGTCTCAAATTACTTTTCGTGAAAGTAGAAACTCCCACTAATGGCAACTAGCCAACAATTGGATTAACTTTAGGAGATGGTACTTACTATAACACCAACCCAAATGTTGTCAAATACCAAATAAAAGACGGGTGAATTATGTCTTCAAATGCCTGATTATTCATTTAAATTCCCTACGTGTCCCCTCAAAAAGCTGCTGCTCAAATATTAAAGAGATGCCACTCATGTCCTCCAACGGACATGAAATTCAAATTCAAATAACTAAACTAGCAACCGTTTCTCATGATGTCCCATGCCTCTTCAACACCAATGGTTGCTAATGCTGACATTCGGATTTTCAAATGGTAGTAAAGACCAGACGACCTTCATCTGATTACAACCCTTGTTCGTTTCACGCAGTAACGGACAAACTCATCATTTGCCTCTTTACTGTACACCATTAATTAATGGTCCCAACTTTAATTAGGGTAGCAATTTCACCAAAGAAAACTCAGAGTGCTTTAATTGGCATTTCTTTTGGTTTACTATGTCACCCGTCTTTTGTGAATCCACTGATTCCAATTTCATGAAGATACCGTTTAAAGATGTCCCCCTAAGGAATCTTAAAATACTGATCTTCTCCTTTAAACTTCGCAACCAGTTCAAAGTTGATGTATCTCTCAAGTAATAACTCCAAATAGAAATTGAAAGGATGAATATTAAGACAAGAAGATCCCATATTACAATTTCGTTTCTACCAGCATGCATAACGAGCCAAACGAACAGTTGATATGAACGAGTAAAAAATGCACCAAAGGATGCATGCGCATCACTTAACAAATGATACATGCATAGAGAAAATATATCATGTATGTATTCAGTAAACAGTGGGTCTCGTCCATAGTGCTTAATTAGTTTTGAACAACATAGATTAGATAAAGCATACAAAATTGTAATCTATCTATTTCACAGAATCAAAGTGAACCCATGCGCTAAAAGATTATTTTAATATTTCCATCCTTTTGACCGCCAACGAAAGGATTGTTCGAAATAATATGTAATTTCGGTTTCTCGGAAATCATGTTCATGCGACAAACAAAATACTAACAACAAGAGAGTTACAAAGACTTATCGGATTGGTTGATTGAGGCGAGGATCACTCTTTCCTTAAAGACAATTCACCCGCATACGGTGCTAACGGTTCTACGGATGTCGCCTTCCAAGATACAACGATCTTGCCTTACAGCAAAGTTTCATCCTCCGTAGTCGAGTGAAATTAACCGTCTAAAACTGTTGGAAATTTTGGGTATAAAACAGAGGATGATAACACTAAAAGAAATTGTTGTTGTACTCAAAAGCTTTCAAGGCTCGGGTGATTTCTTTTAGACGATTATTTCTACCCTCCCAATATAAATTGGCGATTGCAACAGTATGCTAAATAATGCCTTCGGGGATACAATGAAAGCCCTACAACAGGAAATTGGATTCAAGGTTTGCACCCCTTGACCCAACCAAGAACACATGAGAGAGATTTCTGATGATGCTTTAGATGGAGAGAAAACATTGAATTCATTCTCCTAGAATGGGAGAATTCCTTCACTACTTATAGGGTTATTCATGCCTATTGGAGATGCCTCTTCACTTCCAAAAGACACATAAGGTGTCTGTTGGGAATGGTTGTGTCCTTTATCATCACACCTATTAGAGGTGTCCCTTCATCTCCAACTAACATCCATTGTGTTTATCCAACACAGAACACTTCCCCATCATAGTGACAAATCAAAAACGAAAACAGTTTTATTTTCTAAGTTATTGAAAATATCCAACGAACATGCATGTAAATAGTCCTGGATACTTGTATAAATGGGTGGCATTGTTACTCAATTTCTTCAATCTACTCCCGATAATCCCAATAACCCCAATAATCCCAATAACCATGGCTACCACAACCCATTTCTATCTTCTCTTCATACTTTTTCTTTCTATTTCAACCTCCGTTCGGGGTAATGGTTTTAGTGTTAATCTAATTCATCGTGATTCTCCTCAATCTCCATTCTACAACCCTCTAGACACCTCATCGGATCGGATGCAAAAGGCTGTTCATCGTTCAATCAGTCGTGCAAACCACTTAAAGAAACTGTCGTTATCAACCTATTCTGCTGACCAGGGTGATGATACAATTAGTACAAGTCTGAGCCTTATTGATCTTACATTCGTAATGAATATTTCTCTAGGAACCCCACCTCGTAATGTATTTTCCATTGCCGATACCGGTAGTGATGTTACATGGGTTCAATGTAGACCTTGTGAAGATTGTTATCAACAAATTTCTCCACTCTTTGATCCAAATGCCTCTTCAACTTACAAAGATGTTCTCTGTGCTTCGGAAACTTGTGCAAAACTTGATGAATCCTCTTGTGCCAATAGTCTTTGTCAGTATCATCTCCTTTATGGAGGTGGTTCTTACAGTAATGGAAACCTTGCATTTGAAACCATAACATTTGATTCGACAGGTGGTCGATCAATTCAACTTCCAAATATTGCCTTTGGTTGTGGTCAAAATACGCAAGGAACCTTCGTCGAAGAAGTGTCTGGTTTAGTTGGTCTTGGTGGCGGTGACATTTCTTTGATTTCCCAGTTGGGTTCAAAAATTGATTCGAAATTCTCTTACTGCTTAGTTCCTTCTCATGATGTTTCAAGTAGGTTCATTTTTGGTAGCAATGCTGAAATGACAGGAAAAGATGTTCTTTCAACTCCCTTAATATCAAAACCATCACGAGAAACATTTTATTATCTAACACTTGAAAGTATTAGTGTTAATGAAAACAGGGTTCCGTTCAGAAGCAGCGCATCCTCAACAATGGAAGAAGATCATATTATAATCGATTCTGGAACGACTTTAACATTTCTTCCAGAAGAAATGTATTCAGAAGTTGAATCAGAAATTAAGAAAGCGATTGATGCAGAACCAATTATTGCTCCTCAAGGATTCAAATTGTGTTACATGATCGATGAGTCCATGAAATTTCCCGATGTCACAGTTCATTTTACCAATGCTGATATTAAACTAGCCCGGCAGAATTATTTTGTTTCTGATGGCGGCGGTGCTGTTTGTTTAACATTCGCTCCTTCCAGGGGTACATACATTTATGGGAGCTTAGCTCAAACGAATTTCCTTATTGAATATGCTCTGGCAGAGAAGAAGGTATCTTTCAAGCCAACAGATTGCAGCAAGCAGGGATAATTACAGTATAACTATGAGGCCTAGATATTCTGTTATTTTGTTGCTAAAATAAGTATCCTTAAGACCATGAAATAATGCTCTTTTAATACCGAGGATAGTCCAGCTGGTTCTGGAGCAGACTCTCAAGCTTGAATTCAAAGTTAGAATTCATGTAACTCGTATAATTTCTATCTCGGTGTAAGTGCTTTAAGGAACTCCCACCGTTCCATTTTATTTGATGTTGTAGAGTTTTTCACGCAGATTAAGGAACATTAGAGTTTTTAAGGAACATTAGAGTTCCATTTTATTTTAAGTGCTTCAGAGTATTCCTGTGTGAGATAAATATATACTCCCTCCGTTCCATTTTATTTGATGTTGTAGAGTTTTTCACGCAGATTAAGGAACATCAGAGAGAGTTAAATTTTTCCAATTCTACCTATATTAATACCTTTTAAAGAAATTAAATGACATAGTTTTTAGTTTCTAGATTCTAGGGAAAGTTACCAATCCCATTGTAATTTACTTTGAATGTACTAAATTTTTATGAATTAGAGTATATATCCTCCATGGAAAATATTAAAAAATTGGAGTAATTGTTTATGTGTTGATTACAATGAGCATTTATGCTCTGGTGTGATTCCAAAGCAAGGGTAAATTAGAGAGAATTTGAGAAAAATACTAAAACTCTCATCTATTTTGAAACAAAAAATAAACCATAAAACATCAAGTAAAGTGAAACGGAGGGAGTACGTAAGATGCTATTGTGTGGTAATATTGTTAATTGCTCTATGTGGCTGATGGTTATGTGATTTAATGCATGCCATTTTTATAGTAACAGATTAGATTATGCTGAATTAAACTCAAATGTTAAACGAGCATCACAGCTGGTGATTGGACTAGCCATGGTTTAGAGTAGCCAGAGCAGGGACGGACCTACAGCTGGGCTAAAGGGGGCTTTAGCCCAGGTCCCATTCCCATTTCACAAGCCTAAAAATGAGATATGCTATGGTCGACCAAGGCTTCAGCCCGGACTGGAAAAGGAATTGAGACTTCTTGGGTCCGTCCCTGAGCCAGAGGGTTAGCCAAATGAAATCCCCCCCATCTACGATGTGCCGAAACACACTTCAACAATTATCCCAAATAATTGGGCGATTGGATACAAAGTTAGTTTGGCTGCAACACAATTTTAGAATGACTTCTAGCTAGAAGCAAAAGAGAGTTAACCTGGCTCTCGTGAAGCAAAATCATAATTTATGAGATTAACTTTTTCCTGTGATATCCAAACATGATATCTGGGCATTGATTTTGTGGCATTTAGAGCATCTCTAACATAAGGTGTAAAAAATCTTATATGGCTTTTTTATTTAGTCCTTTAATTTATGGGGTCTACACATAAAGTAACAAGCTTGGTAAAGGGGCGTCATGTTTTGGTAGAGGGGCGTCACCCTAATAAGACAAAAATGTCATTACAAGTAATTTTCAAGTGTCCCTTATCAAATAAAATCTGGAAATGACTAATTAGCCCTTATTGTTGATAATCAAGATTAGTAATGATAATCAAGATTAGTGTTGATAATCAAGATTAATGTTGATAATTAATTTTCACTTATCATATGATTCATAACTCTAAAATAGGTTATAAAAAAAAATTAGAGAAGAAAAAAGAAACTTTTGTGATATTTGTGAAGGTCAATCTCAACCAATTGAAGAAATTAACCAACAAAATGAAGAACCCAGCATTGAAAATGACTAGGTATACTTCTAAAGTCGTAACAAATCAAATTTTTTAAAATTTCAGAAGAACATACGGTTGGAATTGAGCTCATTACCAACCGTAACTATATATTACGGTACGTAATATATCAATTACCAACCGTAACTGGTTCAAGTTTGGGAAAACCCAAAATTTCAGAAGAACATACGGTTGGAATGGAGCTCGTTACCCACCGTAACTAACCTACGGTTGGTAACTAATGAATAGAAACCAACCGTAACTAACCTACGGTTTGTAAGTCATCTTAACTTTGAACCGTACATAACTATTTGATAAGTTGTTAACATTCAGGATGATTTACGGTTGGTTAGTTTAATTGAGTTTCAAACCGTAACTCAATTACGGTTGATAACTATGATGCAAATAAAAACCGTGATGCTTGAATATATTCTCAAAACTAAGAACTTACAGTTGGTATTTGAGTTTAAACCAACCGTAACATCAACCCAATCAACAGTTACGGTTCGTATTTGAGTTATTACCAACCGTAACTAGCATAAACCCAGAAATTTCAATTTCAATTTTCATTCAAAACCCTAATTTTTGATACAAAATTAACTTAAATCCAACATGATAAACTAAATCCTAACTGGGTTTATCCAAACATTTTTCAAATCGCCGATTAATCGAAGACGATGACATTTTCGGTTTTAATGGAGGTTAGGGTTGATGGAGGAGAAGAGAAGATGAAGAAGAAGATGAAAAAAAAACTGATTTGATTTTGGTTAATTAAAAAAAATTGATTTGATTTTGGTTAATTTAAGGTGAAAGGGTAATCTAGTCAATCTACACCCCTATAGGACACCCCCTAACCAATAAAAGAGACATTGCTATCACACTTGACGCCCCTCTACCAAAACATGCCGCTCCTTTACCAAGCTTGTAAAGTAAATATAGGACTTTGTATCTAAGAAATCATCTCCAACGGTAGAGTTTTTTTTTGAAAAAATAGTGAAAAATATGACGTGGAGGTGGAGTCGGAGGTGTAGATTTATGCTAAACAGGGTTTACACTTTCATGAATACCTTCATATTTAGTAATTGGTCCCTCCTAGTTTCTAGGACCCTACTATTAGAGATAGATTTATGCCAAAAAGGGGTCTAAAATCCTATATGTCACTAAAAAACCAAAAATTCACCCTTTATTGCAGATGCTCTTGTGGGACCAACTATTATTATTAATTTTTTCCTAATTAACGTCTTTAGCTCACACCTCTCTAAAGTTTCTCATTTTTCGCTCATGTTCAAAATGTTGCTTATATAAGGCAACATAGGTGGATGTAACAATCAAAGCATGGGTGCAAGTATCTTCTCTTAGTTTTACTCTTCTGTTGCATTCCTATAGATTTTTGTTAAAAGGAGAGAAAAATATGATCTGAGAAGATCAATGAAAAGAAGAATCAAGTTTGGTGCAAAAAATACATAGTCAGAAGACCCAGTCTTCATAAGCTAGTTAACTATCTTATCTTGACTAGGAACATAGAGCTTTGTAAGAAGAACATATTCCCAAAATATTAGCTCGAAATATGTTACCATTTAAGTTTTATTAAAAAGAAGGCATCCAAAATGTGAGATAATGTGAATGTAGAAGTGTGAGTGGATTCTCCCTCAAGCAAGAAAAGATAAAAAATACTAAGCTAAATTTAGTTTTAGCATTAGTTTTTAAAGAATTTCCACATTGTTATTGAAATTCTCAAATCCAAACGTTAATTATGCTTGCGTCTAGTTTACACCCTAGTTATATTTATATCCATTAAAACTTAGGCAAATATTATAATAACTTTTACGAAAATACTAGGCTTACAGAGTCTCTCACGACTAAAATGCCGCTACAAATAATACATGGGACCCACTTTCACTCATTCAAAATCCCAATGGAGAGGGGGCTTCCATAAGCCATCCGATCTCCTATCGAGATCTTTTGCGGGTGCAAAAATCCGTAGGTGTAGCAGTCCTTTAGCTTTTATCACAAATACACATTATAATAGCTTATGAAAAGGTGGTCTATAGTTTCACTTTTAGCAAAATTACACATAACACAATGTGTATCTAAGGGAATATATCTTCCTAATTTTTCTTTGACTGGAAGGCAGTCACTTAGGGATTTCCACATGAATAATTGAACTCTAGGTATAACTTTGAGTTTCCAAATATCTAACCATTCAACCTTGTCTTCTAAGTGTTTCCTATTACATAAGTAGTTGTAAGCAGATTTAAATGTGAGTTCTCCATTCTGAGTACCAATCCATTTAGGTTTGTCAATGTTCTTAGTATTGGGTTCTATCATTTTAATTTTCATGATATGATCAACCTCAAATAGACTGTTTAATGGCTCATTATTCCAATCACCGTTTGGGTTTATCAGTTCAGATACTTTATTGCAACTATTGTTAATAACATTAATCTTAGGTTTTGGTATTTCACCATCTACAAGCCACTTATCAGTCCAAATATCTATGTTCTCACCATTTCCTATGTCCCAGTTATGGTTTTCTTTGATAACTTCTAAACCTTTACATATACTAGTCCAAACCCATGACTTGTTACTTTTTTTTTTATACCTTAGAGGCCCAGTTTTAGGAAAATACTTATACTTCAGAATTTTACACCAAAGTTTATTAGGATTATTAATCAATCTCCAAGCTAATCTTGTAAGGAGAGCTAAATTAAATTTATGGGGGTTTCTAATACCTAGACCACCACTAGTTTTACTAATACACATTGCATCCCAAGCTTTAATATACAAACCTCTATTGTTTCTAGTTTTTTTCCACCAAAAATCTCTCTGGAGAGAATCTAACCTATCTAAAGTTTTTTTCGGCAAAGAAAAGCACATCATCTGGAACATTGGCATTGCATTAGTGACAGATTTTATAAGTGTAGTCCTACTAGCTTGAGATAGAAATTTAGCTTTCCAACCTTGAATTATGTTGTAAACTCTATCTAGCATAACTTGATAATTAAAGGATTTATATCTATTGAAAAATAAGGGAGTACCCAGATAGGTATCTGTTTTGGTGATTCTACTTACCTTAAGAATTCTAGATAGGATTTTACAGTGTTTGTTTTGAACTTTTTTACTAAAATATATACCAGACTTTTGATGGTTTACTAACTGACCTGAAGAGTCACTAAAGATTTTAAGAATGTCTAATAGATTATGAGCCTGATTAATACTAGCAGCAGAGAAAATAAAGGAATCATCAGCAAAAAACAAGTGAGAAACCGAAGGGCTTTGTTTCGTGACTTTAACACCACTAATTTTACCATTTTTTTTGCATAAAGTAATAAAGAAGATAGAGCTTCCATACAAATTATAAATAATGCTGGAGATAAGGGATCTCCCTACCTGATTCCCCTAGTGGGAAAGAAAGTTTCACCTGGTTTAACATTAACTAATACATCATAAGAAACAGACGACATGCAAGCAAATATGAGGTCACAGAAATCATTCGAAAAACCCAGATATCCTAGTATCTTAATAATAAATTTCCACTCAAGATTGTATGAAGAATCTCATGTGCCACTATAATGTTATCAGTTATTTGTCTTCTGGGTATGAAAGCAGACTGATTTTGAGAAATCAGGTTATCTAGGTGAGGTTTAACTCTATTTGCTATTATTTTTGCTATTATCTTATATAAATCGTTGCTTATGATAATGAGTCTAAAGTCACTAGGATTTTTTGGTGTTTTATTTTTCGGAATTAGGGATATAAAAGTGTGATTTACTTCTTGTTTAAACTTCTTTTCTCTAAAAAACCTGTTGAACCCATTCTACTACTCCTGATTTAAGTCCATTCCAATGGATCTGATAAAAACCAGGGGGAAACCATCAGGACCAGGTGCCCCCAAAGAGTTCATGTCGAACAGCGCATCTCTAACTTCGTCCACCTCTGGGATACTACAAATTATAGTGTTATCATTATGGTTAATCTTTGCTACTAAAATTTCACTAAAAATATGGTCAATTTTACTGTCATTAGTTCTATAAATACTTTTAAAGAAGTTAGTAACAAGATTATTTAAGTTTTCTTGACCTTCTATCCACATACCACTGCTATCCTTCAGCGCATAAATGCTATTTATTCTTTGTCTTTCTGAAGCATTTTGATGAAAAAATTTGGTATTATGATCATTCTCTTTTATCCACTTTTCCTTTACATGTTGTCCCCAATAAATTTTCTCAATAGTATACCAAGAATTCATATCATCATGTAAGGTTTCTAGTTTTTTCTTAGTAGTATAATTATATGGCTTTCTGTTTTCTATTTCTATTTCATTCAATATGTCAGTGATGTTTTTGAAAATATTACCAAACTCTTTTTTATTCCAAATTCTAAGGTCTGCTCCTAATATCATAATAATGTCATTAATATCATGGTTTTTGTTTCTACTGTCCTCTAGAGAATTCTCAATTAAAGCGCTATAAGTTTTATGTTCTTGCCAATATTTCATATATTTATATGGTCTATTTGTTCTTTCTGTTTTTGGTAAAGTTTCTAGCATTATTGGTGCATGATCTGACATAACTCTAGTTAAATGATTTGTATAAGATCTTGGGAACAATTCTAACCATTTGTGATTTACTAGTGACCTATCTATTCTCTCTTGTATGTTATTTTTTCCTATTCTCTTATTTGTCCAGGTAAAAGGTAATCCCGTAAATTTTAAATCCACTAGTCCTAGTTTCTGAATACATTTATACACATATGCTAGACTACTAGAGTTAGTATCTTTTCCTCCTTCCTTTTCATCTCTATGAAAAATAAAATTCATATCACCTATCAGGCACCAAGGACTATTTATATCACTAAAGTTGGAAATAAAATCTGACTGTTCAATTCTTAAGGACTTATCTAAACCTCCATACACAAAAGATATGTTAAAACTCATATTGTCTTTTATAACATGGAAATTAAAAATATTGACTTTAAAAGAAATGAGATTTGCAGAAACTCCCTGATTCCAGGCAATAGCAAAGCCACCTGATCTACCAATTGAGGGGACGATGAACCAGTCCTTCATTTTCATTTTATTAAAACATTTCTCAACACATTGCATCTTAACTTTAGTTTCTGATATAAAAATCATGTCTGGGCTGTGTGTTCTATTCAAATGGTTTAAGTGATCTTGTTTTAGCTCAGACCTAATTCCCTGAAGATTCTATGATATAACTCTGAAGTCATAACCATAGGCTCTATCATTCATTACCACATAGAAGAACAATATTTGATTGTACCAAGGAAAAAAACTGTTCAAGCTAATTTTGATGAAAACAACTAGATAAAAGAAACATATGCATAGATACTGACCTAAGTAATTAAAGCTACTATTGTTTCTATGAGATTCAAAGATAAAGAAAACAACCATAGATATATAAACTAGCCAATGAAAAACTTTATGGGAAGGCATAAATTTGAGAAATAACTTATTATGCTGATTTTTTAAAACTTGGTTAAAAGGTACCTCATTATGTGTGGCTTGTTCAATAGGGATAGAACTTGCAGCAGCTGCATCAGTGATAGCCATCATATGGTCAGTGCAGGTTCTGTTTTTAGCTTCTGCTTCAATTATACTCCAGCAAAGCTTATCTTCTTCACTTTCACATGCAATTCTTTCTATTTCTTGATTGTTCAACTCACTTTGATTTGACAACTTTATCAATGCTTGACATACCCTTTCCTCCTCTACCATTGTCCATTCATTCCTTCCTTCCTTTTCTTTATCACTCTCTCCTAAGCTTTTAATAACAATACCCTTCCTTATCCCTACACTAGGATACTATCCCAACATTCTAAACCAACTTTCTTGTTTCTTTTTCTGCTTTATTTTTTTCACAGCAACACTACTTTCCCCTTCAACTATGTTCTTTCCTTTGAGTCTTCTTTTTTCCTTCTTCTGACTTATTGTTCATGCTGCTGATATTGGTTCTTCCATCTCCTATAACTCCAACATCTCTGATCATAGCTGCTTCTCCCCTTTTTTGCAATATATTATCATTACCTCCAGTTTCTATAGAGTTTACCCTTTCCTATCCAGCATATTTTTGTTGTAACAAATTTTCAGCCATTATTTCCATCTCACCAGTAGAATCAATATCAATTCTTCTTCTTTTTGTACCTCTTGCCTGGAAATCAACTATATCAATTTCACTTTCATAAATTTTTAGGCTTGCAGCTGCACTTGTCAGATTCTCCACTGTCTCACTGTTTTCAGCCTCTTGATTATGAATTTCTTGATTTTCACCTTCTTCTAAATAGACATAAACTTTTGGCATAGTCTTATTATACTTTTCTCTCCTCACTCTGCATATTTCATCTGAATTCTCCCTATCAACATTCTAGCATTTTCTACAAATCCCATGAGGAATAACCATGAAGAAGATTGTTAACTTGATCGTTTCTCTGTCTTCACCATCTAAAATTATTATTTTGAATTGATGCACCAGAGATATTGTTAAATCAGTTATGACAGGAGCTTGATACTCTCCTTTTTCATTGACAGGACCAATTCATGTAAGAACTTTGCCAACTTTTTCTTCCACTTTACCATCTACAAATCCATTTTCAACCAAGTCTCCTCTCAGCTCAAAACTGATCTAGAAATCTTGAGCTTTAAAATAAATGTCTTCAATTCTTGATTTACTACTCCACATGCGCATAGTAAGAAGTTTACCATTTACTCTATTAGGAATAGAGTAAATGGCTGCAGCAAAGTCACTAGCATTTGTGAACCTGATAATGTATTTTTTTGGGTCAATTTTTTTTTGTATGATAATGCGACCAGTTGGTTGCCAAGCATTGTTTAAAGGAAACAACATCTCTCCAATCTTCATTCCCCTTGGGTCATCACCTCTCTTGATTTCTTTAAATAGTTTAACTATGACTCTAGTAAATCGACCCTTATCAATCAGGTTGGCAGTATTTCTAAGAAATTCAACATAATATCTAAATGAACTAGATAAAGGTTGAGTTTCATCTTATAGTATTTCATTAAGGTGAGCTAGGTAGTTCTCAGTTGGGATATCTAACATTTTCCCAAAGAGGAAGTGAATGAAAAAAGAAAGATTTTTTTGAGTTTTGCACAATGAGGGATTTCTACAGAGTTTAACTTTCTGCTTGTTTTTTCTGTTTGGTAAGTGAAGAAAAGAACTACTACTATTTTTATAGTTATTCACATTGCATGATAACAGTGGAGGAATAACTCTAAACCTCAATGCCAAGTGGGTGTAACTCAGGGTTTTTGTCAGAGAAGGATTATTTTTAATTTTGTTGCATGTAAATTTTCTAAAGTAAGTAGCAAAATGAGTTTCCACTTGTAAGGAATTCATATTTTTTTCCTTATAAGAAGGAAGTCTAAGATGCATACTAATGATTTTGTCTGCAGTTAAAAAAAAGCAAAAATTGATTTGTGAAGCCACATGTTGAAAAGGGTCGATGTTACTTAGAGAAAAAGAGAGTTTTACATTGACATATGATGTAAGCTCGATGCAATCTTCTGTACTGTACGTCATCTCCAAATCCAAACACCAAGAAGAAGGAATAATGTCCATTTTTAAATAATCCTTGGAGGGTAAGTAAATGTTGTTGTCACCATATGAAAAAGAAGATTCTTTTCTTGTTCTAGTGGGAATGTCACCGCCTTGGAGAAGGGTAGGTTCAGTGTACTGTAGCTCCCCCAAAATTCTCGATACCGAGTAACCGACCTTGAATGGCATCCACCAAGCATTTGCTCCAACAGTTCTTTCCCTACAGAACAAGGAAAATAAAACACAACATATGAAGATTAAATAACCTAATTTTTCCATGATTTAAGCAAATAAAACAAAGAAATCAAAAAACTTTGTAAACCAGAGAAGGAAATTTATTAAACCCTAATGGGATTCTAACAAACACCGAAAAATATTAGGAATGAAACAGGAAGAGACAAATAAACTTAAAATTGAAGTTTAAAAAGACAATAAAAACGATTGAGAGGATAAGAACTTAGAAGAGATTTGAGATTGAATCAGGGAAAAAGAAAGAAAAAAATTGCCGATTCGAGCACTAGTTTGACTCAGTTTTATCATCGATCCTCAGAGTCTCTCTCTCTGGAGTTCAATATCCGCTTTGACCTATCCATTAAGGAAAATTGACAATTATAATGATGACAATGTGAATGTTAAAATTGCACTCTTTAAAAGAGGGTGCACATAAATTAATTGAAAAGAGAAAAATAGCGTATGACTTTAAATTTTTAAATTTAGCTAAGTTAAAGGGTATATTAGTCAAAACATAATAATATGTGAATTTGCGGACCAATTAGAGGCCATCCGATGAAAATTTCAACAATACGACATTTTTACGTTCAATAATATGGCATTTCTTCTAGAATTGTTAACACTGCGAATCTGTGACCGCTTACCAAATGTCTCCTTAATAGTTCAACAGTTTTCGATTTTCCCTTGTTGAGATTAGTCTAGTCCCACATTGTATGCTTTATGCCTTTATCTAAGATTTTGCGGTTTATAAGACTTGGACATTCCTAATTTTGCAAGATCGAGATTAGTTAGGTCCATGGGATTCAACAATATTGTTATAGTATGGTCTTAAACATGTGAGTTGTGTGCTGTAAAACATGATTGTAAGCGTGTAGAGTGTCTGCTGTAGAGTTACTGACAGTTACAGGTCATCGTGTACGTTAGTCACCGGTTCAGGTGGTTAACAGTTTTTAAAATCTTATAAAACACACAGTTCGTGTGTGAGAGTCTCTGTAATCAAAACTAAGGAAGAATTTCATCAATACAATTCATAAAGAATATTGTCAAACCTCATCTCCTTCAACGTGGTATCAGATACCTCTTCAAACCCCTAAAATCAAATTCTAATTTCTTATTCAATCTTCATCATCTTTAAATCACAATGACAGATTCAAATAAACACAAACCTTTAACCTTCAAAACACCATCAAAATTATCGAATACAAATTATTCTCTATGGAAATCTCAAATTGTTCCACTCTTACGCAGTTACAATCTCTTTCACTTTGTTGATGGATCATTTTAATGTCCAACAAAGTATTATCGTTGTACTTCAGAGGATGGTGCTAAAATTATTAACTATGCAAACTTTGCTGATTTAGATCCAGATAATGATTTTGTTCGAAATCCTGTGTATACTTACTAGGTAAATCTTCAAGCTATTTTGTCTTGGCTATTCACAGCTTGTACTAAAGAAATACACTCTCAGGTGGTTGATTGTACTTTATCTCATGAGGTTTGGTCTAGGTTAGAACATAATTACAATTCTACAACCAAATCAAGATTGATATAATTCAAATCAGATCTCATTACACTGAAGAAAAGTTCTGTTTCAATGTTAGTCTATTTCAACAAATCAAGAGCAATCTCTCATCAACTAGCACCAATCAACCGGCCTATCACTGATGAGGATCTGGTTTTTCACATTCTACAAGGACTACCTATAGAGTTCAATGCTTTCAAGACATCAATTAGTACACAACTACTCAAGAATGAAAATCTTATCACCTCTTCTGAATTGCTTGGTTTACTTCTTTATGATGAAACTAGGATGAATTCTGACATTCATGTTAATCTATATGATGCGTCTGCAAATGTATCTCACTAACATCAGGTTAATTCTTCTTATGCTTTTGGTAATCAATTCAATCCTTCTCATAATCCTAATGTTAATTACTACAATCAGTCATATGACAATCCACATAACTATGTTCATGCACCAAATCACTGGAATTCATATCCTTCTAAAGGAACATTCAACAAAGGAGGCTTTAGAGGTAATCATGGTGGTAGATTTAGATGAGGTTTTTGTGGTGGAAAAATGTCTAATGGTGGTGGTATATTTGGTCCCCCTGCTCCTCCTAGTATTTTCTATCCACCAACTATGATATATAATCCTGCTACTAATTGTCAGATATGTAATAAAGATAAACATTTAGCCAATACTTGTCACTACAGATATGAAACATCTGATAACTATATGGCTCAAGCTTACAATAATTATTAGGACTAATTTGATGATGATTATGAGGAATTCTGGTGTCCAGAACCTGAGGCCTTTGCAATGTATAATGAAGATCCTTATGCTTTAAATTCTGGTGCTTCTACTTCTTATTCTTGTGCTTCTACTTCTCAGTCAATTTGGATACCAAATTCAGGGGCTACACATCACCTTACATCTGATCTTTCTAATGTCAACTTACATTCTGGGTACCAGGGAACTGATCAAGTGCGTGTAGGAAATGTCTCAGGTTTGCATATAACCCATATTGTCTCATCCAATTTTCAGAATGGATCTACAAAGTTTATTATGTCCAATGTTCTTCATGATCCTTCCATTACTAAAAATTTAATATTAGTGTATCAATTTACCAAAGAGAATAACGGTTTCTTTGAATTTTATCCTGATGAATTATTTGTGAAGGATATGGTTACTCATAAAGTTCTCCTTCATGGACATGTTAAGGATGGACTCTATCATCTGGAATTCACAGCAGCTCAACCTAAACAATCTTTTGCATCAAGTACTTCTACTATCTCTGGCTGGCACAACAAATTGGGTCATCCTGCATCTCAAACATTGAAGCATGTCATATCTTCTGTTGATGAGGTTATTCATGATCATCTGTCTACTACTATTTATCATGATTGTTAGTTAGTTAAAAACCATGCTTTACCCTACTATACAATGTCTCATAAAAAATATTATGGTCCTCTAGACCTTATTCACACTGATGCATGGGTATTTCCTTTATGTTCAATAAATGGTTATAAGTATTATGTGTCATTCATGTATTTCTTCAGTAGGTTTACTTGGTTATATCCTCTAGCATACAAATCTGAAGTTCTTGATACATTTATCAAGTTTCATGTGGAAAATTTATTGTCAAGAAGAATAAAATTTGTTCAATCATATTATGGAGGTGAATATAGAAATATGTCAACTTACTTAGACTCATGTGGAATAGGTCACAGAGTGTCCTGTCCTCATGCTCATGCTCAAAATGGCACAACTGAAAGGAAACACAGGCACATAGTAGAAACTGGATTAGCACTACTGTCTCATTTCCATTTGCCATTATCATATTGGTCATATGAATTTGAATCTGCCAACTTTATTATAAACAGACTACCAAGTTAAATTCTATACAATTTCCCTCCTTTAGAATGTCTATTTCATCTACAACCTAATTATAAATTCTTAAAAACATTTGGGTTTGCTTGTTACCCATGTCTCAGACCCTTCAATAATCACAAACTGAAACCAAGATCTGTTAAGTGTATTTTTATGGGATACAATAACTTGCGCAAAGGTTATAGATGCTTAAATTTACAAACAAACAAGATCATCATTTCTAAAGATGTTGTTTTTAAAGAAACCGCTTTCCCTTATGACAATCTGTTTACACCTCAAGAACCAAATTTTACAACTTTATCGAGTGCAATAATTGTTCCTTCACAAGATGTTACTCCTGCACCTAATATTTACAATGAAGTTATTGTTCCAATAAATGATCTTCAAGAATTTCCTACATTAGCTGCACCTACTACTTCCGTATCTTCTCCAACTATAGCTAATTGAAAATGTGGGGATCTAACAAACCTCAACCAATATTTCGATTAACAACCTGTATGGACTAACTCTAATATAATTTTAAAAAAATCAACTAGATAGTCAGACTCAATCTTAATAAAAATCATATCAAGGAGTTAATATCTCTTTCTCTCGGTTTGATCTATACTCAAACAAATAGAAATCTGTGAGTCTTTATCAAATACAAGAGATATAAACTTGGATGGTACCAAAGACCAATATCTAAGGATCAATTAATTTCCAATCAACAACCAAAGGTTGGATTTCACAATTGATCGATACAAGGCACAACCTGTGATATTTCAATTATATAACAAAATATAATGGGGAATATAAATAACACAGACACCATAAATTTTGTTAACGAGGAAACCACAAATGGAGAAAAACCCCGGGACCTAGTCCATATTGAACACCACACTGTATTAAGCCTCTACAGACACTAGCCTACTACAAAAAAACTTCGGTCTGATCCCAGCATGATACTATGCACTTGATTCCCTTAGACGATCTCACCCACAACCAAGAGTTGCTACGACCCAAAGTCGAAGACTTTAATAAACAAATATATATCACACAGAAAAGTCTATGATATTAGATAAATCTGTGTCACACAGATAAACATATGAGTTTGTTCCGTTTTTTGATAAAAATCAAGGTGAACATGAACTAATTGATAACCCAGACTTATATTCCCGAAGAACAGCCTAAAATTATCAATAACCTCACAATAATCTTAATTGTATGGTAGCGAAACAAGATATTGCGGAATCACAAACGATGAGACGAAGATGTTTGTGATTTCTTTTTATCTTGCCCTATCAGAGATATAATCTCAAGCCAATTATTCAATTGAAATCATACGATAGAAAATGGCAAGATCAGATCGCTCAACTACAAGAGAAGTAGTTTCATCTGGCTTCACAATCCCAATGAAGTCTTTAAGTCGTTAACCTGCAGGGTCTCGAGAAAAAACCTAAGGTTAAAGGAGAATCGACTCTAGCATAACCAAGTAGTATCACACTTGAGGTGTGGGGATTAGTTTTTCCAGTTGCTAGAGTTCCCCTATATATAGTTTTCAAATCAGGGTTTGCAATCTAAGTTACCTTGGTAACAAAACATTCAATATTCACCATTAGATGAAAAACCTGATTCAACCAAGCTAATATCTTTCAACCGTTAGATCGAAGCTTAACTTTACACACACAAATGAAATTTATTTCATTTAGGTTTGAGTAACCATACCTAAACATGTACATTTGGTTGGTTCACAAATAGTTAACCAATGGTTAGCCATTTGAGCACTTTCATATTAATCGTATTCATCTTTCTCATAACTAGTTCAAATGACTCAAAAGTACTAGTTGAAGAGTTGTTCAATTTCTTAGGTCTTTATACATAGACATAATTGAAGCAAAATCGGGTTGATTCATTTGAATCAATTCATGAACAATATAGCCACGGTTTGCAAAGACTGCATTCCTTATAAATTATTGTTTTAAGTCCATGAACTACCGATTTGAGAAATAACCAGCTTGGGTACGCGTACAGGTATGCGTACCATACCTACCGGATTTTGAGTTGGTTTTAGTTTCCAATCTCAACAGATTTTTTCGGGTAGAAATGTTCCGCCAGTACGCGTACCTAAGGTGACTGGTTTATGAGTTCATAAAATACAAACTCAACATAATTATTCGGGAAGAAAAGTTCTGCCAGTACGCGTACGGTTACGCGTACCCAACCTGTCTCCTTCATTAATACCACATGTACACATATGCACGCACTTGGTTTCCGGTACATGGATTTATACACTGATGTACGAACACACTATATATGCTTATATCCATAGATGGTAATCTCAACTCTATATTTCAGTCATTGAAACATTCTTCTATAATGTTATAATATTCTTTATTCACGACTTTCGTCATCAAAGCTATTTTCAAGATTGAAACTTCATCATGACCTTCGTCATGGGTAAAGATGAAAATGGTTAAATAGAAAGATTACCAACATGTATTTCGAGAAAAAGATAGGAGAGTAAACTCTTCTCGAAATAACAAATATGTATGTATGAAAACTATCATACTTATATGACTTTTGTCTCAAGAGTAAGAGATAGAGTATACTTTTGAGTGATAAATGAGTTCAAGTCTCCACATACCATTTAGTCGGATGAAGTTACACTGGTTCCTTGAGTAGTTCTTCGTCTTCGTAAGATAAACGCTATGGAGTCTGGAGCTCAACTATAATTAACTGTCCTAGACCGAGACTAAGCTATAAGTAGACTAGAAATCAAGATATTAGTTTTGATCACTAACATTGACAAACATTCTTGAGATAGCAATGCATGTGAGTTCGACCGAGCAATGATCTAACACTAATGATTATCCAATGCAAACAAGAGGTAAAATGGGTATTTTCAAACCTAAAGTATATGCTTCTAAGGTACAATCAATGTGTGAACATATCACAGTTCCAACCTTCTATACTGAAGCCTGCAAGGACCCAAAATGGAGAGCATCTATGGATGAGAATATTATTTCTTTAATCCCAAATGACACTTGGAGATTAGTTGTTTCTACAGATAAATGCACATAATGTAATTGGGTTCAAATGGATTTTTAGAATCAAGAAAAAAGCAGATGGCTCTATTGAAAGGTACAAGCCTAAACTAATAGCAAAAGGATATAATCAAGTTGAAGGTCTTGACTATCAAGATACTTTTAGTCTAGTAGTGAAACCTACTACAGTGAGAACCATTTTGTCTATAACTCTTTATAATAATTGGCAAGTCAGACAATTAGATGTGAAGAATGCATTTATGCATGGTTATTTAACAGAAGATGTTTTCATGATGCAACCTCTAGGATATTCTGATATTGTTTTTCCACAGCATGTCTGCAAGCTTTAGAAAGCTCTTTAATGACTAAAACAATCTCTCAGAGCTTGGTTTGACAGACTAAGCAAGTTTCTACTTCAAAATGGTTTTCAATCTTCTAAGACTGATACTTATTTGTTTTATAGAGTTACATAACCAGCTACAATTTATATCCTTATATATGTGGATGATATCTTGATCACTCGCAGTTGTACTTCTACCATTACTTCTCTCATTGATGCCATGAGCACTGAATTTGCTATCAAGGATTTTGGAGTACTTCATTTTTTCTTGGGAATTCAAGCTACTAATTCTTTATAAGGTATTCATGTTAGTCAGACTCAATATATTTCTCACTTACTCTCTAAAACTAAGATGAGTGTCTGCAAGCCATGTGACACACCTTATTCTAAACCACAACCAAATGAGAACACTTTACCATTTGGGGATGTTATGTTGTATAAAAGTACTGTTGGAGCCCTTCATTATGCAACCATCACCAGACCTGACATATCTTTTGCAATCAACAAAGCTTGTCATTATATGCAAGATCCTACTGAAGATCATTGGATTGCTGTGAAAAGAATACTCAGATATATTCAAGGCACTTTATCATTTATTCTGCAATTCAGAAAATATTCTTCTCTGCAATTACAAGCTTACTCTGATACTTATTGGGCTGGTGACACCTCTGACAGAAGATCTAAAAGTGGCATGGCCATATTTTTTGGACCTAACTTAATATCCAGGTGCTCTAGAAAGCAGAAATAAAAATGTCAAGATCCAGTACTGAGGAATAGTATAAGGCTCTAGCTGATGCTACTTCAGAAATCATTTGGGTTCAATGTCTTCTCTCTGAACTCCAATTTCAGTATTCTACAAGACCAGTGTTATGGTGTGATAACATGTGAGCAACTTAATTCACAATAAATCCCATTTTTCATAACAGAATGAAGCACATTGAAATAGCATTTCACTATGTCAGAGATTTAGTTGCATCAAAATCCTTGGAAGTTAGTTTCTTATCTACCAGAGAACAAAATAACAGATATTCTTACCAAAGGTTTGTCTACAAATAGTTTTTCTCTTCTCAGGTTAAATCTCAGTGTCTCTGGTCTTGAGGTGTGTGTGTGGGGGGGGGGGGGTGGGGGTGGGGGTGGGGGTGGGGTGGGGTGGGGTGGGGTTATGGTCTTAAACGTGTGAGTCATGTGCTGTAAAACATGCTTGTAAGCGTGTAGAGTGTCTGATGTAGAGTAAATGACAGTTACAGGTCATCGTGTGCGTTAGTCACCGGTTCAGGCGGTTAACAGTTTTTCAAATCTTATAAAACACACAGTTCGTGTGTGAGAGTCTGTAATCAAAACTAAAGAATAATTTCATCAATACAATTCAGAGAGAGTGTCAAACGATCTCATCTCTTTCTACAAATATCGATATTGTAATTGCATGACAAGTCGTTTGACCGCACCTTTGCTCTGCATCAATTTTCGGTGACAATTTGTGTCCACACCCAACGAGGCTATGTGAGGGAGCGTATAAACCAGTAAGGGTTATCGTTTTCTAAGATCCAACGGTTTATAAACCTTGGACAACCCTAACATTGCAAGAGCGACTTGAAGGTTAGTTAGGTGCATGGACTCCAATATCAGTATAGGTTATCGTTATCTAACATCGTGTGGTTTATAAACCTTGGATAATCCTAAGATCGTTATCTAAGATCATGCGGTTAATTAGGCTCATGGACTCCAGTATCTCTTTATTAATCTTTGCGTACTATCAATGACTCGTGAGAATTTTCAATAGTCATGCATTTGCTTTACAAATGGGGGAGGACTAAAAGTTTTGGCATTCTACCCGAGTTTCCATGCATTTGCTTTCAACCAACGTACAAATGGGGGAGGTCTAAAAGTTTTGGCATTCTACCTGAGTTGCGATATTGCGTAAACCATGCGCATAATCCAATGGCTCGCGATTTTTCAATAGTCGTGCTCATGCATTTGCTTTCAACCAACGTACAAATGAGGGAGGTCTAAAAGTTTTGGCATTCTACCCGAGTTGTTAGTTTACTAAACGTTACCTTAATAGTTTGGTTGCCAATTCCTTATTTTTCATTTATTCAATATATTGTGTTAATCCTAGTATCCTACGTACATTTCAATGATTCAGGAGTTTTCATTAGTCATGCTCATGCATTTGCCTTTCTAAACGACGTATAAATGGGGGAGCTTTAAAGTTTTGTAAAGCAAATGCATGACTATTATTTCTACGTATTGTGATAAGATCCTACTTACACTCCGCCACAGAAGAGAGAAGACTATTATTTCTTCGGACATTTCTCTCTTTTCCATTTTTTTTTTGTCGGACCGACAATTATTTATGAGAAATAGTCACCGAAATCCCCTCTTTTGAGTCAACCAACCGATCCAGCCAACTCTTCATTTTTCCTTAATAGAAGAACAAACGATTCTGTCTGTGTCTATATCTTAAGTTTTGATTTTTTTGACCATCTCACCCCTATATCATTATCAGTATAAGATAGGAACACCTATATCATCATGTAATAGGTGTATAGTATATACACAATCTAATATTTATGAAACACGTGTATCATCATCTAACAGGTGTATAGTATAAGATAGGAACACCTAGATAATGTCTCTTTCCTACTATTATTTTTCTGTAACTAAAACAAATAAAACCGAGAAAAACCAGCAAGGTTTAAGCTTCTCGATTTCTCTTTGTTTTGATGGAATAATGCTAATTTATTATATGCGTATTTTATGGATTCAAGTTTAAATCGATTTTGGGTTCGATCGTGTAATGTTGATCAGAGGAGAAATGATTTGATGTTGCTGCTTCTAGTGAGTGGTGGAGGAAGACGACAGTCGATGCTATGGATGTACATGGGTTTTAAGAGATTTGACAATAAGAAATAGAGAAGAATAAGATGATTCTGATGTCGTTAAATTATGAGATTGTTGGAGAAGAAATTAGTGATGGGTCTGATCGAAATTGAGAAATAGAAAAAAACATATTGTTTCCGAAAATAATTAGGGATTTTTGGTTGATATAGGTTCGATCATGATTGGTTTGTGGAATTAGGAATCAACTAGAGTTTCTTTTGATTCGAGTTGGAACAGTTGATGTGGTTGAATCAATGAAATAGCTTGCCAATGTCGAAAACAGTGAGAAGGATAAATAAGATGAACCTAATCTTATTTTATTAAGAATTTGGTATCTGTAATAGCTAAAAGATCTGATTTTTTTAAACCCATTTTCGATATTCTCTTTCTATTGATTCAACTTAAAATTGATTACTTGTAAAAAATCTTGAAGCAGAAAACATCAGTTA
This sequence comes from Papaver bracteatum, assembly GCA_023529315.1. Lineage (NCBI taxonomy): Eukaryota > Viridiplantae > Streptophyta > Magnoliopsida > Ranunculales > Papaveraceae > Papaver > Papaver bracteatum. The sequence goes on from JAJJWX010002607.1 coordinate 520,477, forward strand.
TGAAAATTGGGGATGATCTCGGCCGAGGTTAGACCGATCCAAGCAAGATTAAAACTGCTCCGGCGAATTTCTCGATGAAATTTCGTACTGCCGAAAACTTGTAATTCAATTTCAGATCTTTTCTAATCATTCGAACCTTGCTAGTTTGTTCACTTGGATTCAAATTCCCATCTATTGTGCCACAAACTCCCTGCTAGGTTTTCATAGAACCAAGAAGAAGAAGATATATTGTAGGAGAACGAAGAAGAAGAATAAAACTATTCAAACCCATCACCCGTGATTAAGTTAACCACTTAAGGGCTATAATGTATTTTCCACACGATTCATTGCCAAACAAGCTTGACCGGTTCGACTCTGTCCGTCAATGTTTGTTGACTCAAAAGTCGTATGTCTATAAGTGAAAACGGAAACCATTGGATTTCCATGACGATTTCTCATTATTTATCTTTGATACGTATAGCGTCCTCACGTATGCTTCAAAAAAAAAGCATATTCACGAGGGGTACCACAATTGTCCTTTGTGGTTTCTGAAACTGTGAATAGAGATTTTTTTGTTGCGATTTAGGCTACTGATATTGATCTTCCTCACTATTATTTCTACGTATTGTATTTCCATTTGCTCTTAGCGAAAAACTTAAAATCCTAGTTATTTATATTTTCCTTTGTAACCGCGTGGATGGCCATCTAGCCTAAAAATTTGGAAGTTCTAGGCTTCTAGCTTTAGTAAAAGGAAAAAAAATTATAATCATTTTGTTCATATCCATATCAAAATGAATAAAAGTATATCAGTTGAGTTTTTTCTTTTTTGATGGGAAGGAAATACACAAAGTTTTTACATGAAATAAATAAAAACTGCACAATTAAAATAGAAAAAATGGGATTACTAGGAAAAAATTGTACCATTCTAATAAAAACAAAAGATCCCAAACTCCAAGTGTTCAAAAATTGCTGGATCTGGTGGTGCCTTATTTCAGCTTCAAAGGAAATAATGCACAAATAAAATAGAAGAAAATAAAAACTACACTGAAAAATGAAAAAGAAAAGATCCTAAATCCAAGAGTCCAAAATGCTCTTACGTTGAGGGTGTGCTAATTCAGCTTCTCATGCAGCAAAACCCTCTATAACCATCAATAATTATTGTTCAAGTACCTTTGAAAAAGACATCACGTCAATATGTTGAAGGTTAAACCAAGATAGTGAGATGTTTACACTATGAATCAACTATGAGAGTTAACACAGTTTGAGTAGGTCAACAAGTGTTGTTGACATGATGTGCATGGATCAAAAAGAATGATTGACACAGTGGTACGTTGGTCTAGTTTGGTTAAGAGGTAAACTCGGGGTGCAAGTTTTCCTGGTTTTAGAATCTATTTACGTAAGAGTCTTTGTTAGAGTTTGATCTTTATTATGAATGTTTTCTTTGCTTGAGAGTCAAGTTTATTTATGTTTAATTAGGTTGTTGAGCCGTGAGTATCAAACACATCAATTAAGAGAAGTATTTCGAGTATCTTGTCTTGTTTTCATTAAGTCTTTGATATCATATTTTCTACATCTAGTATCAGATTCTATGGCTGTAGGTATGATATTTTGAAGATGGCGACAAGTTTAAGTTCAATCAAGGTGCCGGTGTTTGAAGGTAAAAACTTTGAAACTGCAGGTTATAGATGGAGAATATCTTCACATATCAAGAGGTGTGGGATATTGTGAAAGATAGTTATGCAGAACCAGAAGAAGGAGCAGTAGTTGAAGCATGGGATGGTTTGATATTGCGAAAGATAGTTATGCAAGCAATTTTAACTAAAAACAGAAAGAAGAATTCTAAAGCTACATATATTATTCATCAGGGTAATCATGAATCTCTCATGGATAGAGTTATCTATATTAAAGAAAATAAAAGAGCATGGGATGGTTTGATAAGCTATTACAAAGGATCTGAAAAAGTCAAGAAGGTTATATTACAAACCTTGAAGAGAAAGTATGAATTACTGCAGATGAAAATAACTGAAACAATATCAGAGTTTTTCTCAAAGACATTGAATATTGTCAATGAGATGAAGGCTAATGGTGATACCATAGAAGACTCTGTAATTGTAGATAAAATCTTAAGAAGCTTGCCTAAGAAGTTTGAATTAAAGGTTACTGCTATAGAGGAATGCAACATAATTTCCACTATGACTCTTGATGAGTTTTTGGGTTCATTACAAGCTTATGAAAAAATATTACTAGAAAAGACAGATGCTGCAAAACAAGTTGAAGAAGAACTTCAAAGTCAAGTCAGATGGACTAATAATCAAGGAAGTGATAATACTGGAAGAAGACCCAACAATGAATGATATAAAGGAAGGAATAATACTGGAGGAAGATATAATGGAGGTTATTAGGGAAGCATGCAAATTGATAGAGCAAAGCTTTAGTGTTATAACTGTGGAGACTATGGTAACTTTTCTTATGAGTTTCCAAAACCTTGAAAGACTACTGAAAATAATTATATATCAAACTTCAAAGCTAATATAAATGAAAGTTAAGAAGAAGAAGAAGAAGAAGAAGAAGAAAAACAGAAACATGAAAACATGCTACTTGCATGTCATAAAACAGAAGAAAAACCTCAACTTAAGTGGTACCCAAATACTAGTTTTAGAAATCATATGTGTAGCAGAAAAGACTTATTTGATAATCTTGATGAGTCTGTAAGATCAATTGTGAAGTTTGGTAATAATTCTACAATTCCAGTTATAGGAAAAGGAAGAATAGGAATTGTTCTTAATAATGGTTCAAAGGCATACATCATGGATGTATTTCATGTACCAGGTTTACATCAAAACTTATCAAGCATGGGTCAACTATCTGAAAGAGGATACTCTATGGATATTTATAATGGTTTATGTTTCCTCATAGATAGAAGAAGAAGGTTGACATCAAAAGTACAAATGACAAAAAATAGATTGTTTCCATTGAATATTCAACATCAAAGAGAAAACTGTTATAATACTCATGTACATACTGATTCTTGGTTATGGCTCAAAAGAATAGATCATGTAAACTTTAATAGTTTACAAGTTTTATCTAAGAAAGATATGGTGTCTGGTTTATGTTTTATCGAGCTTCCTGAATCAAGGTGTAAAATTATATCTTTGGAAAGTAGCACATAGATCCATTCCCAGTGAATAAGGCAAGAAGAGAAGAACAACAGCTGGAGATTGTTCATAGTGACTTATGTGGTCCTATTGAAGTACATCACATGGATGTCACAATTACTTTATAATTTTCATTGATGATTTTAGTAGAGAAGCATGGGTATATCTACTTAGACAGAAGAGTGATACTTTTCAAGCTTTTAGAAGTTTTAAAGCTTATGCTATGAAATAAATTGATAAGAGTATCAAAATTTTAATAACTGATAGAGGAAAAAAATATATTGTGGTTGATAGCTTTATGGAAGAACATGGTATTCAACATCAGTCAACAGTTAGATATACACCACAATAAAATGGTGTTGCTGAGATGAAGAATAAAACCATAATGGTGATGGCAAGAATTATATAAAGAAAAAAAGATTTACTAATGAATTTTTGGGGATATGCAGTTAATACAACAGTGTACTTACTTAACAGATGTCCTACAAATAGTTTGAATAATATGACAACATAAGAAGCTTGGAGAGGTACAAGATCAAGTGTAAGACACCTGAGAGTTTTTGGATGCATTGCATATGCACATGTGCCTAAAGAACTTAGAAACAAGTTAGATGAAAAAAGTGAGAAATGTATTCTTATTGGCTATAGCTCAGTAACCGAAAGATATAAGTTGTTTAATCCATAAATATGAAAAATAATTACAAGCAGAGATGTGATCTTTGATGAAGATTCATAATGGAATTGGAATACTAGATCAACAAACAATGTTGATCCAGAATTTGGGTCAACAAGGAATGTTGATCCCCATACTGGATCAATGAGGAATGTTGATCTGCTGTTAGAACAGTTCCAATAGTAGTTGAAGAAGAAGTGAAAACTCAAGACAATGTTGAAGAACATCATGAAGAAGCAAGAGCAAAAGCAATACAAGAACAAGAAACAACAAGACCAAGAAGAAAATATATCATACCTGCTAGGTTGAATGATTATGTTTTATCAAGAGATAATGAAGATTCTGATGATGATGTAGTGAACTTTGCATTATTTGGAGATTGTGATTTTGTAGCTTACGAAGAAGCTTATAAAAAACAAGGTTGGATTCAAGCAATGAATGAAGAGTTAAAGTCTATTGAGAAGACTAATACATGGAAGATTACTGAACTTCCAGAAGGAAAGAAAGCAATAGGTGTTAAATGGGTTTACAAGACAAAGTACAAATCAGATGGTGAAGTAGAAATATTAAAAGAAAGATTAGTTGTTAAGGGATACAAACATAAACAAGGAATATATATTGTTCAGAAGTATTTTCACCAGTTGCAAGACTTGATACAATGCGTATGATTATAGCTTTAGCTGCGCAGAAGAAATGGAAAATATTTCAGATGGATGTAAAGTTAGCATTCTTGAATGGAGTTCATGAAGAAGAAGTCTATGTTGAACAACCAGCATGATACATTATGGAGGGAAGGAGAATCAAGTATAAAATATAAATAAAGCTTCTTATGATTTGAAACAAGCACCACGTGCTTGGTATACAAGAATTGACTCTTATTTTGTCAAGAAAGGCTTTACAAGATGTCCACTTGAACATATTATGTATTTGAAAGCTGATAGTCTTGGAAATCATATTATAGTGTGTTTGTATGTGGATGATCTTATATTTACTGGAAATAGTTCTGAGATGATCAATGAATTTAGGGAGAATATGGTGAAGGAATTTGAGATGACAGATCTTGGGTTAATGTCATACTTTGTTGGCATAGAAGAACAACAAACTGAAAATGGAGTTTTTATCAATTGTGCTACACAGGCTGTATGGTTAAGAATGATGCTGAAGTCATTGTTCCATGAACAGAAAGCACCTATAACAATAATTTGTGATAATAAGTCTACAATTTCACTTACTAAGAGTCTTGTGCTTTATGGAAGGAGTAAGCACATTGATATTAAGTTTCATTACATCAGAGAGTTTGTCAGTAATAAGGAGATAGCTTTGGATTTTTGTGAAAGTAAAGAGCAAGTGGATGATATTTTCACCAAGTCTTTGAAGTCTAACACTTTCATTTACTTGCGTGGAAAGCTTGCAATGATTAGCAAAGAGTATCTTGGTTTAAGGGAGAATGTTGAAGGTTAAACTAAGATAGTGAGAAGTTTACAGTATGGATCAACTATGAGAGTTCATACAATTTGATTAGGTCAACAAATGTTGTTGACATGATGTGCATGGGTCAACAAGAATGGTTGACACAGTGGTACGCTGGTCTAGTTTGGTTAAGAAGTAAACTTGGGGTGCAAGTTTTATTGGTTTTAGAATCTGTTTAAGTAAGAGTTTTATAGAAGAGTCTTTGTTAGAGTTTGATCTTTATTAGGATTGTTTTCTTTGATTGAGAGTCAAGCTTGTTTATGTTTAAATAGGTTATTGAGCCGTGAGTATCAAACACATCTATTAAGAGAAGTAGTTCGAGTATCTTATCTTGTTTTCATTAAATATTTGATATAAGATTTTCTACACAACAACACCCGAAAATTAGAAGCAGACACACCTAACCCGTTATCACCAAAATCAAAATCACCAACTTAATATCAAAATAACACTACTAAAATCAAGAATTTTGTTGGAAGACCACCTTTAGTTGTTGAAGATCCATTATCACCAACAACATTCAATACTGTTTTTTCAATGCCCAAAAACCAAAAGCAGTCATACCTTGACCACCATCCCACGTAACTAAAATCAAATTGCTAACTCAATGCCAAAATATATCTCTTTTGTTGAGATTATTAGTTAATCTCACATTGTATGGGAAATCAAAGATCATGAGGTTTATAATCCCTTAGGGCCTATCCACTTATTTCCAATTGGTTTTGAGTTGGATGCCCGTATTCTAACATGATATCAGAGCAGGCTATTTGTGACGAGTCATTTGACCGCGCCTTTACTCTCCGTGTTACACGTGAGGGGGAGTGTTGAGATTACAAATAAGATTATGCGGCTTATAATCCCTTAGCGTCTCTCCACTAATTTCCAGTTGGTTTGGAGGTTGATGCCCGTATTCTAACACTTTTTGAACCATTATCAACCCAAAAAACACCAAAACCAAATCATCATCCATGTATCTGTTTCTCCCAAATCAACCACCATTGGCTCTTGGCATTATTTTTACTAGTAGAGTGCACGTGCTTTGCACATGTTATTAGAGAGGAAAATTTCATACAATACTACTGTGTTTCGGACTTAGAGAGGCATAACTAAATTTTTTGATGTGCATTCACAACACACAAAAATAAGTAATCATGTCTAGGCTCTAGCAATTTCCTATCAACAATAAAAAGTAATCAATTTTATGGAGGAGTTGCTTTACATTTCAAATACGAGAAACTTCACTCAATGTAAAATAAACTACTCAAGGTCCCATAGTTACATGTTGCTGGTAAAGTTTTTTATTGCTGAAATATGAGAAGCCGTTCTGCAACCTGCACCAACATAAGGTAAAGAATAGGTCAGTGGAAGAGTGAATAATACGAAATTTAGAGTTCTCACACAAAATTAATACAATGTATAAACAGAGAGAAACTAATGACTCATATAGCAAGCATTTCTTCCTCGGTAGATCACTCGTATCACAATGGCCTTAAAAACTATATAAAAAACCAGATGGATGCAATTTCAGTGTAAAAGAAGAGCAAACAAAAGAAAGCACAATGAATCATGACCACATGAAGAAAACCTCGACATTATTTGCACAATATCATAAAAATAAATTTGAAATTTTCACCTCTACTTCAGGTGACATTACTGCTCCATCTCGCCCATAACCAACAATCACTGGAGATCATACACCAATTTAGCTATGCATGCCTTGATCTTGTGGAATTGGTTGCTTGCATACAACATGGAAAAGCAGATTGCATATAATCCATCTTCACAGTGTTGATAACCCAAATCAAGCATATACCGCCTAGGATTACAACCACACATTGTCTTCACATGGCATTTAGTCTACCACAAAAGACTACTGTGGACTTTAAACTTTCTAATGAAGATGGTAGTTGTTAGATACTTTGCTGCAGGTGTACTTGTTTGCCTTCATTCAGATGTAATGAACTGCAAAATAAAGGAACAACAATTGAATAAATATCTTTTCAGGCATTATTCAAATCAGAATTCTTTAAATCAAGGGACGACGGACGGGAGAAGAAAAATATGTAAAATGTAAATAAAAAAGATAACATAGCCAAATCTCATTTCCAGTTGGGACAGTAGCAATAATCAACAGAATTCCTTGCTAAATTCAGAGTTCTTAAACTCAGTCGGTGTTACTCCAGATCTCTTATAAGCAAGATGACATACAATTTTACTAGTAAAACATATCATCAAACAGATTAAATACATTTTCTGCAATAAAATCTTTCTCAACCCAATATGGCTAATAATTATTTTTGACTTTTAGAAATAATTTCCCCAAACACTTAATTAGTGTCCATTACGATCAGAACAACCTAGATTTAACAACCCCAAAAAACAAAATCCTTAAAAAAATCAATTGAAGAAAACAATTGCATAAAACTTACTGATTTTAGGTCGCCAAATGCGATGTGGATGTCTCGTCATTATTACCATCTGTTCCCATAAAAACTTAGAATATCGAAAGTAGAACCTACAAAGAAGAAAAACAACCCCAATAGTCAGAATTAGAAAACACCAAATGAATTTCGTGAAATTTAGAAGATACATATTAATATAGATCGTTGAAGTCGGAATACACAATTGGATTTCGTAGTTGGAGGTCCCTAAAATCAGAGCATGAGATCAAAGAGTTAAACCCCCTCCAAAAAAATAATAATAATAAAATAAAATAAAAATCTAAAATGGAAAAGATCCTGGATTGTACTCACATCGATATGGAGAGCCTAAAACACCATCGTACATGCTCTTACCCTTGTCTCCAACCATGTACATATAAAACGAATCCAGTTTTTGTATGAGAATTAATGGAAAAAAAATTACAGATCTAAGAATACAATTTAAGAAGATAACCACTAATTAAAACACCAAATGAAACATTACCTCGTTTTGAATCTAGGTAGAAGCAGAAGAGAGCATTAGAGAGAGAAAGAGGGGATGAAATTTAGGGTGAAAGAATGAAATTTGAAATGTGTCTGCACTGTCTAGAAAGTTCGACGCAATAATCGATAAGGTATATTGACGTTTTTGTCCTTGTCTCTTTATTTAGAAATTTGACAAATTTATCCTCGATTTATTTTTTCATTTTCCTGTATATGAGGGTATATGGCAGTAAAAAGGCCTTATTTTGCCTCTTCCCTTTATAATAGTAAAGATCTCCCATAAAAATAATATTCCATTAAGTTCGTTAGGTTTTTTGAAATAACAGAAAATAACAAATAGAAGGGAAGAAGATAAAAAAAAATAACAAATAATTAAACTAGATTAAAAAAAAAATCTTTGTTCGGATCGAGTTCATTATAGAAGCAAGAAAGGGGTAGACGTGATTTCTAAACCTAAGTTTTGAGCGGTTTAATGAGAAAAAGAGATGACCACTCGATAAAAAATATACCATCATTTTTGTAAATCAATCCAACCGAGCGGACAATCCTAACAAAGGATATTTTTAAATTCTCCAATATCTGGTTATGATGATATAGTTATGCAGCAGTAGTATATTTCATATACTGTTGTTGTTGTTTTTTTAATGAGAATGATCTATACAATGACTAGAAACTTAAGAGAGAGTTATCTAGTTGTAACATTTTTTTTCTTCTTTTTTTCTTATGAGAATGATCTATACAATGACCATAAACTTAAGAGAGTTATCTAGTTGTAACCGTCGTAGAGGTTTTATGAGAAACATCTTCTTCAATACTTCATAAGAAATAGTTAGCCGCCTCAGTAGTGGAAGAAGTGAAAACTCTTTTGAAATGGAAATCGACTCTTGCCAACCTAAATGACTCTCTCCTCCATTCGTGGAACAAAAGTTCTACTGGTAGTGTAACAGGTACATGCAAGTGGTATGGAATCAATTGCAACAACGAGGGAAGCATAATGGAACTGAGTTTAACAGGTTTACGATTACAAGGTACGCTCCGTAGTTTCAACTTATCATCTTTCTTGCAACTTGCTAGCATTGACTTGAGCGACAATAGACTCTTCGGATCCGTTCCCTCTCACATTGGTAATCTTTCAAACTTGTCCTACCTTGATCTTTCTTATAATAAACTTTCTGGATATATTCCGTCAAGAATAACCTTACTCAGTTTGAGAAACCCCAACACTCTATACCTTCATGAAAATCAACTTTCTGGTAGTATTCCTCACGAAATCACAGATGAAGGTTTTTTACGGATTTGGTTTTGTACAAAAACAATCTCACTGGTTCAATCCCTACATATGTATGTAATCTGAGCAACCTAAACACTCATTATGTTTATAACAATCGACTTTCTGGTACCATTCCTAAGAATATTGGAAGACTAAGGTTTCTTACTACCCTCCAATTGTCTACAAAAAATTTCACTGGACAAATCACTACTTCTATAAGTAATTTGACGAACCTAAATACTCTTAATCTTCATCAAAATAAACTTTCTGGTAACATCCCTCAAGATATTGGAAGGCTAGCGTCTCTTACTGTTTTTTCATTGTTCGAAAACAACCTGATCACTGGTCCAATCCCAACTTCTTTTTATAATCTGAGCAACCTAAAAGCTTTATACCTATATGATAATCAACTTTCCGGTAACATTCCTCAAGAGATTGGAAAGTTAACGTCTCTTATTGAGCTTCAAATGTCCACAATGAGTCTCAGTGGACCAATCCCTGCTTCTCTAAGTAATCTGACCAACCTACAAGCTTTGTACCTTTATGAAAATCAGATTTCTGGTAATATCCCTCGTGATATTGGAAGTCTAAAATTTCTTACTCTCATTGATTTGTCAGCAAACAATCTCACGGGTCAAATTCCTACTTCTTTCGGTGACTTGAGCGATTTAACTAAAGTAACTCTTTACGAAAATCAGTTAACTGAGTCATTACCGTTAGAAGTAAACAACCTAACCCAGTTAAATCTCTTAGATTTGAGTAGTAACATATTTTCTGGCTACTTACCTCAAGATATTTGTAAAGGCGGACTACTTGAAATACTTCAGGTAGGTCATAATCAATTTACAGGTCCCATACCAAAAAACATTAGAAATTGTACTAGCCTATTAAGGTTCGGTTTTCATAACAACAAATTTGCTGATAATACATCAGAGGCCTTCCATGTGTATCCGAATTTATACATGTTTACAGTGTATCAGAATATGTTGTATGGTGAACTCTTTAAAGATTGGGGTAAATGTCATAATTTTACATCCATAGATACCTCGGGAAACAAGATTACATGTACAATACCATCTGAATTCGGAAAGTCTAGGGTTAAGTGGAAAAATGCCCCAAAATCGACCCCAAGGATGTGAAAATGCACCGAACATTAGGGAAAAGATTAAAATGCCCCATTCTATTACTTTTACCTGTAATAGTCAAAATGGGATATTTTGATAGATTTTGACTGGTCAACTGTGTTATGAATGGTCTTTTTTTCCCTATGACAAAATCTATGGTTTTAGGGTTTATGGTTCGGGGCTTAGGGTTCAGGGTTTGGGGTTCAGGATTTAGGGTTCAGGGTTTGGGGTTGGTGGCGGTGGTGGTAGTTGTGGCGGTGGCGGCGGCGGTGGTGGCAGCGGTGGTGGTGATAGTGGCGTTAGTGGTGGCGGCGATGGTGGTAGTGGAGGCGGTAGCGGTGGCGCTGGTGGGGGTATGTAGGAGGCGTTAGCGTTAGCAGTGGAGATGGTATTGGTGTTGGTGGTGGTTGTTCTAGTAGTAGTGGTGGTGGCGGTGGTGGGGATGGTGGTGGTAGTTGGTAGTTGTTCGTTTGGTAGTGGAGGCCGTCCAAAAAAGTCCCCCTTACGTCAGCTTATTTGTCATCGGGGTATAAATGTCATATTTTCTCACGTGCGGGACCATACGTGTGCTAATTTGACCACTTAACTATCTCTAACGACAAACGTAACGGTTGGTGCATTTTGATAAGATTTTGGGGCATTTTAATCTTTTCCCTAACGTCCGGGGCATTTTCACAACCATGGGGTCGATTTTGGGGCATTTTGCTACTTAGCCCTTCAGAAAGCTGAAGAATTTAACTAAACTTAATCTTGAGTTCAATAGTTTAGAAGGATTAATTCCAAGTGAGTTATTCAAATTGTCTTCGCTGGTCAAAATAAACCTGAGTAGTAACCAACTCTCGGGTAGGTTGCCAAAGACAGTTGGAATGCTATCCATCTTACATCAACTTGATTTATCAGATAATAAGCTTGTTGGATCAATACCTAAGCAACTTGGAGAGTGTTCAAAGCCACTCTACTTAAATTTGAGTAAAAATAGTTTTAATGAAAGCATTCCACTTACGGTGGGAAGCTTGAATTCATTACAAATCCTATTGGATCTCAGTCAAAATGAGTTTAGTGGAGAAATACCACCAGATTTTGGAAAACTAAGTAATTTAATGAATTTAAATTTGTCCCATAACAAGCTTCCGGTTTAATTCCTTCTTCATTCGTTCAGATGCTTAGCTTGATCACTGTCGATATTTCATACAATGTGTAGGAGCAGAATCTCGCAACATCAACGTCTCAGCGAAGTTTTAACCAACAAGCGTATGCGAAGACCATCGCAGACTATTTGAAGAGTGACGTAGCAGGTGACATCAGCCTAATCACGGGGAAAGTGTGAAGACCTTGCGAGATTGAAGAGCACGTGCGAAGAAAACTCTTGTAAGCTTGCGAGAATGGCGCAAGCCATATCCGAAAATAAAGGCCGACTTAGCTGTCATCCACCATGTAATACCCTATATAAATAACCAAGCAGACTTGAGAAAGGGAGAGACCTGTTAGAGTGGTGAGAAAAAAAAGAGGAGAAATAAAGTTTAGAATAATTCTTATTTCTTTGTATGTAAGACCTTCTCACCTTAGTCGTCCAACCTGATTCATAAGCTCAGGCTGAAATTGACGCATAGACATGCAATACTATATCACAACAGTAAATATGTGGTAATCGATGATATTATTACTAAGCGATAACATGCTTAATATTTCATTTGGAAACAAATAACATAAGCAAGTATGGGAATGCAAATAAATAATCGAAAAAATGTTATTTGCCACCACCTGACAGATTTACGCATAGACTGAAAATTATTTGTAAATGTTGATTGCATATTGATCAATTGTATATTATTACGGAAAAGAATTACTTTTCTAACACATGCAGGTAAAATAAAAGAGATGGAGCTTATATTGAGAGATTTTGGAAGTTGAAGGAGTTCGCAACAATAGATTACAAAGGCATAAAGAATAAAAGATAAAAGAACAAGTATACAAATACTGCAAAAAGGGGCAAAATCAGTGAAGGGAGAAAGCTATTTCTCGTTTGATTCTTATTCCTCTTCTCCATTTCTTCTTCCACTTATTCTCCCATTTCTTCTTCCTCTTCTTCTTCACTATCATCACTATCCGAAATGACTAGAGGGGATACATTCTGCGGGACTTCCTCTAAGAGACATGGATATGTAAAATGAGGAATGTTGTTATCATCGCAAACCTTCACAATAGTTTGATTTGCAAAAATGAAGAGCGTCATTCTCAAAATTAGCAACAATGATCTTTAATTGATTCTTGAGCCTACAACACTTATCGTTGCGAACAGAGAAGTTCTCCGCGAGCTGCACTTTTTCAGCTTCAAGATCTTTAATTTGAGTCTCCAACTCTTCAATCCTCTTGCGAAATTCCTTCTCAGCTTCTGTTAACGAATAATAACAAGTCAATAACTTGATAAAAGTTTGTAAAAAAGAACAGTTAGTAAGGAAGCAAAGTTGACAACCTTCTCTGTTAGAAATCATATCTCTAACCAAGGCCGAATGATCAACTTGAAGGCTAACATTTACACCTAAGTTATTTCTGGCATCATCTAAGACTTTCGCAGCCCAAGCAAAATCATCATCATTATTTAAGAGGAAACGGGAGTGAACTTGATTCTCTCTTTCGATAAGAACGACATTTTCGCGGTTAACTTCGTCTCGCTCAAGTTGGGTCTCAAAAAGGGTTTTGTGTAATTTTTCTAAAGCTTGAGCACCTTGACTAGTAATGCGATCTTTATCATCTATAAGATTGATAATCTTGACTATTAATCCATTAATTTCATTTTTATAATCAAGATAGCGGCGCTGAAAATCGTTGGCTAATTTCAAGATGAATATATGGTCAATTTCTAAAAGATGGAATTTAGATCTGAGCTCAATTAAGGAAAGAGATTCTACTTTGTCATTTGTAAAACTGTTTAAAGAAGTGTTAAGGAATTCGAGAAGGGTATCATCATCCATAGAATGGGGAAAGGAGTGAATAAATATGGCTTCATCAGAAAGACCATAAATGTCTGCAAAAATGGTTAATCAAATAAGGGAAAACGATGGGAAAAATAAGTAGAATGAGAGAAGAAAAATTTATATACCGTAAAGTTGGTCATTCGCCATCTGAATACTAGATATTTTATTTTGTTGAGAGGAAACGTTAAGTTCCAACTGCTTGTTCTTATTGCGAAGATCAACAACTTCAAGTTCGAATTCTTCACTCTTCTTGTGAAATTGATCCGTGTTTTTATTACTAGAATTGATTTGTTTTTTAATGTGGAAATTATTCTTCTCAAAGCTTTCATACCTCTTTAATAAATCAGAAGCAACTGCATAGGAAGCTTTTCCATCCTGCGAAAGGATATAAAAATTGTCAATACAAACTATGATTTCTAATTGTAATTAAAAAGAAGCAGAGATATGAAGGTTTACCAAAATGATGAGAGAATTCAGGAAACTCGGAGTCACAGATCTAGAAACTCCGCGAAGGGACTCATCATCATATAAAAGGGAGGAGTCACAAAGACTCGCAATATATTTGCAGGTACTAGCTACAGGAATATTGTCCACTCCTTGTAGAGAATCAGAAAAAATTCTAGATAACTGCACAATGGAAGATTCAGGTGAAGAGCCTTCCTTCGCGAGAGAGGACTCATCATTATCAACACTTCTTTCACTAGATTGAAGATTCGAAGGAGAAGGAGAGCGAACATTTCGCTTCTTAGAGGGATTCTTAGAAGAAGGTGAGGCATCTGACTTCTCCTTGCGAAGAGTACCCTTGCTCTTGTCTTTAATCTTGGAAATCTTTCTAGGCTCATTAGTTTCTTCTTCTTCGACAATTCTAACGTCAACATTCGCACACATAGGAAGATAAGAAATATAGGTAACAATATTGTTAAAAATAATAAAAAGAGTATTTCTTACTTCATTTGTGATCGAATGTAGCGTTGTTAAGACGCTTGCATTCCTAGTTTTTTTGTAGGTCTTTCTCAACTTTGCAATCTATAAATTTTCCAAGATTAAAAAAGAGTGAAGTAGGGATAAATGGAGGATTATAAGCTGAGCGAAATTTGGAAACATACATGTTTCTTCTTTTCGGGCCAATTGAATATTCGTGGTTGATATGCAGCGAGATTTTCGGGTAAAGCATTAGAACCAGAGATATAAGGCCCCTTAAAAATCAAAGGAAAGACGCACTATTTATTGTCTTTAGAGTAACGTGGGGTCTTATTATTACCGAAATTCCAGTCCATATCTTGCATGAGTACATTATCGCTGGCAATATTCTTTTTCTTCTTCAAGTGAATGCCCCAGTGAGTACTTTCCTTCTTCATGGCAATTACTTCATAATTATCGAAGAAGCTCTCCACAGTGTACTGCTCAGGGATAATTTCTAGATCAGCAAATTTAGGGTTTCTAAGTTCTTGTGGATAAAGAGATCCCAAACCTGCGCCACGATGGGCAAACTCAAGCATAAGGCGAATACAGTCTCCACACAATTGGTAGACAGCTCGCGAAAGGTTCGCATGACAAAGAATCTCGTAAAATAAAGGGAGATCTAGGTTATAAAGAGGTATGAGGAGACCAGCGAGAAGCTAACCAAGTGAGACGATGATTTCTTCACTGTTACAAAGATGATTAGAAAATAGTTTAGAAGAAAGAATGGATAATGTGAAAACTCTTTTTTCGAAATATTTTTGAATTTCTTCAAGAGAGTTATCATATTTGCGGCCGCTTGGAGGCATCTTTGAGTATGGGAATGAAGAAGAAGTGAATATCAAAAGTAAAAGGAACTAAAAAGTACAGTAGCAAAAGCGGAACTTGCGGAAGAATGATGAAGAAAAATTGCAGAAAAAATGAAAGGAAAATAAAAAGAAATAAAAGGAAGATTAAGAAGGAAATATATAGAGAGAAGGAGATATCGAAAAGATAAACTCATTAATGTGAAGAGTGGACGTGAACGATTGATAAATGGAAGTTATAAAAGACGTGTCAAGAAGTAGATGGTTGAAATAACACGTGTAGCTCATTCTGCGTAAATTACAGAATCTTGTCAGTAGAGAGGAATATGGGAAAATGAGAGAGTGTGGCATTATGAAGTAAAAATTCTCATATCATTCTCTTTTTCGTAAAGAATACATGAGAAGAGGAAAGATGTAGGAGCAGAATCTCGCAACAGCAACATTCCAGCGAAGTTTTAACCAACAAGTGTATGCGAACACCATCGTAGACTATTTGAAGAGTGATGTAGTAGGTGACATCAGCCTAATCACGAGGAAAGTTTGAAGACCTTGCGAGATTCAAGAGCACATGCGAAGAAAACTCTTGTAAGCTTGCGAGAATGACGCAAGCTAGATCCGAAAATAAATGATGACTTAGCTGTCATCCACCATGTAATACCCTATATAAAGAACCAAGCTGACTTGAGAAAGGAAAAGACCTGTTAGAGTGGTGAGCAAGCAAAGATGAGAGAGAAAGTTTAGAATAATTCTTATTTCTTTGTATGTTTACCATTCTTGTAAAATTCATAAAAGAAGCTAACAAAAACTTTATGATTATTCTTGAAGTTTGGGTATATCTTTGTGCAATCTCATTAGGGTATGATTGTAATGATTCCTGCAATTACATAATGAAGGGGCCTTATATATCTAGTTCTAATGCTTTAACCAAAAATCTCGTTGCATATCAACCATGGATATTCAATTGGCTCAAAAAACAGAAAGAGGTATGTTTCCAAAGGAAAGACGCACCATTTATCGTCTTTAGAGTAACGTGGGGTCTTATTATTACCAGAATTCCAGTCAATATCTTGCATGAGTACTTTGTCGCTGGAAACATTCTCTTTCTTATTCAAGCGAATGCCCCAGCGAGTACTTTTCTTCTTCATGGCGATTACTTCATAATTCTCGAAGAAGCTCTCCACAGTGTACTGCTCAGGGATGATTTCTAGATCAGCGAATTTAGGGTTTCCAAGCTCTTGTGGATAAAGAGATCCCAAACCTACGCCACGATGGGCGAACTCAAGCATAAGGCGAATACAGTCTCCACACATTGGTAGACATCTCGCGAAAGGTTCGCATGAGAAAGAATCTCTCGTAAAATAAATGGAGATCGGGGTTATAAAGAGGTATGGGTAGACCAGCGAGAAGCTGACCAAGTGAGATGATGATTTCTTCATTGTTACAATGATGATTAGAAAATAGTTTAGAAGAAAGAATGAACTTAGAGTCCTGTTCAGAAATGGTGGATAATGTGAAACCTCTTTTTTCGAAATCTTTTTGAATTTCTTCAAGAGAGTTTTCATATTTGCGGCCGCTTGGAGGCATCTTTGAGTATGGAAATGAAGAAGAAGTGAAGATCAAAAGGAAAAGGAACTAAAAAGTACAGTAGCAGAAGCGGAACTTGCGAAAGAATGATGAAGAAAAATTGCAGAGAAAATGAAAGGAAAATAAAAACAAAGAAAAGGAAGATTAAGAAGGATATATATAGAGAAGGAGATCCCGAAAATATAAACTCATTAATGCGAAGAGTGGACGTGAATGGTTGAGAAATGGCGGTTATAAAAGACGTGTCAAGAAGTAGACGGTTGAAAAGACACGTGTAGCTCATTCTGCGTAAATTACAGAATCTTGTCAGTAGAGAGGAATATGGGAAAATGAGCGGGTGAGGCATTATGATCTAAAAATTCTCATATCATTCTCTTTTTCGCAGAGAAGACATGATAAGAGGCAAGATGTATGAGCAGAATCTCACAACAGCAACGTCCCAGCGAAGTTTTAACCAACAAGTGTATGCGAAGACCATCGCATACTGTTTGAAGAGTGGCATAGCAGGTGACATCAGCCTAACCACGAGGAAAGTGTGAAGACCTTGCGAGATTGAAGAGCACGTGCAAATAAAACTCTTGTAAGATTGCGAGAACGACGCATGCCCGATCCAAAAATAAAGGCCGACTTAGTTGTCATCCACCATGTAATACGCTATATAAAGAACCAAGCAGACTTGAGAAAGGGAGAGACCTGTTAGAGTGGTGATAAAGC
Organism: Papaver bracteatum; assembly: GCA_023529315.1. Taxonomy (NCBI): domain Eukaryota; kingdom Viridiplantae; phylum Streptophyta; class Magnoliopsida; order Ranunculales; family Papaveraceae; genus Papaver; species Papaver bracteatum. The sequence continues at coordinate 538,111 of JAJJWX010002607.1, forward strand.
AAAGAGGAGAGAGAAATTTTAGAATAATTCTTATTTCTTTGTATGTTTACCATTCTTGTAAAAATTCATAAAAGAAGCTAATAAAAACTTTGTGATTATTCTTGAAGTTTGGGTATATCTTTGTGTAATCTCATTAGGGTGTGATTATAGGGATTCCTGCAATTACACAATGAATTGACCAGTCCAATACCAGACATGAAGCCATTTAAGGATGCTCCTTTTGATGCACTGAAGAACAACACAAATCTATGTGGTAATCAGTCTGGAGGTATCAAACCGTGTAATTTTTTGGTCTTGAACGGTAGAAAAAAGTCGAGAAGTAAACTTCTGGTAAAAATCCTAGTTCCTTTGATTGGTACCATATTTCTTTTATTTGTACTTCTTGCTATGTTTCTTCGATTCCGAAAAAGATTACTAGGAAAATACCGAGCACGCAGATGCAATAAAACAGTACGAATATTGGAAAAAATTTATTCTCGATATGGAATTACGATGGGAAAATAGTGTTCGAGGACATAATTGAAGCAACGGAAGACTTTGATACCAAGTATTGCCTCGGAACAGGAGGATATGGGAGTGTTTAAAGCAGAGCTATCAACAGGCCAGTTTGTTGCTGTGAAGAAATTACACTCATCAGATGAAGATTCTGAAATAGTTGATCTTAAATCTTTCGACAAATAAGTTTATGCATTAACAAAAATTCGACACAGGAACATTGTGAAGCTTTTCGGGTTTTGCTCTAGTTCCGAACGAAGACTCTCTTTTCTGGTTTATGAATTCATATAAAGAAGGATCTTGAAAAATGTTTTATGCAACTACGAAGAAGCAGCGGAGTTTGATTGGGTAAAGAGAATAAGATTATTCAAGGGAACGGCTAATGCACTTGCTTACATGCACCATGATTTTGCACCAGCTTTAGTTCACAGGGACATATCTAGCAACAATGTTTTGCTGGATTTTGAATACGAAGCTCGTATTTCTGATTTTTGCACTGCTAGGATTTTGAAGCCAGATTCATCCAACTGGACTTCACTAGCAGGAACTTATGGATATGTCGCTCCAGGTAAAACCCGATTCTCAAATCTAACAGTTACTGCTATGATTATCATTTCTGAATTATATAAATAAATAAACTTCACAGCCATTTCTATCTCTTATTTCCTGTTATGTCTTATACGATGAAAGTTACTGCAAAGTGCGACGTCTATAACTTTGGGGTGGTAATGTTAGAAGTACTAATAGGGAGGCATCCATCTGAAATCATCACTTTACTCTCCCCTATTCTTGGTTCAACGTCGTCCTCGTCCTCTTCATCTTCCAGAACTTTGGGGCAAAACATAAAATTGAAAAACGTGTTGAACCAGTCCATTGGAGCACCAGAATATTTTGTGAAGAATGAAATAATTTACTTTGTGAAGGTCGGATTTTCATGCTTACGTGGTGATCCAAATACTCAACCAACAATGCAACAAGTATCTACTCCATCCGTTCCTTTGCTGGTTTTATTTTTAGAGAAATTTAAGGAAATTAAGAAAACTGATCATTGAAAGTGGTCCTCATGACATTTGTAACTGAAGTGGAATGGTTCCCATGACACTTGTCATTAAAAGAAGTAAAGTGAAATGGTCCACATGACACTTGTCATCAAAAGAAGTTAAGAGAAAAGTGGTCCCAAAAAATTAAGTTTTTACCTATTTCTCATCCCCAATTTTCCTATTTCCCATCCCCTCCACAATTTTTAAAATAAATTTACTAGTTAATTCTAGTTTTTCCTATATACCACTCATAAAAGTTAAATTGACTATGACCATAACTATATTTCCATTTTTGTTTATCTTCTTCTTTAAACCCTCTTTGTTATTAAACAAAATAGAAAAGTATCAAGTTAGAAACCCTAGATAAACTTCTACTAATAATCATCATACAAATATCTTTTTTTTAGTTTTCATCGTTTAATCTGCAAGACTTAAATGAATTAATCGGCGACTAATTGTT